>JADBJO010000050.1:70000-85000 GCA_016801955.1 Conus betulinus | reverse complement strand
CGTTTGTTAGGGAAACCCGTCTCCAGTGCTAGGAAATATGAAAAGTGTGTGAGACGAAAGAATGGCTTTAATGCATGTAATCATAGACAGTCAGAAGGACAGAGGCAGAGAAACGGAAGGAAAATGGACACAGAGAGAGAGAGAGAGAGAGAGAGAGAGAGAGAGAGAGAGAGAGAGAGAGAGAGAGAGAGAGAGAGAGAGAGAATACGAAGTACGAATATATCTATTCAGTCTGGACCAAAGCGCCTAAATGAAGGGGATGACATGAACCATACAACGACCATTAATGACCCAACTACAGTCACAATGCAGGTAAGGCGCACTGACAATGATGCAAAGGACAATCTTTATAAATTGGCTTCATTTCTAGACACCAACAGAAGACGTAATCGAAACTTCTGAGAATTGTTACAGTATTTAGATTTCATTAGTTTCTGGATCAACGACACACGCAGTTTTATATTGTCTGTATTCAACAAATTTGAAAGTAATATACATGTTCTCGTGTCAATTCCACCACCTACAACCCGTTATTCTTTGCCTGAAAGGATTACAGGAATTATGAAATAAAATGAACGCAATAATCATCTTGAAAAAGAATACCCATATGAATTTAATCACTGATGATATTTATAATCCATGTCTTCTTACAATTGCTGTCCAAATAATGTAACATTTTTCAAGTGTCCTATGACAGCCTACTTTCGTGCGTCCGCGTTAATTTTAGCTAGTGTGAAATACACATAAGGAAAGATTCATATCAAGCAGGTCTTCCTACTCACCATAAAGAAGATTATTTGCGTTGCTCTTTTTCTGTACACATATAGATTCGTTTGGTGGCAAAAAAAAAAATTTCATTTCAATACCGGGTACTTTGTCACTTGCCCACATTTCATCTGTTTTGGGTGTGCAGTGGGCTGCACCTGGGAATCAAATAATTTCGTAAACAAACAATCAAACTTAACAGGACATGAAGAATTACCATAACTTTATTTTCTCTTTCTCTCTTGTTTTAAAGATATATGCACTTGTTGAAGCTAAAACAGAGTTGCATCAACAAGTAAATTGCAAGGCATTTACATTTATTAAGCAGAGAGAGAGAGAGAGAGAGAGAGAGAGAGAGAGAGAGAGAGAGAGAGAGAGAGAGAGAGAGAGAGAGAGAGAGAAACAAAGACAGAGAGAAAGACAGAGACAGAGACACAGAGACAGAGACAGAGAGAGAATGACAATGAGGGTACGTTTAATAGGTCACAGGCCCACATGTGTCACATGCAAATTATGATGATTAGTTGAGTCCAAGAGTACCAAATTTGAACGATTTGAGTAGTACTTTTCCCTTATTCGTTTGCTAAACATATCTTTATCCATTTGCTAAATATCTCTACATCATGAAAAGAGTACATATCAAAAGAGCATTACTGACTAACAGTTCAGAATGTTGTGTCATCATCAGCAAGTTTGATAATCGGAACAGCATGGATGGTTGGAATATTCATCAGGTGCGAGTTCTTTTCTAATTCCCTCATAGGGAGAAACAAAAAACAACTGAAAATGGATTTTATTTTTAATAACACCATGACAAAAACGGACGACCCATTTAGGTATCTCGGTCATGTTAATTAAAGAAGGACGCTTTCGTCCGATGTGCCAATTCTAAACCGTGTCATCGAAAATCTGATGAACTTATCAAAGGTTGAACTGATTCAAGGTTCCAATTCGAATGACAACGTAGTTACTGTATAATTCAAGCCTATCATTTCCTGTAAAGTGAAGTCTCTGGTTTTGTTTCGATTGTCTATGAGCCTCTTACTGAAGCATTTTGAAAATCGCTTATGAATGCAACTCTCTGACTTAGTCACAAAGCATACAAACCAAACTTGGGTAAAGTTATTCTCATAAATGATGCCCATGTTCGCTTTTCTCGTTTGTCTAGACTTCGATGCGCAGTGTAAACTTCCTTGGCAGTGAGCCATTCAGTGTATCTGTAACCAAAATTAGATACATAGTAAGGATATAATTACCAAGATATTTTGTAGGCATTAACCACCTGCATTTGGTTCCACCACCATCTTTCATGTGATACCAGGTATCCTCCATTACGGTAGACAATGAGAGAGAGAGAGAGAGAGAGAGGGGGGGGGGAGGGAGAGGAGGGGGGGGAGACAGACAGACAGACAGACAGACAGACCGTAATCGATCTTCCATACGCAAGGATGATGATTTTAGGCTGAGGCCTAGTCTTACTATCTGTCCTTGTCATGCACACATCATTTCCATGCATATCATTCACACATCAACAAATCAAAAACCAACACAGCTTCACCACAATGTGGTTTCAATACCAACATACAGACTATTCATAAATGTAATAATGTCATGTTAGGTTGTCAAACAGAAGGGACAAAAACCAGAGAAAGAGAGAGAGAGAGAGAGAGAGAGAGAGAGAGAGAGACTGAGAGACTGAGGGGGGGGGGAGAGAGGAGGGGGGAACGGCAAGGGGTAGGAGAGGGAGTGGGGAGTGAGCAGATCATGTGTTCAGACAGTGTATTCAAATTATAACTTACAAAAAAAAAATGTACATGGACATTCACGATATTCATCAAATTAATCAATCTATTGAGACATGAAATGTTTATGCAAATGTTTCTTGAAATGTTTTGGAGTATTCGTCTTTTATAGACTCGTTTAAAATGACCGGTCCAGTGTAAACTAAGCTTGTTTTGTATTGATCAATGCGTGGGTAGGGAACAAGGAATTTCTGCGAGCCGTTCAACTTTGTAAAAAAAAATGTGAAAGTGGGGGGGTGGGGGGGGGGGGGGGGGGGGGGGGCATTAATTGAACATGGCATGATGTTTATTGAAATTTTAAACATGGGTGATACCTTGCTAAATTTCAGTTGTTTTGTTTGGTGGTTTTACATTTCACCTGTTGTTAGAAGTATCGCTGGAAGAGGTGGGCTTTTCTACACGTGCATGGAGAGCATTAGTCTATTTTGTGAACATCACTACTCCCATCTCATGTTGCTGAAGCGTAATGAATACATGATGTATAAGAGAGAGAGAGAGAGAGAGAGAGAGAGAGAGAGAGAGAGAGAGAGAGAGACAGACAGACAGACAGACAGACAGACAGACAGAGACAGAGACAGACAGACACAGACACAGACACAGACAGAGAAAGACAGACAGACAGTCACAGAGAGAGAGACAAAACAACATACAGACTATTCATAAATGTAATAATGTCATGTTAGGTTGTCAAACAGAAGGACAAAAACCAGAGAAAGAGAGAGAGAGAGAGAGAGAGAGAGAGAGAGAGAGAGAGAGAGAGAGAGAGAGAGAGACAGAGAGAGAAACTGAGGGGAGGGGAGAGAGGAGGGGGGAACGGCAAGGGGTAGGAGAGGGGAGTGGGAGTGAGCAGATCATGTGTTCAGACAGTGTATTCAAATTATAACTTACAAAAAAAAAATGTACATGGACATTCACGATATTCATCAAATCAATCAATCTATTGAGACATGAAATGTTTATGCAAATGTTTCTTGAAATGTTTTGGAGTATTCGTCTTTTATAGACTCGTTTAAAATGACCGGTCCAGTGTAAACTAAGCTTGTTTTGTATTGATCAATGCGTGGGTAGGGAACAAGGAATTTCTGCGAGCCGGTTCAACTTTGTAAAAAAAAAAATGTGAAAGTGGGGGGGTGGGGGGGGGGGGGTGGGCATTAATTGAACATGGCATGATGTTTATTGAAATTTTAAACATGGGTGATACCTTGCTAAATTTCAGTTGTTTTGTTTGGTGTTTTTACATTTCACCTGTTGTTAGAAGTATCGCTGGAAGAGGTGGCTTTTCTACACGTGCATGGAGAGCATTAGTCTATTTTGTGAACATCACTACTCCCATCTCATGTTGCTGAAGCGTAATGAATATATGATGTATAAGAGAGAGAGAGAGAGAGAGAGAGAGAGAGAGAGAGACAGAGAGAGAGACAGAGACAGACAGACAGAGACAGACAGACACAGAAAGACAGACAGACAGTCACAGAGAGAGAGACAAACAACATAGACAGATAGGAAGAAGGAGGAGGAGGAAGAAAGGGGGATGTGAATATACAACTAAAATGAAGTTATGCAGCAAATTCAAAATGAAAAGCTAACAATGATATAGAACATATTCAAGTAGTCAGAGCATCTCTCATTTTAAATCCTTTGTATAAAAATAATGCAAGATCATGTACGTCTTCCAGAACTGTCGATGACATTAACAAACTCAATTTAAACAGTGAAGGATTTCTATAATATTTAGGCTTAATTAACGTTTCACGTATACGTCCAAGTGCTGGACAACACAGAACAAAATGCACACCTCATTTTCTTCGGTTTCATTACATAAGGGACAAATTAGGTCGTTTGACATAAACGTTCTATATCGATAACGGTGTGTCACTAGATCTAGATCAGAAATCCCGAGCCTAAATCTAGTTGTAATATTTCAGATGCTTATCAATATCTAGATGTAAATAAGGCTTTAAACTGTGGTCACTGCAAAAAGTACTGTACAAACTGAACCTGTCACTAGTTTGAATATGATCGGACCAAGTTTGCCATCGGCAGTCGATAAGCCTTTGTTGAAAACAACGTATAAATCCACGCACACTTCCAATATAATCGTACACAGTTTATTAACAGAAGGCAGTTGACCTAATCGGGTCTCCCCCTTGGAGACTGACTTTAAGCTCGCTGAAGGCTCATTTTGAAAAGCATTTATTATTCCCCATTCACCCTCTCAAGCACATACTGTTAGTTAGGCAGAATTATCTACCACTGCAGATATGAATGCTTATCTCTCCCCCTATTCTTCAATCTAAGACAAGAGCAAGCTTTGTATATAATTGAATATTTCTTGCAGTCATTGCACACACAAGCTGCTCTGTAAGTTGCTGGAATGGTGATCGGTTACTTATCCTTGAAATTTATTAGTCTATTTTATATATACTGTTCAAAACAATTGAAAGGCCACTTGGAAATTCTCTCGCTATTTCACAACAGAACGGAAACAACCCAAAACAATGCTTTCGAACTTTACCTCAGCCATTAATCAAAACATCAGTGACACAGTTTAATGACAAAATTGATTTGAACAGCATGTTTTGTCACTTTCAAGTCCACTTTACCCATCTTTTCAAAAGTCAGAACGCCAGAGATACACAAAAACACAGTCAGTAACGTGTGTGTCCGCCATTTGCGTGGATGCACGCGATGCACCTTTGCCTCATGGATTGAGTCTGAGTCCTCAGAGTCATCTGGGGTATTGCCTGCCACTCCTGCTCAAGGAACTGGAACAGCTGGTTGAGGTTAACTGGCGGGGGGTGATTGCTTCGAAGTCGCCGGCCCAGCACGTCCCATAGGTGCTCGATTGGATTAAGGTCTGGTGAGCAGGCTGGCCAGTCCATGTGGATCACGTGTTGCTGCTGAAGAAAGTTGTTGACGACTCGAGCCCTGTGAGGTCTGGCGTTGTCGTCTTGAAGTACCGCGCCTGGTCCAATAGCTTGCAGCGCTGGCAGCACAAGGGGCTGCAGGATGCCATCCCTGTAGCCCATACCGTTGAGGTTGCCCTGCACCATGTGCAGGGGGGTTCTGTAGTTCTGTGCCATCCCTCCCCACACCATTTATGGATCCACCACCATAGCGATCACGCTCGCTCATGAGACCATCGTGATAGCGTTCTCCTTGCCCACCGCCAGACACGGTTCCCTGCCGTCATGAAATGATAAGGCAAAGAGGGACTCGTCAGTAAACAATACTCTTGCCCCACTGACCTCTGGTCCATGCTAAGTGACGCTGGGCCCAAGCCAAACGAGCAGCACGGTGAGCTGGTGTCAGAACAGGACGGCGGGCTGGTCGTCTTGAGCGCAGGTGTGCCTCTCTCAACGGTTCCGAATGTCTGGTCACTGACGGTGACATTGCCGGCTGCTTGCAGCTGCCCCCTGAGTGTGTCGGAAGTGGCCGTTCTCTGCCTCAGAGCCGACAGACAACAAAAACTGTCCTGCTGCCTGGAGGTGGACCTTGGGCGTCCTGGACGTCTTCACTCAGCAACACTTCCTGTCTGGTTGAAGCGGTCTCTCAAAGTCTGAATGACTGAATGGGCGACTGACAGTCGACGACCAACCCAACCTCTCGCACCCCCACGCCCTCCTGAAGCCACGCAATTGCCCGCCCTTGGTCATCCTGACTCAGTCGTTGTCTCTCCGAGGCATGGTTGCAAAAGTGCCGTAAACACAGGCATAAATGCCCACCAGTCTCTCAAAACTGGCTGACCTGTGTTCAGATAAGACATGGGTTGCACGTGCATTGCAGTATTCCTGCAGTTCAGATGTGCTGTGTTGCACAGGCCTGTTTGATTTGCACCCTTTTTTTCGTGCATTATGTGCACATTTCAGTTCACCGCTGTGATGTGCATGACACAGACTGAGTTGATTTCTGTGTGTGTGTGTGTATTTTTTTTTTGTGTGTGGTGAATAATAAGTCGTCACACCGCCCACAGAGTTAAATATTTCTATTTTTTTCAAGTTTCGCCTGTCAAAAGGCTTCCTCAAGAACCCTGTACAACCAAGAGAAGTACTCAGCTACCAAAATGACCAGCCGGAAGCAATCCTGCACCACCGTTGGAAGTACGCGCTTTGCAGGCACGCGACATACATTCCATTGAAACCTTAGTTAACATAATTGCTCCCCGGTAAATGCCACGGTGGGATGGCCATTGAACGCAACACAACAGAACCTCCACCGCAGTGTCCCCATGGGCGTGCCAGCCCGGTTAAGTGCTGAACTCACCGACAAAGAACACCACCATTAATTTAGCCCACTGCTGCGCGGATCCTAGAGCCCCACTCGCTGCTGTTTTCGCTGACAGGTGAAAACCCGCACAACTCCAGCCACGGCCAAGCTTTCGCCACACGGTCTTGCGTGCCTTCTGAGGAGGATCCGAGGTTTAGATATTTCCCACTGCCAGCTGGACTTTCCCTGTGGTCAGTGGGTCTTTCGTCACCATCTCTGTGCCTTTGTCCAGGATCGACCTAAAGCAGACCAGAAAAGGACAAGCCAAAAGGTATTAATGGGACCGAGAATTATTGAGACACTGCCATTATTTTCTCCATACACCACGAATGGTACGAATTCTGCCTGGAATTCTCACATTCTAGTTTGGTCTAGTTCAAAACGATGTCAGTACAGCGCTGGTCCAAACCATTTCAGTACAGCTCTGTGACAGCATGACGTTATGAGTAGTGATACTTAATCCAAATCATTTGTAAACCTGCATGCTCTGCAGATATTCTGTATTGGGACGTTAGGCACGGGTATGGCTGCATCTGGGGGAGTGGAAAATCAGAGGCGTGGAAGTAATGCAACCAGGGTGACACTGAACATAAGACACTAGTGCAAAGTCCAGAACAGTCACGTCTAAACGGCCTCCAAGTCTTTAAAGGGAGACGCTCATGAGTCGCTGTAAACATAAAAAAAAAATATCCAGAGGTATACGTTTCAAACACAGTCGTACATAGTTTAAAACAGAGAATTTGATAATGAGTTTCATTGTTTATGTATTTATTTGTCCATTTTTCTGTACAGGGAATTAAATTTCTGACAAAACATTTCTACAATTGTCAAAATGTCTTCAAATTTCATTCATTGTTTAACAGAAAAAAGCAAACCTGAGTTTACAGAATTAGTCATACTTGTGAAAATAACGCCTGCTTTTAAAACTGAAACTTTACTGCTAGTTTCGCTATATTCGTTTACCTTTGTACCTATGTCGTTTTAAACCGGTTCCTAAGACTATTTCATAAGATCTTACCAATTCATGTTGTTGTGTTTTGAAGGGATGTTGAATGTACCACTTTTGGCACCACGATGTCGTTAATGAATTCTTACACGATGAGATGATGGAAATGAAGAAAATGGACTGACTATCTCATTGTCCGGGTAAACATTCACCAAGGTATGAACAGTTCTATTCCTCCCACACGAGCTAACATTTGCAGTGAAAGAACGGCTGAAACGCTCTTCCCTTACCCTGTAACAGAACCACTACTCCCCTCCCATCAACTCACTTTATAGGTGGACGGACGGGTAAGTCACGTGCGCTTCATGAATATTCATAGTTAAGGGTCTGTGTTGACTTGCAAAGAGGTACTGCGCGCTGTATCCACGCTCTCTGTGGAAGAAGGCCGTCCTGTCACGTAACTAGAAATCGCGTTACGACCAGTGACTCCCATGTTGCCCCGGTGCGACCTGGGACTACTATTGTCCATCATGACATCATCCTCTGATTTGAAATGACTGTGAATTTTCAACATATTAAAAAATATCACTTTTCACACCCCCACCCCCACCCCTTCTCTGTATGTGTGTGTGTGTGTGTGCGTGCGTGCGTGCGTGTGTGTGTGCGTGTGTGTGTGTGTGTGTGTGTGTGTGTGTGTGTGTGTGCGTGCGCGTGCGTGCGTGCGTGCGTGCGCGCGCGCGCGCGCGCGCGCGCGTGTGTGTGTGTGTGTGTGTCTTTACATTTTGTGTTTGGAGTTTTTGAGAGTGTATAGGGGTGGGGGCGGTTTGTGTGTGTGTGTGTGTGTGTGTGTGTGTGTGTGTGTGTGTGTGTGTGTGTGTGTGTGTGTGTGTGTGTGTGTGTGTGTGTGTGTGTGTGTGTGTGTGTGTGTGTGTGTGTGTGTGTGTGTGAGAGAGAGAGAGAGAGAGAGAGAGAGAGAGAGAGAGAGAGAGAGAGAGAGAGAGAGAGAGTTTGTCAGTGAGTGAATATATGTGTGTGCTCGCATACTCGTGAGTAGGGAAAATGGGAAGCGTGGATGTGTGTGTGTGTGTGTGTGTGTGTGTGTGTGTGTGTGTGTGTGTGTGTGTGTGTGTGTGTGTGTTTTTTAGGGGGCGGGGGTCTTTTCTTTTCTTTCTTTTTTTTTTATATAGTGTTCTCTGAGAGAGAGAGAGAGAGAGAGAGAGAGAGAGAGAGAGAGAGAGAGAGAGAGAGAGAGAGAGAGAGAGAGAGAGGAGATTCTCAGTACAGTTAAGATGTAATTTGGTTTATTGTTACAATTTCTGATTTTATTATTCTACTTACAAATGTTAAATGTTTTCCTGTTAATTTTTCCTTTATTTTTTATGTCTTTCAGATGTTATTTGTATTATTTTCGTTTTATCATTAATTTATTTTAGGTTTTATCCTTTTAAAATGTCAGTACAACACTATGTTAATCTGACAGTAAATGGTTTTAGTCAGTGAGTCAGTGTGTGTGTGTGTGTGTGTGTGTGTGTGTGTGTGTGTGTGTGTGTGTGTGTGTGTGTGTGTGTGTGTGTGTGTGTGTGTGTGTGTGTGTGTGTGTGTGTGTGTGTGTGTGTGTGTTCCTTTTATTTAAGATGATTTAATGTCACTATGAATCTTACTCTTTCTATCCCTTTTTGTCTTTTTTTTGTATGTCCCAGTGTTTTGTCGCAGACACATTGACTGTTAAACATGTTCGTTATAGTCATTGTAAGCCACTCTTTGAATGGGCCCCGGGGGGGGACGGATGTTTGGGGAGATGGGGGTAGGTGAGATGCAAATGTGTGTGCGGGGTATGAGAGTCTAGACGCTTGTAATCAGTAGGTGGCTTATGGCTTGCATCATTTGCTCGTTTCTAGGTTATCATATGTATTGCGTTGATTTATTTTCAGTGCTTTTTTTTCCCATTCATTCATCTCTGTGTATATGCATTGTAACAAAAAAGCCTTATTACAGTAGATTTTCATATATTTTGATCTGATAAAAATTCCTATTCTCTCTCTCTGTTTTTCTCTCTCTCCTCTCTCTCTCTCTCTCTCCCCGTCATCTCTCTCTCTCTCTCTCTCTCTCTCTCTCTCTCTCTCTCTCTCTCTTCTCTCTCTGTTGTGTGGTGCTTGCAGACACATTAAAACCGATTTGTTGAAACCATTTGTTATATTTCTCTCTCTTCTCTCATCACAATAGCACCAACAGCAGGCACAACAACACACACACACACACCCACACACACCACACACACACACACACACAACACAACACACCCACACACACACACACCACACACACACACACACCACACACAAGCACACGCACCCACAGACACACACACACCACACACACACACGCACACACCACACACACCACACACACACACACACACACACAAATGTATGTACATGCACGCACGCACTCAGACAGAGAGAGAGAGAGGGGGGGGAGAGAGAAGAGAGCGAGATGAGAGACCGACAGACTGGTGGGCGGCACAGGCAGGCAGGCAGACTGACAGAGACATCCAGACACACCACCACTGGCACTGGCACATCTCTCCTCTCTCACCTCTCTCTCCTCGCTCTCTCTCTTCTCTCTCCCTCTCTCTCTCTCTCAGTGTGTGTGTGTGTGTGGTGGTGTGTGTGTGTGTGTGTGTGTTGTGTGGTGTGGAAATGTCTCTATCTGGTCCTCTCTTGGTCAGGCATGTCAGTCTGTCTCTGTCAGAATTTCTGGCTCTGTCTGGTGCTGTCTCTGTCTGCTCCGCTCTCTCTGTCTGTCCCCCATCCTGTCTCCCTCTCTCTCACTCATCTCCCGTCTCTCCCTCTCTCGTCTCAGGGAGCTCTCCCCTCTCTCTCAACCCTGGTGTTCTCCCACTTCACCCCTCTGTCCCCCCCTGGGTGTGTGTGCTTCCTCGTGTTCATTTCTCTGTCCGTCCAACTCTCTCGCTCTCTCTGTCTTCTCCCCCTCTCATCTGTCCTCGTCTGTCTATTCTGGCCCTCCACTCTCCATCTCTCTCTTTCTCTTCCTCGCGGGGTCATTCTTTCATTCTTCATTTCATGTTATTGGCCACTGGGGACCTGTGTGGGCTGATTCCTGGCGTAGAAATGCTAATGCACTCCGTTATGAAATGCTAATACACTCCCGTTATGAAATGCTAATGCACTCCGTTATGACAAGCAGATGGTTCAGAAAAGTCAAACACATCAACAGGCACATTTCCATCCGACGATGACTCATGCAGTGTAGGAGAGGGGCCAACGACCATGTGTCCTGTTTCATGACGTCATGATTCATTCTGACATGAATTTTGGTGAAGACGAAGAGAGAGCATTAAACATGGTTCATGTTTTGGGATTGGTTCTTTTGTGTATGCTGCTCTTATTGATTTTCAGTAGACTGCTTGTCAACCTTAATGCGGTTTGAGTCTTTGGCTTTTTTTCGTTACCAAAAAAAGTGATATTCACCTAACGCAATTTTCATGACTCTAAATGAACATGAGCAACGACAGAATTACTGTGCCACCAAAAAAACAAACAACAAAAAAAAAAAACAAAACAATTTACAAAAGAAACAACGCGTTTCGACAATTTGGTCTTCAGGCAAGAGAAATGATATTCACAACAATGAAAACGAAAGTCGAACAGTCTCTCATTTTCGCCTACAGTCACCCAGCTGTGAAACCCACTGTATGTTAGCTGTACAAGAACCTTGAAGCCGCTGAGATGTATCAAACGTGACAGAAAACAGTGACCAGCCCAAGTGACAGAGTCTGTGCGGTGAGAACAAACCTCCAGAGCTCATCATGTCTGGTAAGCAGTGTCACTTGAACACTTTCTGTTATACTTACTGTATTTCAAAAAAACATATTTGAAATTTTCTTTTCAGTTCTATCTGCCCTGGCCTCTCACTCGCATTATTTCTTTGTTGTTCACTCTAGATCTTCTACAGTCAGCACATCTCTGCTTGTTCTGTCACGGCAGCAATGTCTGCAGGCCAGCAGGAAATTTCACGATAATTCACCGTGGGGACACCCACCGAAGAAGACTGTCATAATTGTAGTCACAGCTCCTGAGTCACTTTGATGATGTTCAGTACAGCTTGTACTGATTGAAATAGAACTGTCATAATTATAGCCACAGCTCCTGGGTCACTTTGATGATGTTCAGTACAGCCTGTATTGATTGAAATGGAACTGTTATAAGTATAGTCACAGCTCCTGGGTCACTTTGATATTGTTCAGTGCAGCCTGTATTGATTGAAATAGAACTCTGTCATAATTATATTCACAGTTCCTGGGTCACTTTGATGATGTTCAGTACCGTCTGTATTGATTAAGATAGAACTCTGTCATAATAATGGTCTCAGGTTTGCAGCGCGTCATTTTCGTCGTTCTCACCCCTGTCAAACATTGTGACTACAGAAAATACGTCACCAGTTCTGTGTGGTTGTATGCCTTATTACCACAGTGACCTCAGTGTGCATTTGTCCTCTATAAGTTTACCTGTGGTGATGTAATACCATCAGAGCCAGCCAGTGCATACACCATGTCTCATGACTGATGAGGGAGCAGTAATGTAAAATGCAATGTAAAAGGATAATTATAGGGCGCTTAACCTCGTGAGAGCCCAAAGCGTATATTACAGAAAAAACATGATAAAATTATAATTCTAATTCACACACACACACACACACACACACACACACACGCGCACACACACACACACACACACACACACACACACACCGCCGAAAAAAAAATCATACAGACAGACAGACAGACGAGCGCGTTCAACATCGACAAACACATGCACAGTGGTAAGTGAATATCATTAATCAGTCCGAGGGAAAAGATGTGTCTTTAGGGAGGTTTTAAAAGTCTCTAAAGAGTCCGTATTACGCAGGGAAGTGGAAGAAGGGAGACTATTCCATAGAGCAGGTGCCTGGTAAGAGAAAGATCGTTGGCCTGAAGTTTTCAGGCGAGCGGAGGGAAGCCGAAGCAGACGAGAATCGGTGGATGAGCGTAGGCTGCGAGACGGAAACATAGAGATGGAGGAGGTCAGAGAGGTAGGAGGGAGCCAGATTATTCAGTGATCTGAAAACCAGGAGGAGAACTTTAAAGTCAATGCGAGACTGAACTGGAAGCCAGTGTAAGGATGACAGAATTGGTGATATGTGATCAGATCTAGAGGAGCGGGAGATCAGACGGGCGGTCATTGTTCTGAACTTTTTGAAGTTTAGAGATGAGTGTTAAGGGACAACCGGCAAGGAGGGAGTTACAATAGTCAAGCCGAGACCGAACAAAAGCACAGATTAGGGTCATCAGGGCATTTTGAGTAAGGAAGCGGCGAACTGAGCTAATTCTACGAAGTTCAAGGTAGCAGGACTTGCACACATTAGAGATAGTTGTTTGAAAGAGAGAGTTTGGTCGAGTGTAACGCCGAGGTTACGAACAGACACTGATAGCTTTATCTCGTTTCCATCAACATTTATGGAACTAAGGAGAGAATGAGTTCTAATAGTGTGTTTTGAAGCAATGAGGATTATGTTTTGAAGCAATGAGGATTATTTCAGTTTTGTCTGCGTTAAGTTGTAGTTTGTTATAGTGCATCCATGATTTAACATCGGTAATGCATGCTTGAGAAGAGGAGATTATTTCATGAAGCTGACTGAGATGGGCAGAGAGATATACAGCTGGTTGTCATCTGAAAAGCTATGGTGAAGGAGAGAGTGTTGGTTGATAATGGCTGAGAGAGGCTGGATGTATAGCACAAACAAAACCGGTCCCAGGACAGATCCCCGAGGGACACCAAACTGAAGAGCTCTTGGTGGGGACTTAACACCTTTCACCGAAACAGTTTGCGTGCGATCAGAGAGATATGAAGAGAACCAGAAAAGGACAGAACCAGAAAGACCAAAAGAAGTGTTGAGTCTTGAGATAAGAATGGAGTGATCTATTGTATCAAAGGCAGCAGACAAATCTAGGAGAGAGAGAAGAGAAACTTTGTTTCCATCAACAGCTGCGAGGAGATCGTTTGCTATCTTGAGAAGCGCTGTCTCGGTGCTATGGCCAGCCTGGTAGGCTGGCTGGTTTGAGTACAAGAGATTGTTTACAGAGAGATGTTTCAGACAGTTGGGCGAGAACAACTTTTTCAATCAGTTTGGAAAGAAATGGAAGATTAGAGACAGGTCTGCAGTTCTTGAGATTTTCAGGATCTAAGTTTTGCTTCTTCAGGAGAGGTCTGACAACTGCAGATTTTGAAAAGAGCAGTATCACACACCATAGGCACTTATTTCATCATGTTCATTAATTAAACGATGAATTTTTTTTTTTGTAAGTTGCGAATCCAAATAAAAGACATTGGGGTTGAATTTGGAATACAAAATAACAAAGTTTAACTGTAAAGGTTAATGAGAAAGTCATTTTATTGACTCACGAAGGTTGCGTATGATTGTTTGATAAAAGAGCTAAAGATGAACTACAGATGCATGTTTCTGTGCCATGAATTGTTCAGTACGTTACAGGCTGTAGTTATACTTGTTATGTGTTTAGGCAAAATAAGTCTTTGTGACTTTTAAGACAATAAAAGAGATACGATTCTGGTTCTGTTCTCTATCGCTTATTGCAATTCCTCAATACACAGCCACAACCCACTCACACTCCGACAGTCTCAGTGTGAAGAACCACAGAGCATGTATGATCAGTTCTGCTGATTATGCTGGATCTGTGAGACAATGAGGAATAAGCAGATTTACAGATATTAGCCTACCTGCTACACTGAAGCAGATGTAACAAAAGTCGTAGCGATAGTGCAGTGGTAGCAGTAGTAGTAGTAGCAGTCAGCAGTGGGAGTAGCAGTAGTAGTAGTAGTAGTAGTAGTAGAAGTAGTAGTAGTAGTAGTAGTAGTTTTTAATTGTCACTGCTATAATGGTAGTAGAATTAGTAGCTACTGTCGAATTAAAAGAGCATTGTCATTTTACCATGATCATTCCCACAACCGTCACTCTTATCCCAGTCAATAACGTTGTTATTCCCGCTACGTTACTTTTGTTTTAGTTTACTATTTTTTTTTTTCATTCATGACTATCACAATACACACCGGGTTCTCTTACTATGGGGTAAAAGCACGCTGCCACACCACGTCCCATTCATGACAGGAGTATAGTAGCATCATTGTGTCTGTAAGATCACGCAAA
>JADBJO010000050.1:52500-60000 GCA_016801955.1 Conus betulinus | reverse complement strand
ATATATATATATATATATATATATATATATATATACCATTATCAGTGAACAGCACACAAAAAAGTAACCGGTAGGGGAGATGTGTGGTTGGAGGGGACGGGGATGAGAGGGTGAAGAGTGGGACAGGGGGAAAGGGATTATATATGGTTTTGTAAAGCCCAGGGGATCTTTCCTTTCTATTAGAGATACATTGTATAAGTCTGGTCGTTACGGTTGTTTCCTCCAATCTTACAGGGACAATGATGTCACTCTACTGCGTTCATGAATGAGACATGCTATGGCAGTGTTCGTTTACCCCAAAGTAAGAGAACCCGGTGTGTATTGTGATGGTTATGAGAAATGAAAAGTTGTAAACTGATCAAGGGGTAATGCGGCATTTATTGACTGTGATGATAACATGAAGGGTGACGGTGATGGAAATTATCATGGTAACGACGACAATGCGATTATACTACAACAGCTACTAATTCCGCTGTTGTTACAACGACAATAAAAAAGTGCTGGTGTGGTGGTGGTGGTGCTACTACTACTGCTGCTGCTGCTGCTGCTGCTGCTGCTGCTACTGCTACTACTACTACTACTACTACTATTACACACTATTACAGTAGCAGAATGAATATCTGCAAATCTGCCTATTCCCCATTGTCTCAAAGATTCTGCATAGTCAGTTAATATGGTCATGCATGCACTGCAGTTCTTCACATTGAGTCAGAGGTTGAGTGTGTTATGACTGCGTTAAAGAATTACAATGAGTGAAAGAGAACAGCATCAGAAGTAGACCAGTTTTATTGCCTTAAACGTCAGAGGACTTATCTGACACAACTTATAACGAGTAAAGCTACAACCTGTAGTCTTTTGAAGAAAGTATAGTGAGAATTTTGTAGTTAGTCTTTGCTCTTTTATCAACACAATCATATACAAACTTCATCATCATTCAATCTAAGAAACCTTATCATTAACTATTTACCTACCTTGTCATTTTGTATTTCAAATTCAGCCCCGTCATCCGTTAGTCGGATGAACAACCTTTTTTTTTTTTATTCATTGTTACCAAATTCATCAGAAAAATTACATTCAGCTTTCATTTTGTTAGAGTGTTGACATTTTCTGTCTTCTTTTGCCGCGTTTTAAGTATCTCCTTTTCTCAGTGATTAAATAATATGTGATACTAGCTTGTGTGATACCTATTAAAGATGGCTCGGTATTTGTATTATAACCTAAATAGTTGTAACATATTTTCCCTATGTTATGAAGTCATGAGAAATACATTTAGAAGAATCGAGGATCCAAAAGTGTTTCACATGAATCTTCAAGCCTGCTATTTATCGCATAGTATAGTCACTTTTTGTTCAATATGCTGAATTGTCCAGAAAATGTCGCTGAACTGTTTTCTTACACATATTTAAAGTGAACGGCAAAGATAACCAGATAAAAATTAATCATATTTCATCTGCTTCTGTCTCTTCGGCATTATTACAAGAGAACAGAATATGCAATTATTTTACTTTGTTTGCTGACTTATTACTGCATTGGCAGTAGTTACTATTATTTACTGTCTTTTTATCTACGTAAGGCATGTAGAGATTTGGAACGACTTTTTTCGCAACTTTCCCCCAGGAAAACTGAAAATTACCCGGACATTTCTTGTCCTGCAAATACAGAACACGTGTCTCCAGGTGTGTCTCACTGTACACCTTGTTATATTGGTCACACCAGAGTGCATCTCTCTTCCATAACCATACCTGTGACGATGTAATACTATCAGAGCCAGCCCATTTATGAAGACTGTTTCAGAACTGGTGTGGGGGTGGTATCAGCCCACACGTGGCATTTCCATCACGCTCTTTTGTAATAATCAAGTTATTTTGTAGGAGAGATCAGACGGGCATGCGTCCAATGAGCAGAGAGTTTACTTCCAGAACTGACGGTCGTGAGGTCGAACCACTCGTTGGATCGAATTTCTTCGGCTTTAAAAACCCTCCCTATCTATCCAGTAACTGGGTACCTGATCCAGTTCATGGACGGTTAAAGGCGGCAGATGGACATAGATGGGCTCTGCCTGATATCATGCCCCAGAGAAGGTGAACCTGTGACAGTTCACTTTCCCTACAGCCATTAGACTGTGAAAGTTTATCTTTTGGTCCTTTAAGATGATTTGTCAATACAAGTATTGCAGATGTTACTGAATACATGTTTTACTGAACATCATCAAACCGACTCAGGAGCTGGTCTGAGTCTTCACTGGCGGGTGTCCTTATGGTGAATAATCATGACACCTCCTTCTAGTCTGTGCCACAGTGACAGGACAAGCAGAGTGTTGGCTACGGAAGGTCTAGCATGGGAACACAGTAGTGATGCAAAGGAGAGGCCAAGGCAGGCGAAATGGAAAGCAAATATTTTTTTCCCTTATTTTGTTGAATACATTACGCACAGCAGAAAGTGTACAACTGACACTCCTGATCAGACATCACGAGTACTGTAGGTCTGACGTCACCACACAAACCCCTGTCACTTGGTCTGGTCACTGTTTTCCATCACATTGATGAATCTTAATGTTTCAAGTTTTGGTATAGCATTAAAGTTGGTTTCAAAGTGAAGTGACTGCATGCAGTAATAAATGACTGTTTGTCGCGGCGAAGTGGTTAGCGTCGCGGCGAAGTGGTTAGCGTCGCGGCGAAGTGGTTAGCGTCGCGGACTCCCGGCTAGGTCGTGGGTTCGATTTCCATCAGAGTTATGTGGGAATTTTCTGCCCCGATCGGCTCCTGCCAGAGTTCAGTTTGCTACGGTTCAAATGGGAAGACTGGGACCACACAGTCGAGTTTTATCCACTAAATGGATGCGTCTCTGAGAGTGTTGTTTAAATTTCCTGACCAACACTACAAGCGTCTGTATTTCTCGGGTCTCTGGTTGACGCTGGGATACATTATCAAGGTAAGCGTAGAGTAAAGCTCTGTCATGCAGTCTCAGACCAGAATGGAAATCCGCAGCAGCACCATCTTTATCACCCCTCTTTCTGATCGATCAGCATTTTGAAAAATGTCTTACACTTTGTTGCTCTTCATAGTGACCTGCTTGCGGCCCTCTCCATGTCTGTTGCCTTGTTTTGATTCAGTCGGGGTCACCAGTTCATGGGGGCTGTCTTTGGACAGACATTGTGGCGGCGCCCTCCGGAGGGAGATATCATTCATCATGCTGGCTCTGCGACTAAGCGATGACTGTTGTCAGTAAGGGGTTTTAGTAGGTTGTATCCTGCGTATACTGGATCAGAACAACCGCCCACTGAACACCACTGAAGTGACTCGGCAGCAGTGCAGTGTCTCCTCTGGTGGGTGGCCTCTTGACAACTTAACGTTGACTGCTCCCTGTGGATTGCCAGTGCCGGGCTGTGGCAGGCTGGGCCGGGATGAGGCTGTGGACGGTAGGTTCAGAATGAATGGCATGAGTGCAAAGAAGAAAGGACAAAAAATAAACAAACAAATGAAAGGAACTGTTCATCCTTCGTTTTCTTTGTTATAAATGTTATTTGTCTTGCCTGAAGGAGAACAAAGAGGTCAAATCGCATCGTATTTGTTCAGAGTTTGCTTAACTTTTTGTTTGGCAGTGTGCTACTTTTGTATGTGTGCTGTTATTAACTTTAAGTCATGAGAATTGTTTCGGGCGATTATCACTTTTTCTGTATTCGTAAAGATAAAGACGCGGGTTGGTTAACATCGAAAAATAGTCCTAAAAGGCAATAACAACAGCCAGCACAGAAGCAATCAAAAACATGAGCTATCGTTGATGCTCTCTCTTCGTCTTCACCTCTTCATCCGTGTTCATGTCAGAATGAGTCATGACGTCATGAAACAGGACACGTGGTCGTTGGCCCCTCTCCTACACTGCATGAGTCATCGTCGGATGGAAATGTGCCTGTTGATGTGTTTGACTCTTTTCTGAACCATCTGCTGTCATAACGGAGTGTATTAGCATTTCATAACGGAGTGGAGTGTATTAGCATTTCATAACGGAGTGTATTAGCATTTCATAACGGAGTGCATCAGCATTTCATAACGGAGTGCTTAGCATTTCATAACGGAGTGCATTAGCATTTCATAACGGAGTGTATTAGCATTTCATAACGGAGTGTATTAGCATTTCATAACGGAGTGCATCAGCATTTCATAACGGAGTGCATTAGCATTTCTACGCCAGGAATCAGCCCACACAGGTCCCCAGTGACCAATAACATGAAATGAAGAATGAAAGAATGATAGCTGGGGAGGAAAGTTTCTAAAAGTGCTCGCATTGAGAGAGAGAGAGAGAGAGGCTGACAGACAGACACACAGACAGATAGAGACAGAGAGAGAGGGAACATAAGCAGCTCTCTCTGTCTGTCTGTCTGTCTGTCTGTCTGTCTGTCTGTCTCTCTCTCTCTCTCTCTCTCTTTCCCTGCATGTACATGTGTGTGTGTGTGTGTGTGTGTGTGTGTGTGTGTGTGTGTGTGTGTGTGTGTGTGTGTGTGTGCGTGTGTACGTGCGTGCTCTGTGTGTGTGTGTGTGTGAGAGAGAGAGAGAGAGAGAGAGTGTGTGTGTGTGTGTGTGTGTGTGTGTGTGTGTGTGTGTGTGCTTGAGTGTATGCGTGTGTGTGTGAGGGAGGGAGGGAGGGAGGGAGAGAAAGTCAGAGAGAGAGGGAGAACATTTATATCAATCAAGCATTGAGATTTTAGGCAGACCTTATTCTTCCAGTCTGTCCTTAAGAGAAGAGAGAGAGAGAGAGAGAGAGAGAGAGAGAGAGAGAGAGAGACTAGAGAGAGAGAGAGAGAGAGAGAGAGAGAGAGAGAGAGAGAGAACAGACAGACAGAAACAGCGACAGCTATGAACAACGGTTAAAAAAAGTTAGACGAGGATGTACCGCGTACCAACAAGCGGGAGGGGGAGGGGGGGTGGGGGGGGTGGGGGGGGGGGGGGGGTGGGGGGGGGGGGGGGGGGGGGGGGGGGGGGGGGTGGGGGGGGGGGGGGGGGGGGGGGGGGGGGGGTGGGGGGGGGGGGGGGGGGGGGGGGGGGGGGGGGGGCCGTGGGGGGGGGGGCTGAAGAGGTGAGGGAAGAGAAGAGAGAGTGAGATAGAGAGATAGAGACAGAAAAACAGAGAGAAAGACAGACAGAGGGAACATAACAGACAGAGAAACGCACGCATTCTCACTGAATGAAAATCGTGCAGTTTACAGTTATAATGCTTTCTTTTACAACTTTACCCATATCTACGAGCAAAAAAAACAGATATGAATACACATGTACAAATACTCACAAAATTAGATACAATAAACATAGAAACCATAGATAAGCCAATAACGAGTAAATCATGCAAGATATGAACAATCTACTGTAAATGAGCATCTACACACTCTCGGATTCACGCACGACCCATTTGCGTCTCACACCATCCCCATCTCCACGAGCATCCACCTCATTCCACCCCCCCCACCCCCCCTCCACTTCCTAAATCAAATGTCCACTTACAAAAGAAAAGAAACACTTCAATATTTTTAACTTCCTATACAGAACCTACGCACATGTTTATCTAGCAAAGCCTGTGCAAGAATATACTAAAGCATAAAAAGAAAGAAAAAAAATTATAGTGATAGTAATTATCTCACATAAAAGGAAAACATCCGTTGAGAGAGAGAGAGAGAGAGAGAGAAGAGAGAGAGAGAGGGAGAGGAGAGAGAGAGAGATGAGAGAGAGAGAGATGAGAGAGGCGTCATTATTTTTCGTTAAAAATGTGTGGGGAAAAAAATCGCAGACATTTTAAAGACGAAGATGATGTCATGGGAAATCCAAGTCTCAGGTGTCACCGGGGCAATATAGAAGTCACAGGTCTTAAAGCGACTCCGAGTCACGTGACAGGACGGCCTTCCTCCACACAGAGCATGAATAAGCACGCAGTACCCCTTCAAACCGCCATCACAGACCCGTGACTATGAATATTCACGGGGCGAACGTGACTTACCGTCCGTCCACCTGCAAAGTGAGTTGATGGGAGGGGAGTAGTGTTTCTGTTACAAGGGTAAGAGAATAGCGTTTCACTGCAAACGTTAGCTGGTGTGGGAGGAATTGAACTGTTCGTGCCTGGGTGTGAATGTCTACCCCGGACAATGAGATAGTCAGGCCATTTTATTCGCCTGCGTCATTTTATTTTTGGTCTTTGTTTCTACTGGTCCTTCCTTGCCTGTCTCTTTTGTTGCGCGGCAGCTGTCCTCCTTTGTTCACACGTATTGGCGCCTTTGTGAATCTCTGGCTCGATTCATAGCAGTTTGATCCCGTGTGTCAGGGTTGATGTTAAACCGTGTTTATGTATGTTTTGAAAGTATCTTTGTAGCGTTTGTTTCTGACCTCCACGGAAACGCACCCCTTGTTCCAGCCCACCTTAGAAGAATCTCTTGGGTAGTCACTGACCTGGCTGGCGACTGACCATTGAAGCTGAGACAGCATGCTAGGCATGCTTGCTTGATCAAGCACCTCTGTGTCTGGGATTGTGATCTGCAATGTTATGTTTGGCATATCTTCTGTGGCAGGGCTGTGTGAAGGTGAGTCAGCTTCTTGGCATGCTGTTGGTACGCTGTCCACGTTTCATAGGCGTAGAGGAGTATGAGGAGAACAGTCGCTCAGTACACTTTTATAGTTACTTTTGTAGTGAAGTGCACACTCATGTCTGCTGTTTGCAACGTTATAAAAAAAAAAAAGGTAATTTGGACGAAAAAAAGAAACAGCCAAGAAAACTTCTAGGAGGCCTTTCATGCTCTGCTGTCATAGAAATCTCTGTCTAGATCGCCCCTCAACAGCAGCGCTTATAAGGTGTTGCGTCCAAGAATATATGTTGGCACTTTGACAGAGACTGGTTGAAGGGGTGTGATGCCAGACTCTTGTGGTTGCCCACATGGAGATCGTATACTTACAGTTTCTTATCGACTGGTACCCGTTGTGACTTTAACAGGACGAGCTTCGGGTACGGCTGTGCAAGGGGTCTCAGGCTGGGCAGCTTGGGAATGATGACACAGAGAGAGCAGGGAGTGTGGTAGCGGCAACACGTAAGGTGTGTTTCACTGTGACGCATTCCATCACTAGCGTCGCCACAGAGGAACGTCACACTGTCCTGCAGCCAATGACAGCCTGTTCCTGCACGCCCTCCTTTCTGATTGGCTACCTGACGACGTCATCCGGTGACACCCGAACCGGGATGACTAGATCAATGTTCACACCGCACTGTCTTTGTTTCAGGATCTGCCTTCATAGTATTGTCTTTGTTTCAGGATCTGCCTTCACAGCATTGTCTCTGATTCAGGATCTGTCTTCATAGTGTTGTCTCTGTTTCAGAATCCGTCTTCACTATATCGTTTCTGTTTTAGGATTTGTCTTCACAGTGTTGTCTCTGTTTTTTAGGATTTGTTTTCACTGTATTGTCTCTGTTTTCATAATCTATCTTCACTGTACTGTCTCGTTTCATAATCTGTTTTCACTGTATTGT
>JADBJO010000050.1:42500-47500 GCA_016801955.1 Conus betulinus | reverse complement strand
GTTCAGGGAATGGAGCGCATGACCTCCCAGAATGAGGACACCAGAGATCATTAGAAAGAGCAGCACGAGACTGGATATAATATTCCACCCAGCTTCATCAATTTCAAAGCCAGTGACAGAGGCAGCTGAAGACAATTCCTGTTGGAAATCGCCGATGAGGAATGAAAGTAAACTTCATGAGGCTTAAATTATCTACCTCAGAACAAGTGTCCAACTGCGTTGTGGGTAAGACACACTTGGAAAAGGCACCCCAATCATCCAGGAGATGTAAGTTCGAATCTGGGCAACTCCAGAAATGTTTTTGACAGTAGAGAGCCATCTGGGTGTCATGACTTAGATGCGGACCACCCGCTTTGACTGTAAGGAGTTCAGGGCCCTAACACTTGTCTTCAAAGAAAGTTGTGAATGGTGGTTCTTCTCTCAAGACCATCTGCTAACAAGCTTACCTTCGGCTGTCTGGATACGTGTTAAATATTTCATTGTACAATTGTTTTTGTATTGTTGTCTTTATTGTTATAACAGGCAGTATCAGAGTTTCCTTATCTATGTTTTTTGCTGCAAAATGAACGACAACAAAAAAAACAACAAACAAACAAACCACACCAAAAAATAACACAACTTTGAGATATGACTGTTATCACCATGGTTCGGCCATTTTTCCACAACAACAGTTCCCTCCCTTGCATGGGATATTATACCTGATGTAGAAAAAAAAAGATATTTGAAAGACTCTTTCCACCCCTTAGGATCGAAACAACGTTCCGGTCTCCTTACCCGCCCCCTCAATTCACTTTTTAGGACTTCGCACAGCAAATGATGTCGATCTCATGAATATTGACGCAAGAATGTCTGTATGTGCCGGTACTGAGCGATTGCGTGCTACACCCACACTCTCAGCGGAAGAGTTTCCTCCCACATTTGTCCCATCGAAAGGACATGGGTTTCCCATGATACTGTTTTCAAGTCTGAATGGTCTGTTTATTTCATACATATTCTTTCAAAAAAATTATATTAGTGACCCCCCCCCCCCCCCCCCGCTCCCCTCCCCCCACGCCCACTCTGCCTCATTCCCTTGCCGTATGCTTTTCACACACACACACACACACACACACACACACACACACTCTCTCTCTCTCTCTCTCTCTCTCTCTCTCTCTCTCTCTCTCTCTCTCTCTCTGGCACGTTTCCTCTGTCTCTGTTTAGTTCTGTATTCCTCTCTAACCTTCTCTCTCTCTCTCTCTCTCTCTCTGTGTTGTGTGTGTGTGTGTGTGTGTGTGTGTGTGTGTGTGTGTGTGTGTGTGTGTGTGTGTGGCACGTTTGCTCTGTCCCTGTTTATTTCTTTATTCCTCTCTAACCTTCCCTCCACCACCACCCCTCTCTCTCTCTCTCTCTCTCTCTCTCTCTCTCTCTCTCTCTCTCTCTCTCTCTCTCTCTTTCTTTCTTTCTTCCTCGCTCGCTCACTCGCTCAGTAGTCTACTTTCTTATAGCCTCTTTTGTCGCTTCCCTGTTCCTATCTTTCTGTCTCTGACCATGCAAGTGCAGTCCTTTCATAAGCCACGTTTCCGTCGCTTCTCTTACCGGGTTTACTTAACATCCTCTGGGACCTGTGGGGACTGAGTTCTGAAATAAAAATGCTAATTCGTTCATGCTCATACGGTTATGACATACGAATGGCTGTGGAAAATTAAACGAGAGTTCAACGCGACGACTCATTTCCCTAAAACGATGACTCATGCTGCGTAGGAGACGGTCAGACGACCTGGGTGACCTCCGCATGTACAGTCTGAGTCCTACTCACATTAAACTTTGCAAAAAGGATGGCAGGTTGTCGGTAACGATTCGTCGACGGTCGGCATACTCTAGGAATTTTCCTGAATTATAGCAACTTAAAAGAATCAAATGAAATCGAAAAGCAACGAAAAAAAAAACTAAAAAATGTGAATGGTTGGAATATTTTCTTAAAAACATGGACAAGTTAGGGACAAGTTAAAGACACAAGACAGAGAAGAGAAAAGGCAGAAGGCAAGACAAAGACAAGACAAAGGATTTTAATCTAAGAACACGATTTGGTCGTGAAAACTTACAAATTAACCATCTTTTCGTCAATAGACACAAATTACCTTTAATCCCTATAACAGCATGCAGTAAAGCTAGATGGGATTAGTTGTAAAGACTATGAGCTATTGTTTTTGCTTTAGAATAGTCTACAGTTACAATCATGCAAAGAAACATATTTTAAGTCCAAATAAGAAATCTGCTGTTCGGTATGCTAATCTTTTAAGGTTCTAATTATAATTTGGGGCTAGAATATTTCCCAGAGGAAGGAAGACAGAGGTAGTCTCGTCACATGCCACTTAGTCCAATCCAGTTAACATGAAAACAAGGCAGTATAAGAGCCGGACCATGAAAAATGATTTAGTGTATGAAATGCAGCCAAAAGCGACAGTCACCCTTGTCTCTATATTAGAATGGTCATGTAACCATTGTCGATCCTTCAAAGTCTATCATAGAGGTGATTATGTGAGAATTTGTAACTGGTCATCATAAGAGAGAGAGAGAGAGAGAGAGAGAGAGAGAGAGAGAGAGAGAGAGAGAGAGAGACAGACAGAGACAGACAGACAGACAGACAGACAGACAGAGACAGAGAGACAGAGAGAGATTTGTGGATCTTGATTTCTTCGTAAATCACCCTGGGCAAGGTACATGATTATCTCTCTCTAGATCACAAATCATTCAAAGTGAGAAAGATAGAATTTTATTACGAGAGAGAGAGAGAGAGAGAGAGAGAGAGAGAGAGAGAGAGAGAGAGAGAGAGAGAGAGAGAGAGAGAGAGAGAGAGAGAGAGAGAGAGAGAGAGAGAGAGAGGAGGTAGAGGTAAAGGTGATAAACGAATCAAAGATGAGGATTTGATGTAACTTGGAGAGAGCTGAAAAATTAATACTGAAAATGCTCTCTCTCTCTCTCTCTCTCTCTCTCTCTCTCTCTCTCTTCTCTCTCTCTCTCTCTCTCTCTCTCTCTCTCTGTGCGTGCGTGCGTGTGTGTGTGTGTGTGTGTGTGTGAGTGTGTGTGTGTGTGTGTGTGTGTGTGTGTGTGTGTGTGTGTGTGTGTGTGTGTGTGTGTGTGTGTAAATGCTCACATTCTACTGTCTGATGCAAAAGTAATATAAAAAAGTCCCTTGAAATATGGGGGGAAAAAAAAAAAGCAAATGTTGTACGTGATTCCTCCCCCTCCCCCTTCTTCTTTTAAACTGAAATCAGGCGGAAAGATGATAGATGATGATAATAATGAATACTGAATACTTATATAGCGCCTATTCTCGGCTAGACGCCAAGCTCTAAGCGCTTTACAATCAACACTCGTTTACACAACGGGCTGCCTACCTGGGTAGTGCCGACTGAAGAGCTGCCATCTGGCGCTTCATTCAGTCGTTTCCCGTGTCATCCAGTCAGTATCGTTCAATATCGATCACTCATTTTCCTTACTTCCTTCATTCTTTCCAGTTCTCACTCAGGGTGCATGCTATGTGTAACGTGTCATCCATACCAACGGCCAAACTGGCCTTCTCTTCCGAATGTTGGTGATGGGATTTTACGGTGTGTGCAAGATGTTATGCGTGCGTTCACACACGGAACCTCGGTTTATAGTCTCATTCGAAGGACTGTATGGGAAATGGAGTCAGAACCAATGTTAACCTCCGAGGGAAAAATCCCCCTGTACCGAAACGCCCCGGTGGAGGTTCGAACCCGCAACCCCAGGATCACCAAGATTGCGAGTCAGGCGCTTTTCCAACTGAGCTATTCCTGCTATACGACGATCACTAACAAAAAAGACACTTTATCCATCACAAAGTATGTGCAGTTTAATTAGTATATTCAGTCTAACTTTAAGGACGTTTCCTCTGATGCAGGTTGCATGTTGCTTATTTGCTAACTTTGGGAACCATTGTTGACTGGGCCAAAAAGGAGATACAACGCACACCTCAGCTTTTCCCATGTCTGTTTTGTGAGATATCATTGACACATCAATTAAGGAAAAAAAGGAGAGAGGGGTAGCATAACATCTGAC
Organism: Conus betulinus; assembly: GCA_016801955.1. Lineage (NCBI taxonomy): Eukaryota > Metazoa > Mollusca > Gastropoda > Neogastropoda > Conidae > Conus > Conus betulinus. The sequence continues at coordinate 43,435 of JADBJO010000050.1, read as the reverse complement.
GTTAAAACATGAAAAAGATTGTTTAAAAGAACTGTTGATAAAAGCACCTGCATCTGGTGTGTATGTGAAACATCTGGAGAACTGGTCGTCAGCTTTGAATGCAAGCAAATCCATATTCTTAACACAACTTCGATGATGGTCAGAGCCTGTTTCAGTAAATCGACCGTATGTCCCATTCAGCATCGTGATTTCCGCTCATAAACTCTTCATCAGCAAGGACATTGGGGTGACATATTGTTCGTTCCCTTTGCCCTCAGTGGAATTTTGTTCATCGTTACTGCCTCAGTCAGTTTTTTTTTTTTAAACATATGTCATGTTCATCGTCAGTTGTTTTTTTTTTAATCGGCAATCTTATAGGATGGATTTTTGCCAGGTCTGTTTTTCTATGAGAGTAATTCACTGTAAACTGTAGACATCTGTTCATATTTGACGAAATCATGTTTCCCGTGACACTAGTCATACATACAGTACCTTTAGGCATTATTGACGAGTCCAACAGCACTTCTTTATTGCATAGGTCTGCTGTTTTTATGTCAACCCCCCCTCCTCTCCCTCTTTTATTATCCTTCCCTCTCCAAAACAGAAGCCAAGAAACCCGGAAACAAGCATTAAAGACTGAATTTTGTTCCTACAGGTTTTCAAATTTTTATATACAATCCCAACGCACACTTCCATACCACACAAAGCACTTTCCCGTGCATTTCGCAAAAACCATGAAATGGTTTTTAGTTAAATTACATAATGTTCATGTAAGCTTTTTTTCTGAAGAGAGGCGTTAGTGCACGCGTTCTAAATGAGGTCAGCATATATACGATTCCTCCTGTTCCCTGACACGAACGTCTCAGATATGTCCGAGTTCTATAAACCAATAATAGAACAGAAGTCCCATGATTCCTGCATCCACATGTCGGCTGTGTTCCACGAAAGTCTAGATT
>JADBJO010000050.1:20000-32500 GCA_016801955.1 Conus betulinus | reverse complement strand
CATCATCCATGACTGATAATGAAAATGCGTGCTAATTTTCACAAAGATCGGCCACATATTTTCTGAATATTCCACAAAGAAGAAAAACTGTTACTGCCGTTAGTTACGGCTATAACGGTAAACTAAACATCGGGCATTATTCGTGACCCATAATGAACATACCTGCTAATGTTCACAAAGATCGGCCAAGTACTTTCTGAGATATTCCACAAAAAGAAAATACCGTTACAGGCCGTTACAGCCATTAGCAATGGCTATAACGGTAAACTAAAACATCGGGCATCAATCGTGACCCATAATGAACATACCTACAAATTTTCAGAAAGATCGGCCCAGTAGTTTTGTCTGGATCGAATGGAACACATTTTGACCACGGACGGACGGACTCACACACACACACACACACACACACACACACACACACACACACACACACACACACACGCAAACACACACACACACACACACACACACACACACACACACACACACATAGCATTTCTTCGTTCCCATTCTAAAAGTACTCCCTGTTCTAAAAGAACTGGGAGTACAAAAAAAAATGAGAGACAAAAAGAAAGGAAGAAAAGAATGAAAGACAGAAAAAAAAAGAAAAATAATGAATTGAAAACAAATCCTGAAACCCAGGACACAGGATCATCAGCTGACAGGTTGACAGGTAGCCAATCAGAAAGGAGGGCTTGCAGGAACTGGCTGTCATTGGCCGGAGGACAGTGTGACGTTCCTCTGTGGACACTAGTGATGAAGTGCATCGCTGTGAAGGAGACCTTTGTGGTCGCTGCTCCCATAGTCCCTGCTCTCTCCACACCATTACTGCCCCGCTATTGCGCAGCATGTTAGACACCTTAACCTCCACCCCCTCCCCATTACACACAGCTTATTGTAGTACCATTGTCATCTTAACTGTGATTAGCAGTGTCAGAGTTTACTTTCTTAGCTGTGTTTCTGTTGTGAGACGAATGTAAAGAAACGTTGGAAAACGAAGACCTGGAGCTATGAAAGTGATCATCATGGCCTGGCCATTTTGTTTTCCACTGGCGAGAATCACACTGGCGAGAATCAACATGCGGACAACAGGTCCTTCTCTTGCATGGAACCTTATGCTTTTATATTAATAACAAAAAAGAAAGTGTGAACGGATGCCCCCACCCACTACGATTGAAACTCTATCCCCGCCTCCTCATCCCCCACCCCCTGTAACTCAGTTTGTAGGACAGCGGGAGGCAAATAACGTTCATCCCATGAATGGTGACGAAGGGTCGTTTGTACGGGCGGTAATGGGCGATAGTGTTATACGCTCACGCTGTCAGTGGAAGAGTTTCCTCTGGCTCTGTCCTAGTGACGGGACGCGGGTTTCCCATGACACTTTCCCCACACGTATCACATGTCTGTTTGTATTAAACGTATCTAATAAAGAAAAAAAAAGAATAGTGCTTCCCTCCCCCTCCAATTTCTCCCCTACCCCACCTTATTCCTCTCCCACACCCGTCTCTCTCTCTCTCTCTCTCTCTCTCTCTCTCTCTCTCTCTCTCTCTCTCTCTCTCTCTCTCTCTCTCTCTCTCTTCTCTCTCTTCTTCTTCTTCTTCTTCTTCTTCTTCTTCTTCTTCCTCTATCTCCCCATCCCTCCATCTCTCTCTCTCTCTCTCTCTGTCTGTCTGTCTCTCTCTCTCTCTCTCTCTCTCTCTCTCTCTCTCTCTCTCTGCACTGCAACAGCTCTCTCTATCTCTCTGTTTCCGTCTGTCTGTCTCTTAAAATGCCAGCATTTTGTTAGAAACATGTTTCGTCTTCTCACACAGCCACATTTCCTTTGTTTCTCTCATCGGGTTTAGTGTTCGCCTTTGGCACCTATGGGGCTGAGTTCTGCCATAAAACTGCTGACTTAGGCATACTCGTTCAGCTGTGACATACGAATGGCTGTGGGGGGGGGGGGGGGGGGGGGGGGGAGGGAAGAGACATAAACGCGACGACCCATTTCCCTAAAACGATGACTCATACAGTATGGAAGATGGACAGACGATCTGTGTGCCGTCCTGTACAGTTTGAGTCATACTCACATTGAACTTAATTCAGAAAAAAAAGAAAGGAAATACTGTAAGAAATTTCCCTGAATTGTGTTGGTTCCCTCTCTCTCTCCCCCCTCTTCGTCTCCCCCTCTCTCTCTCTCCTGTCTCTCTCGCTCTCCCTTCTCTCTCACTCTCTTCTCTCCCCCCTCCTCCCCCTCTCTCATTCCTTCTCTCCTTCTCACTTCCTGTCTCCCTCCTTCCCCCTCATGCCTCCTCTCTCTCACTCCCTCTCGTCTCATCCCCCCTCTACAGCACGTCCTCTCTCTCTCCTCCTCTCTCTCTCTCCCTCCTCAGTCTCCTGACATAAAAAACTCATGACTTCTCTCCATCCTCCTTCTTTGACATACGAATCCCTCTCCTCTGTGTAACCTCTTCTCCTCTCCTCTCCCTCCCGGGGGGGGGGGGGGAAAGGGGGAGTCCTCTCTCTCGAGGGGGGGGGGGGGGAAGGGGGGGGAGGAGGCTCCCCAGGGAAGCCTCTCTCTCCTCTCTCGACGGGGGGGGTCCCCTCTCTCTCCTCTCTCTCCTCCACTCTCAATCTCCTCGGGAAAGGGGGGGGGGGAAAAGGGAGTCCCTCTCCTCTCGTCTCTCTCTCCTCCCTCGTCTCTCACTGCCAAAGGAGCTTCCTCTATAGAGAGACTTTCCGCTGTCTGGAGAGACAAAGAGACCAGGAGAGACATTTTGTAGGAAACATGAAAGAGTCGGTCTTCTCACACAGCCAGGATTTCCTTTGTTTTCTCTCTCGGGAAAAAGTTAGAAGAAGAGCCTTTGGCACTGATGGTGGACTGAGTTCCCTCTCTAAAACTTCTGACCTTAGGCATACTCGTTCAGTCTGTGACATACGAATGGCTTGTGGGGGGGGGGGGGGGGGGGTGGGGGGGGGAAGGGGCAACAGACGATAACCTTGTTGGTTGACCCCCTTTTTTTTCCCTAACACGATGACTCATTACTCAGTAGGGAACTTAATGGACGACGATCTGTGTGCGTCCCTGTAAACCAGTTTGAGTCAGTACTCACACTTGAACTTAAGTCACGAAAAAGAAAGCAAAAAACGGACATACTGTAAGGTAAGAAAATTTCCCCATGAATTGTGTTGGTTTTGGGTTTTTTTTCAGGCATGGCACACTTAAAGAGTACTTGAATTTGGAAAACACTCGAATACGCGCTTGCTGCGGGTTGTTAGAATGAGTTTTGTTAGTAGAACGTGGGTTTTTTTTGAAAAGTTGTTTTTTGAAATTTGAAATGGAATGATCGGCATCTTTCGTTTTCATGATTTAACACAAAGACAAAATGAAACAGACAAAAGTAAAGACGAGACTAAGACATGAAAAACAACACGGTCTTTTACGAACCAAAAGACAAAGACAAGGATAAAACTTGATTGATTACTTACGTTTGAACATGTTGACTTTTTCATGATAATTCGAAGACAAGACAAAGACAAGTGAAGGCAAAAATAACGAAACAAGGCCATAAGGAAAACACGACAAACCAACACCAACAGACAAGCAGAGAAAGAAAAGACACAATTTGTACTTTAAAACCGCCACAAAGGACAGTATGAAAATGTATGAAAATGGTACACATCTCACTATTGTTCTATCAAAACTATAATTAACTGTTGATCAACATATTGTCATAAACCATTACCAAAAGGGTGTGGTTGTAATTATCTGTGGTGTAAATTATTGGGGGAGGAATACTGAAAAGGATAGGAACAACCAGGCTGGGAAAGCTCCAAACTGAAGGTTTAGAGGTTAAGCATTTATAGGTTTAGAAAAGCAATCACAAGTTGTAACATTTTGTGCGTTTTCTTGTTTATGGTGTACTGTAATTGGTGGTAAAAATCATGAAAATAAAAAAAAAATCGAATATTTGGCTGTTTGATTTATTACTTTATCAGATATCTAATTCGATGTTCATGAAAAAAAGCAGACGCTTATACAATAACAAAAACCTGTCCTCACTCTCCCACCCAGCACCCCTCCACAACACCCCACCCTCATTTCACTTGTGAAATTGTTGCTGTCTTAGAACTCGGCGAAATTTTTGCCTGCTCCCTTTCATCATCACTTCCACATCAGTTTGTTCAACACCAATCATGTTTTCCCGTCTTGTCTTTGAATTCCAATCTGCATGGGGAAGGGAATGGGAATCAATGGCAGGCTGCTTTTCAGTGATCTTAACACGTTCTGAACCATCTTTATTTTTGTCGTAAAATTGTCAACATTTTCGTATTTCAAGTCCTTACCATTAGAATCAGTGTTCTGGAGCATTTTTTGAAAGAGTCCGGCATTTCTGCCATTTTATGGTGGTTGCCCCCAAAAATGGGCCCTAAAGAAAGGGGGGGGGGGGGGGGGGGGGGGGGATAGGGGAGGGAGAGTAAATTGTCATTTCATCTCTTAGTTGTAAATTTTTATGCACAAAAAACACTGGCCTATCTTGCGCTGATGAGGTAGTATCAAGCTCTAAATGACCAAACTCGGAGTCATTGCATTGTCCTATTTCGTTGTGTCTTGCCTTTGAAGAAGACCTAAGAGGTTCGAAAAGATGTACGTGATCTGTCTTGTGACTCGTTCGTTCACGTTTTCTCTGTCGGAGTTCGCTAACATTTATATATAGATTGGTTTTAGATATTTCCGCCCTGCTGTCGTCTCACTTGCAACCTCCTAAATTCAGTGGTGTGGACAAGGATAAACCTCTCTCTTATTCTGTCTTTGTCTCTGTCTCGGTCTCTGTAGTCTCTATCTCTCCTCCTCCTCTCTCTCTCCTCTCTCTCTTGTCAACTCATTCGCCGATTCTGAAGATGGTATTTAAGACTTCTGGTTTGGGTTGAAAACGCTATTATTGAAGCAGTTCTCATGCACACGTTCACGTGAAGACCAGTGTTCCACAACTAAGCCTTTTTTTTTTTTTAAGGAAAGTTGCAGGAGCCATGAGGATGTTGTGGCAGAGTGTGAGTGAGAACTGTTAGTGCTCTCTCTCTCTCTCTCTCTTGAGTACTCTCTCTCTCTCTCTCTCTCTCTCTCTCTCTCCTCTCTCTCTCTCTCCTCTCTCTCTCTCTCTTCTCTCAGTTATTTGCTAGGGGGAAAACATAGTTGAGCCGTATTCGCTAGATCGTTTCTTTCAGTTATATTTGCTTTTATCTTAGTCATATCTATGTTTTATGTTTAACCTGCGGTTCTTAAGGTTTACGTTGTGCGTATGAATGGCTTACAGCTTTTAACCACAATGTCCATTTTAGAAGGTGTGAGCGTCAAAGTAGATCAAGAGGTAAACTAGATAGGGAGAAGGTAGAGAAAGAGTAGAAAGTGGTACCAGGTCAGAGGGATAGAGGAGAGTATAATGTTACCTACAAGCAGAGTGGGACGTTAGTTCTAGATAGGGTATCATTGTGAGGAAAGGGCGAGCGGGAGAGGGGAGGGGGATAGTGGGAGAGGCGGGGATAGGGGGGATGGAGTACTACGGGCCGGTGGGAGGTAGTAAGTGAGTGGAAGTTGGGGGAGTGCGTCATATGAAAGGAGTGGTGGATTACAGGGGGGATAGTAGCGGGCAGATACCATCATAGTAGACCATAGCGAAACACTTTCTTCCTGGACCTGTCGGTTGGAATAGTCCTATAGAGCCTGATTTATTTAGTCCTAGGTATTGTCTGGTTGATTTAGTGGGGTAAAACAAAAAGCAGAATGCAAAGGCTAAGTTCTTGTTCACGGTCGTTTCTATAGTTTGTTTCCATTTCATTTCCTGTTCAGTTTTATGTCTTCTGTTTGGATTTATGTTGTACCACGTGATCCGCCCCGACCTATTGAGTAAACGTTACTTGTGATTCTGTGACTGTCAGAAACACTGTTTATCTGTTGGACTTTGGACTAACCACATCAACTATCACTGTGTTTGATGTGTAAACACAGGAGTGCAGTTTGTCAGTGGTGGAGTTTGTGTACCTGTGTTCTGGGAAAGGGGGGAAGTTGGGAAAGAGAAGAATTGAGAAGTCTGGGGAGAGGGGGAGGGGGAGGGAGGGAGGGAGAAGGGAAGGAAATGTTCGTTGGGAGGGGACGCGCGCAGACGTTTTTAAGTTTAATGGACGTCCTGCTGGGGGGAGCAATGTACCGCAATGATGACCCACGAATTAGAACTAATTGAGTTGGCCAGAGAAGTACTGAACCCAATCTCGCTCTCATCTACTATACTACTCTCTATCTTATCATACATCTTACCTATCTCTCACTATCTCATCTCTTATCATCTGTGATAACCATGCAAGTTTCCATGCAGAACAGCCAGTGAGAAAGCTATTGTGAGGGAGAGTATGGGAGTGGAGAAGAGGCTCTGGTAAATGCAGGGATGACCAGAGATACAACGAGAGGGTGGAAGTCTAAGTAAAAGGAGTAGTGTAGGGAGGGCAGGAGTAGTACGTAGGTGAGCTAGTATAAGTAGGTAGAGTATGGGAGTAGTTAGTAAAAGTAAGTAAGAGTAGTGAGATGTGAGAGAGTTAGTGGGAGGTCGAGTTTGAGTAAGTAGCGGGACGTTAAGGGGGAGTAGAGGTGAGTAGTAGTAGGGGGAGCCGGGATGGCAGAGTAAAGGAGACCCGAGGGAGTGGGGAGTGGAAAGGGTAGTGGAGAGAGTAGTATAGGAGGAGGTGGGAGGGGAGGGGGGGGGAGGGTGGGGGGGGAAGGGGGGGGAGAGGGAGGGAATCGGGGGGGGGGAGGAAAGGGTGGGCTGAGTGGGGGAGGGCGGGGCTGAAGGAGTAACGGGGGGTGAGTAGGGGGGGGGAGGGGGAGGGGGGGCGCGGAGTAGGAGGGGTGGGGAGGGGGGGGGAGGGCGAGGGGTAGGGGGCGGGGGAGTAGGGAGGGGGGAAGGGGGGGGAAGGAGTAGGGGGGAACGTGGGGGAAGTACGGGGATAGGGGGGGGGGTGGGGGACGGGAAGGGGGGGAAACGGGTGGGAAGGGGGGGGAAAGGGGCGGGAAGTGGGGGGGGAAGGGGGGGAAGTGGGGCGGGGGAAGTGGGAGGGAAGGGGGGGAAGAAGGGGGGAAGGAGAGGGGGGGGAAGGAGGAGGGGGGGGGAAGTAGAAGGAACCCGGGGGGGGGCGGGGGGGGAAAAAGCTCTGTCTCCCCATCTCTCTCTCTCTCTCTCTCTCTCTCTCTCTCTCTCTCTCTCTCACACACCACACACACACACACACACACACACACACACACACACACACACACACACACACACATATTCCCTTTTCTGTCTCATGCTCTCTCTTTGTCTGTGTGTCCGTCTCTGTCTCCCCATCTCTCTCTCTCTCTCTCTCTCTCTCTCTCTCTCTCTCTCTCTCTGTCTTTCTCAGTCTCTCTGTCTACCTGTTCATCTGTCTGTCTTTGTGTCTGTCTCTCTGTTTCTGTCTTTTTCTGTCTGTCTGTCTATCTACCTCTCTCTGTCTCTCTCTCTCTCTGTCTCTCTCTCTCTCTCTCTCCTCTTTTATTATCTGTTAGTCCCTGTTCATTTTTCTCTTTGTCTATCCGTCAGCCTGCTTGTTGTTACATACATGAGAGCCGTTTCTTTCCCTCTCATACTTTCAACATTCTACGGTTGCTGAAGAACACGTGCTGAACGTGTAATGAAGCGTTCGTTTGATTTGATAAGAGTTATTGTGGTACATCGCGATTGATGTCCGAGTTCCTTGGCGGGGAGAAAATTTTTCACATTCCACAAGACCTCACAAAATTGAGACGATGTGCAGATGCAATGATGAATTATAATTATGCAATGCAATTTTCATGGCAGTATGAGTCACGGTGTCACGAAAGAGGTCACATAGGTCGCTGGCCCATCTCCTGCACAGCTATGAGTCATCGTCTGAGGAAAATGGGTCGCTGTGGAAACGTCTGGCACTGTTGATCAGTTATGTGTATGTTATAATCGTGTGAGCATGAATAACTCACACGCTTTGCGCTATAATTCAGCCCCACCCAATTCCCCAGTGGCATGTTATTGTACTCTGGCAGGGGAGAGCAAACCAATGGCTTGAACAGAAACAAGCAAAAGCTTTTACCACCTGTACATATTTTAAGAGAGAGAGAGAGAGAGAGAGAGAGAGAGAGAGAGAGAGAGAGAGAGAGAGAGAAGAGAGATGATAGTAATGGTAGTAGTAGTAGTAGTAGTAGTAGTAGTAGTAGTAGTAGTAGTAGTGGTAGTAGCAATAGGTGATGGTTTTGTATTAGCAATGGTGATGGTGGTGGTTGTGGAAGTAGTAGTAGTAGTAGTAGTAACAGTAGCAGTAGTAGTAGCAGCAGTAGCAGCAGTATAAGTAGTAGTAGTAGCAACAACAGTAGTAGTAGTTGTAGCAGTTGTAATAGTAGTAGTAGTAATGGCAGTTGTATTAGTAGTAGGAGGAGAAGGAGGAGGAGCAGCAGCAGCAGCAATTATAGTAGTAGTAGTAGTAGTAGTAGCAGCAGCAGCAGCAGTAGCATTTGTAGCAGCTGAATCAGGGCAATGTGGAATTCGTTGGTCTGGACGCAATATCCAGTCACGTGACAGCACAGAGCTCTTCCACAGAGAGCAGGAGCATTACACGCACTTCCCCTTCAGTTCCCAAACAGACCCTTCGAACTATGAATATTCATATTGCTTCCAAGGGTGGTGCAGGATTGCTCCCCAGCTTTTTTTTTTCCGGCACTTGAAGACAGTACTTACTCTGCGTCCCACCTGCACCTTCGGGCGTATCTTTTTTCTATTCTTCATGAGCTGAATGCGAATTTCAATCCGGTAACATACCAGAGTGAGGTAAGCGGGAGGAGGGATTTTCACTTGTTTCTTGGACGTGTGCTTAGTGGGTATATGGAGTGTAAAGTAGAAGAAGACCTAAGAGGTCGAAAGGCGTCGTATTTTGTCTTGTGACTCGTTTGTCCACGTTTCTCTTGGCAGTTCGCTAACATTTATTTAAGATTTGTTTAGATTTCCGCCTGCAGTCGTCTCACTTTGCAAATTGAACTACATCTTCACTCTTTTTTTTTCTAAATACTGACTGAATGCAGAGAAGAGAGCATTTCGTTGACATCCCTTACCAGACTGGGGACTTGTGAAGACTTGACCTCATCACATAGTCCCTGTCACAGGGACTGCTCACTTTTTTTTTCATCACACTGAACAAAGTCATTTTTTCCTTCCCCAAAGTTCCAATCCTCTCTCATCGTTTTCGAGTTCAAAGTCGTGTAATGATCCCCTTTTTAGTATCGTATCATTCATTTATGCCCATCGCTCCCGGTGGAGCATAGGCCATCGACGACCCTTCGCCTTCGCACTCTGTTCTGGGCTGTTCCGGTCATTCCAGTCCAGTTGGTCCCTTGTTGTTCCAGCTCCGATGACCCTTTCTAGTATGGCCTACAAGAAAAATGATCACGCGGGTTGCGTTGAAATTGTGGAACAAAATACTTGGAACAACAACGACAGCAAACAACAACAACAACAGAACCAACCCAAAATAATAAACAAGTCAGTAAAATTTCTCTACTTTTCACCAATGTTCATGTCACAATGAGTCAAACGTCATGAACACAGGACACACAGATCGTCTGCCCATCTCCTACACTGCATGAGTCATCGTCTGATGGAAACGGGTCACTGCTAATGTGTCTGGCTCTTTAGCCCAATCATCTGTGCTGGTCATAGCAGGGTACATTAGCATTCTTACACTAGAAATCAGTTCCAACGGGTCTCCAGTAGTGTATAATATGCAAGGAATGAAGTATAAAAGAATGACATTTGAGGAAAAACTTGTAAAAGTGCTCACAACTTTATAAAGAGACAGACAGAGAGAGGGCCGGGTGTGTCTCTGTCTGTTTGTCTGTTTGCCTGTCTGTCTATCCGTGAGGCTTTGAGAGAGAGAGAGAGAGAGAGAGAGAGAGGAGAGAGATAGAGGGAGAGAGAGAGAGCAAGGGAGAGACAGACAGAGAGAGACAGTGACAGGGACAGAGAAACACAGAGACACACAGGGACACAGGAGACAGAGAGAGGAGAGAGAGAGAGAGAGAGAGAGAGAGAGAGAGAGAGATGAGAGAGAGAGAGAGAGAGAGAGAAGAGAAAAGAGAGAGAGAGGAGGGACGAACAAACGAATTTTATTTTAAAGAGAGGAGTGGAGCCGGCATAAACAATGCTTTCTTATGTCCAGCCCTTTGCTTACACTGATATCAATAAACAAACTAAAATAAAATGAAATAGAAAGAAAAGATCTGATAAGCCAGACACGAGGAAATACATACAAGAAAAAAAAAATCAGACACGAGAAATTATACGCAAGAAAAAAAATCAGTCTATCAATCATAAGCTGAAAAGCATCAAGAAAAACTCATATCCACACACCCATCTGCATCTTAAACACAACTTCCTCAACATCCGCCCCCACACCCATGATACCAAGACCCAGTACCACTCACAAAAAGCAAAAGAAGAGGAAACACTCCCACATTTTATAACTGCTTACACTGCACACAAGCTCGTGGTTATCAAAGTATTTGTGATGAAATGCTAAAATATAAATTAAAGGGGCAACAATCGATAACAATATAAAATCATTAAAGGTTTAAAAGAAAAGGAAATCTAGAGAGAGAGGGGGGGGGATCCAGAGAGAGGGGGGGGTAGAGAGGGAGAAAGAGAGAGAGAGGGGGGGGGGAATCCAGACAGAGAGAGAGAGAGAGAGAGAGAGAGAGAGAGAGAGAGAGAGAGAGAGAGAGAGAGAGAGAGAGAGAGAGAGAGAGAGAAAGGGTCAGGCATTATCTATCCTAAGAAACCCTGGCCCTATATGTAGCTGAAGCAACATGAAATTCATAGGTCATAAAGCGATCTCCCGTCACGTGACAAGACGGATTTGTTCCATGGAGAGAGTGAGCATGAGCGGGGCACGCAAACCCCCGTCACAGTCCAGACAGACGCTTCATGGCTGACCGTCAGCCCACCTACACAGTGAGCTGAGGGGCTGGGAGTAGCGTTTAACTCGCGCAGAGGGTGGGGAGAACGTTCCAGCTGTCCTTTGACCGAACATGTCAACTCCTGTGGGAGGAATTGAACGGTTCGTGCCTTGGAATGAATGTCTGCCAGGAGGAAGGGGGTGGTCAGACCGTGTTGGTCATCTTTATCGTCTCCCTGTGTTGGTCGTTGTTTCTACTGGTCACCTCCACCAAAGACGTTTATGTTTTCACGCGCTTATAGTAGTCCGCTGGTTTGTTTGTCTGTCTTTCTGTCTGTCTGTCTGTCTGTCTGTCAACAAGATTATGCAAAACCTACATCACTGGTCATAACGAAACTTGGTGAAAAGATGAAATATGGCCCAAACATGAAGTCGTCAAGTCTTGAGTCAGATTGGCTGTGCAGGTTCGGATGGACGGGGGGGGGGGGGGGGGGGGGGGGGGGGGGGGATTCAGGATGTATTGGTTGTGCAGGTTCGGATGGACAGGAGAGGGGGGGGATTCAGGATGTATTGATTGTGCAGGTTCGGATGGACGGGGGGGGGGGGGGGGGGGGGGGGGGCGGGGGGGATTCAGGATGTAGGTTGTGCAGGTTCGGATGGACGGGGGGGGGGGGGGGGGGGCGGGGGGGGATTCAGGATGTATTGGTTGTGCAGGTTCGGATGGACGGGATGGGGGGGGGGGGGGGGGGGGGGGGATTCAGGATGTATTGGTTGTGCAGGTTCGGATGGACGGGGAGGATTCAGGATGTATTGGTTGTGCAGGTTCGGATGGACGGGGAGGATTCAGGATCTATTGGTTGTGCAGGTTCGGATGGACGGGAGCATTCAGGATGCATTCGACTTTGGCGGAGGTTTGCGCCTTCCCAAGTGCCTCTTCAGTTATTGCTGTAATGGAAAAAAGGTAGGCACACCCGTCTGCTGAAGAGGTAAGAAGAGGGAGCGGGGGGGGGGGGGGGGGGGGGGGGGGGGGGGGGGAGTAAGTGGGGGGGGGGGGCTGTGTGTCCTAACAATTCCTCCATCTTTAAAACAATGAGTTTACAAAGTCCCTCTTCGTTATTCCAGCAGTGGAAGATGTGCACAGCCATCTGCTGTGTATGCTGAAGAAGTAAGAAGAGGGGGGAGGGAGATGGGGTGTAAGTGCCGGTTAAAAATTCCTCCATCTTTAAAACAATGACTTTACAAAGTCCCTCTTAGTTATTCCTGCGATAGAAGATATGCACACCCATCTGCTGTGTATGCTGTGTATGCTGAAGACATAAGTGAGAGGAAGCGACTGCAGGGTGACAATTCCTCCAACTTTGAAACAATGACATTACAAAAATTACAAAGAGGAGTGTGGAAAGTGGTAGATTGAAAATGAAACAGACCAATGGGGCGTTACTGTGTAAATCTCAAATCTTTCACCACCAGCAGATGAAGCCATCAAAGTCCGTCGTGAAAACAGTACCATGTATATCGCCTATTCAGAGTCG
>JADBJO010000050.1:0-5000 GCA_016801955.1 Conus betulinus | reverse complement strand
CTGGATGACACGGGAAACGACTGAATGAAGCGCCAGCTGGCAGCTCTTCAGTCGGCACTACCTAGGTGGGCAGCCCCTTGTGTAAACGAGTGTGGATTGCAAAGCGCTTAGAGCTTGGTCTCTAGCCGAGAATAGGCGCTATATGAGTATTCATTATCATTATTATTATTATTATCATTATTATTATTATTATTATATACGTATGCATACTCTCTGGCATGAAAACGCGCTCTCTTTGACAAGCCAAATGCGCGCTTTTAGGTCGGGTGTTTGTTTATCGCCACTTTTCGGCTGCCCTGCGCTCAAGGCTTATCCTGTCAATGATAAACAGACACGTTGGGGTTGCTGTCCGGTTGTTGTGTGGCCAGTGACGTGACAGGTCTCCACTGCTTGGCTAGTCACGACCAAGGAATGCATTTCCACTACCTCCCACCACACACACACACACACACACACACACACACACACACACACACACACACACACACACACACACACACTTTTTTTTTTTTTTTGATCCTCCAAGTCCATTTTTTTTTCCACTTTTTTTCCCCAAGTTCCTTCATTATTTTCTTCTCCTTCATCTTCTTCTTCGTCTTCTGTGGGTCCTCTATCCTCTAATTTTTCCCACTTTTTTTTTCTTTATCAACTCTCATTCACCATGCAAACCTGTATGTTGTTTTACCGATGGACATCCTCGTGTGAATTTCAGTCTTTCAGTGTCAACACAGAGAATCGGAGTTTATGAATGTGCTAATGTTTGGAGAACTGGCACATTCATTCTCTTTGTTGCAACAAAGAAAAAAAAAATGAAAGAAGAAAGGAAGAAAGAAGGACAGAGATACAGACAGACAGACAAAGAGAAAGAAAGGAAAGAAAAAGGAAGGAAGAAAGAGAGAGAAGAGGTAGAAGGAAAGAAAGACAAAAACGAAAAAAGAAATTGGCAGCTGTGTAAAAAGCTAACGAAATAATGACTTTACAATTTTTAGAGAAACAACCAGAACATCCCATATTTGCGAGTTAATGCTCGAAATAGCCATGTTCTCAGCTTTGATCAGGTTGAAAGCATTGAACACCTGCAGGTTCGTGATATGTATCAGTACAGAAACTTTGTTTCAGTACTAATAGACTAAAAACTCGACGCATTCAGAACGAAATATAGTGCAGGAACAAAATGCGTATATGGTAAGGCAAACGTGTCGAGAGCCCACGTTTTATTTGATTGTGTGACTCTTAAGGCATACTTACCATGTTTATTAGGCATGACAGTGACTGATGTTTTTTTTTCTGATATTGATTTTGCTTTCAAAGTTACCTTTTGTTTAATATGTAGTCCTGTTAGATATTTACTATAATGTTATAAGTAGTAATTATTCCATATTTTGCGTGCACTTCCACACACCTACTCTCTCTCTCTCTCTCTCTCGTCTAATATCACACAATTTTGCGAAAAGACGTAAACATGAAAGTACTAACGAACTAATGAAATAAATACACGGTGATGAACAAACACGTTGGGGTTCCTGTCCTGTTGTTGTGTGGCCAGTGACGTGGCAGGTCTCCACTGCGGGGGTCAGTCAGGACGAAGGAGCGAATTCCCACTACCTCCCCCACCACACCCCCCACTGCACACCCACACCCACAGATCTACACGCGAAACTTTTGGGGAGGGGGAGGGGTTGAGGAGAGGGGGTGGTGTGTGTGGACAGCTGTGCGAAAATTGACTCCGTATCTGTATTTATTCATTTGGATAACGCATTTTTAGAGGCGGGGGGGGGGGGGGGGGGGGGGGGGGTGGTGGTGGTGGTGGTGGTGGTGGTGGGCGAGTGTTTCTGTATAATATACATATATATATATATATATATATATGTGAAAGGTAGGGAGAGAGGGGTCGCGGGAAAGGAGGTGGGAGGACAGGGGGGCCGGGGGTGGTTATGCATGCCTGTATGTCGTGGGGGGTGAGGTTGGGGGGTGGGAGCGAATGGGCTGTGCATATGTGTGTGAGTGTGTGGACATTCGCGTTCGCCCACGGGCTCATGTGTGTGTTAATACAGGAGGTAAACTCTGCTTCCACTTTTTATCTGTTGTTGTACTCTCTCTCTCTCTCTCTCTCTCTCTCTCTCTCTCTCTCTCTCTCTCTCTCTCTCTCTCTCATTATGTTGTCCATTTTACAATAGTATAAGAGAAAAGTTCAATGCTCAAGAGTTCTTTTATAGTCCAAATGTTTTTCGTTTATCTCTCTTGTTGGCCTCAACGAAAGTAATACAGTCAGAAAATTAGCACTTTATATTATCAAGCGTTTAAAGCGCGGCAGATTGCTATAACTCGATTGTATATTTATGTATGTGTATGTAATGATGTTCATATGTATTTGTTTTTGTTTCCCTCTACCAAAGAGTACATTTGTGAAATGTTTTAAGTACTGGTTGAAGATCTTGAAGCTACCCCAGTCCCGTTTGAGCAGGCAAGCCTATGATATGATGCTTTTAGAAATGGAAAAAGGTAAAGAAAACTGGGCTTATAAAGTAAAGAAAGTCCTTTCAGAACAGGGTTTTGGAATAGTGTGGATGATCCAGGAAGTAGGAAATGAGCAACAGTTCATTCGGAATTTAAAGACAGGCTCTTTGTTCTTTTTTAACAGAATTGGCACTCAGATATGGAAAGTAAACAAAACAAAAAAAAAATATCGCTGGTTTTTCTCATTGTGAAAAGTTTTTCAAGGTCATAACAGATGAATGGCACAGAATGAATTACGCAAGATTTAGGTTGAGAACTTTAGGTTTTAATGCGAACAAAAGATGGTTTGAATGTGAAACATCCACAGAATCTCCTCATCCTGCATGTAGACACATTATT
This sequence comes from Conus betulinus, assembly GCA_016801955.1. NCBI lineage: Eukaryota > Metazoa > Mollusca > Gastropoda > Neogastropoda > Conidae > Conus > Conus betulinus. The sequence goes on along the minus strand of JADBJO010000050.1, from coordinate 2,144 downwards.
GACGACGAAGAACACTTCTGTTCCACTGTACTGCTTATAATGAAGTGCGGACAAATTGTTCATTTTTCCAGTTAGATAAAGCGAAAAGACAAAATGTCGCTGTCGTGTTATCATCAGATGATGAACTTGTAATTTACTCCTGTGCGTGAGGACATAAGGAAATGTTACGATTGTGTGTGTGTGTGTGTGTGTGGGTGTGTGTGTGTGTGTGTGTGTGTGTGTGTGTGTGTGTGCGGTGCGCGCGCGCGCGCGCGTTAATTTTGGATTTGATACACACTAGGAATGAAAGTGTACTATTTGGAGGAAAGGAAGAAGGAAATGTTATCGTTCTGTTACCCCCTCCCCCCTTGTCAAAAGACCTCTTTGGTAATCACAATAAAATATCAAAGTGTGAAAATGTCTCTGAGAGTCTGTCTGTCTGTCTGTCTGTCTGTCTCTCTCTCTCTCTCGGCAGTTTGTTGTTGTTTTATTATTATTTATATATATATAAATATATATATATATAATATATATATATATTATATTATATGTATTACATATATATATATATATAATTTTTTTTTTTTTTTACAAAAGGAATGCATCTCTCTCTCTCTCTCTCTCTCTCTCTCTCTCTCTCTCTCTTCCCTTCGATAAGAGGATCACTTATTCCATATTTGTGTGTTGACTCCTTTCTTCCTTGTAATCTTTATTCTTGTTTGTTGTTTCAATTGTTTCTCTGTCTTTTTTTTCCTTTTAAAGTCATCTACGCCTTAACTATAATGGATGAACTTTTTAATGTTATGAAGATATGTGTGTTTGTTAAAAGTTTGTATGTCTTAGTCCCTTAACGGGGCAAGGGCCGGATGAAAAAAAGCATGTGTCTGCTTATCTGTACCCTTGGAAATAAAGATTATCATCATCAATATATCTCTCTCTCTCTCTCTCTCTCTCTCTCTCTCAAAATGGGAAGCTTTACAGCATAAAAACTCCAGTCAAAAACGGCTCTACAGCTGGAAAAAAACACGGCGAATTTTGACATGTTTGCCCAACTTCACAGCAGGCCGTAAGCGCGGTGTTTGCCCACTTCACAGCAGGCTGTAAGCGCGGTGTTGGCCCTACTTCACAGCAGGCTGTAAGCGCGGTGTTTGCCCCACTTCACAGCAGGCCGTAAGCGCGGTGTTTGCCCCACTTCACAGCAGGCTGTAAGCGCGGAGTTGGCCCTACTTCACAGCAGGCTGTATGCGCGGTGTTTGCCCCACTTCACAGCAGGGCTGTATGCGCGGTGTTTGCCCCACTTCACAGCAGGCTGTATGCGCAGTGTTTGCCCCACTTCACAGCAGGCTGTAAGCGCGGTGTTTGCCCTACTTTGCAGCAGGCTGTAAGCGCGGGGTGTTTGCCCTACTTTGCAGCAGGCTGTATGCGCGGTGTTTGCCCACTTCACAGCAGGCTGTAAGCGCGGTGTTTGCCGACTTCACAGCAGGCCGTAAGCACGGTGTTTGCCCCACTTGACACTCACAGCAGCCTGTAAGCGCGGTGTTTGCCCCACTTTGCAGGCTGTAAGCGCGGTGTTTGCCCCCACTTCACAGCAGGCTGTAAGCGCGGTGTTTGCCCTACTTTGCAGCAGGCTGTAAGCGCGGTGTTTGCCCTACTTTGCAGCAGGCTGTATGCGCGGGGTTTGCCCACTTTGCAGGCTGTAAGCGCGGTGTTTGCCCCACTTCACAGCAGACTGTAAGCGCGGTGGACCGGCTCCAAATCTGTCCCAAGTAGGCATTAAATCAAAACAAAACAAAAAATGGCGTTTTCTGTAATCGTGCTGATTTATCAGAATCAAATTTTCCCCGAAGTTTACTTGGAGCATGGCTGCCATAATTGCGGGATCAAAACAAATCTTCATACACACAAAACTCCACTCCCTTGGTGGGCAATGGGTTTAATACTTGCCTGTCGATACAGGGAGTGTACGCAGGAGTATCAGCCTGCGTACGCTGAAGAAGATCAGAATCAAAGGGAAAGGCTTTGCCAATTAAATGATGAAAACTGTGCGCTATTGCGAACGATTGTCCAGCGTTGAACTATAATACGAAAGAAAGAGTTTTGACGTCACGCAGTGACGTTTTTATAACCTTTTTTGTCTTTTTTTTTTTTTTTTTTTTTTGAAGTGC
>JADBJO010000049.1:1300758-1314267 GCA_016801955.1 Conus betulinus | reverse complement strand
CCTGTAAACATTTCATCTTGGGAGCAAGAGCTACCAAACTTGTTTGTTACTTTTCTCTGTATAGTTTGACAGCCCCGAAAGGGTGCCGTGTAATCAGCTGGGCTATAATAATAATAACAATAATAGCAAATAAACACAATTAACCATGAACCAGACACATTTCAAGTATTTCAACCCAAGCCGAAAACAAAGAACGAGAAACCACTCAACTTCTCACATTCAGCGCAAAATCAAAATGGCTGTTGCATAAAACCCAACAGGTTTCCTCGTTCTAATTTTGCACAGTCCAAAATGTGATACGTTTTTGCCTGAAGAATACCCTAGAGGTCGAAATCCATTGTCTTTGGTCCTGTACCTTTGTTTGCCTGTGCCCTTGGCGGTAACTAGCCTCCTCTCTTTCTAAATCTTGCTTCATTTTCTGCCCTCAGTCACTCTGTTTTGAAACTTTACAATTCTTGTCGCGAGTGCAGGACTTACCAGGTGGTGTCCTCTGTACGTTACATCAGAACAGGCACCACAGAACTTTTACGTCTTTACCGAGATGACTAGGCAGCAACAGAGCAAAGCCTCCTGCGGCGGGTTGCCTCAAATCTACCTGTCAATGGCCAATGCTGGAGCTGCGATGGGACAAGCTGGGTGTCACTGTGGGCGGGAAAATCAGAATGAGTGGCATGGGTGTGATGGGACATCACAAGCGCGGGTCTCTGTCATACATGTCATTTGCTCACAACAGCACACAATGTGTGTGTGTGTGTGTGTGTCATTGAATGTGTGTGTGTGTGATCGTATGTGTATGAATGTATGCGTGCGTCCGTGTGTGTGATTCTGTGTGTGTGTGTGTGTGCAAGCATGTGCGCGTGTGTAAAGATACTGGTTCACAAGACATCACGAGTCAGATTCACTCGATTTTTTTTTTTGACAATAACTTGGTAGCAAAACTGAATTTTAGCAATTTGTCTGTTGACCTCTTGATCCGATCACTGTTTACACGTAGTGTTGGAACTCTTGAGCCACATCCCCAATTTTGAAAGCTAAACAAGAGGAAAGCGCAATGGGCACCATCACACGCTTGAACACACAATAGACAACTTGTGCCAGTTTCCTTCTCTAAGAATAAACTATATCTTTGCAGTGATTTTGTGAATCTGTCATAAACTGCATAGATTCAAGACACCAAGAAGATGGCACTGAATCTCTTCTTGGTGCTAAGAACATGACAAAAATCTAAAATGTCAACATAGTAACGGACTGCCATACCTTTTAAATCCCTGAAAAGTAATTTGTCCCTGAAGATGATGTTCATGCTATCAGGACCTCTAAAAATTGTCAACTCTGTGCTTCTTGCAATGTCTCAATCAGAACCTGCAAGGACCTTGGAATCTTTGCGAAAACGAAGTCCGCATTGCTGTCTGGTGGTCGAGTCTCCTCAAAAAGGGTGTAAAACGTTCAGCTGAAATAAGCCGTCATTTCTGTTTTACAGACCTGCGGAAAATATTCAATGAACGGCTCTTATACCATCACGCATCTGCATACACACAGACCAGCCATCTTTGACACTACTTCGTTCATCACCTTGTCTATCTGATGCATCTGGATACCCACAGACCAGTCGTTTTCTGACAAAACTTTATTCATCACATTGTCTGTTTCTTAGGATTCCGTCTTCTTGCTCTTCACCTGGGCAGCAATGCGGTCCAGGTCACGGCGACCTTGAGCTGTCAGTTTGCGGCCTCTGAAATAAAATAACGACAACAATATTATTACCATCGATCTCCCAAGACTGTCAGCCATTTAGTCTTCAAACAGCTATCAACGAAATTACAACACAACTGAGAAAATAACAGCATTATATATACACACACACACACACCACGTTGGAGAACAGCTGACTTAAAAAATTTCTGAAAAATGTTGGGCGTCCAGGGGGGAGGACGAAGCACCCCTCCCCTCCCCCCCCCTTCTCAAAACGGAACCCCAGCAGGCGTTTTCTATCTATAAAACATGTCAGCAGCAAGCACACACTGTGCATTGCTAGTGTGGAAACAATAGTACTACTCCCTTCATTCCATTCTTTCAGGCAAGCGTCGCACATTTGCAGAGTATGTCATTGTTGGTATGTTTCAATGTGAAGGGGTGCGGCAACTACATGAACAGAAAGCTTGTTTTGCCACTGAAGGATTGGGAAACTTTCGGCAACCAGCCTTCGTTCACCATCAAAAAGTCCATCTAACACCAATCGTTTCTGTGTGTCAAAATCAAAGGAAACACGCGTTGTCAGCAAGTTCACCATGCCTAGCCCATCGCCAGCGATATCCATGGTGAGACCATAACCGACACTGCCAAGTTCATGCTAAAAAGGAAAAAAAAAAAAAAAAAATGTAATACTGCACAGTAACCCATACTGACAAATTACACATGCATACACTCTAATAAATCTCATGCTGAAAGTTGCTTTTTAGATAAAATGTGACAAAATCCTTTCCCTACGACCCCCCCCCCCCCCCCCCCCCAATTTTTTGTCTGGGTATGTTGTTGTTGTTGTTGTCATACCCTGGCTAAAAGACTCCAGGGATCATCCAAACAGCCAAAGCATTTGAACACTATGGTACAAATGATGCATGGGGATGAGAACATTACGTGTGTGACCGTTTCTGATTACCCCGCCACATGAGCAGCCACACTCCAACTTCGGGGGATCTGAGAGACTGATAATGTTGTGTCGGGGTATGAGAACCAAAAAAAAAATTAACTCGGGGGGTATGAAGTACCTTGCACTTTTAATGATGTAAAAACTCAACCAATTCAATGTCAACTGTCAATCATGGGCAACACAACCAGCAGCTGCTCTAATTTACAAATCAGTGTGAACGAACATGCTTTTTCATTTTCTAATTTTTTTCCTTCAGCCACAATCATTATTTCAAGGTAAGCAGAAAGAAGAGCAACCAAGCAGAGTGAATTCTGCTGGAAATGGAATGCTCAGCAGGTGTTTGATAGAAGGTATCTGAAAGAGAGTCTGACAGACGGGGAGTCTGAGAGAGACACTGGAAGAGCAGGTGACAGACACACACACACACACACACACACACACACACACACACCAGAGTCAGAAAGAAAAAAAAAAACCATGGAAAGATAGAAAGAGGACGAGAGTCGATGGAAGTCAGAAAGGGACATAACTCACCCTGTGTTTGGGATCCTTCTCCACCAGTTTCAGCCCTTCCAGCGCCTGCAGCACTTTGCGAGCCACCGAGCGATTGGCACGGCAGTTGTGGCTGGGGGCTGTGCCATTCCTTTTCTTGCCTATACAGGCAGAGACAGACAGCACATGCAGTGTAAGCAAGAGACAGAAATCTAAAAAAACAAAAACAACAACAAACAAACCACAGAAAAGAAAAGACAGAAAGAAGAGTAAAACAGAAAATGTCAATGTCATGAGATACTTCACACACACATTTGTCACAAATTATTTTATTATGAATACTTATATATAGCGCCTCTCCATGGCTAGAGACCAAGCTCTAAGCGCTTTACAATCCACACTCGTTTACACCACTTGCTGCCTACATGGATAGTGCCGACTGAAGAGCTGCCAGCGGGCGCTTCATTCAGTCGTTTCCTGTGTCATCCAGTCAATATCATTCACTCAATTTCCTTACCTCCCTCATTTTCCATTTTTCGCACAGGGTGCATGCTATGTGCAACGTGTCATCCATACCAACAGCCAAACTGGCCTTCTCTTCCAAAAGCCAGTAATGGGATTTCACGTGTGTGCAAGATGTTATGCATGCGTTCGCACGTGGAACCTCAGTCTACAGTCTCATTTGAAGGACTGTATGAAAAATGAAGTCAGAATCAATATCAACTCCAAGGGAAAAATCGCCCTGTACCGAAACAGCCTTGCCAAGATTTGAACCCACAACCCCAGGATTACCGAGCTCACGAGTCTGGCGCTCAACCACTGAGCTATTACGGCCCCAATATGCATGATATTTCAAGAGCTGATTCTGAAAATTCAAAGACAGACATAGTGACAGTTGAGTTAAAATGTTTACAAAAGACCTTTACAAACTAAAGCAGTACCCAAATTTAAGCAGAATTCTAGGGTTTTTTTTTTTTTTTCAGTTAAAATCCTCACTTCCAGCCCCCCCCCCCAAATTTGTAAGACCTCCTTACATCCTTTGAACTTTCTTGTCCATGGGTATACCATTTCTTTCTGGACAGAGCTGAAATCTAGAAATTAAGAAATTAATTGCAACAGGAATGGATCAAGGGGCCAGCATTAGCCCTCATTATCCCTGGGGGTAATGAAACTACAACTGCTTTCACTTGAGCCGTTTTCTCTTTGCTTCTGTCCCACACAGAATAAAAATCATATTGTTCAAATGTTTTACGCATCTGTTACGCTCTGATGAAGAGACATGGAATATACCGTTTTCCCAGTAACCCCTAGTTGCACTTTTTATATAAAAATTCTTTATCTTGGCTTTTAAAAGTAAAGGACAGCAAAGTTTTTCAAATGATGATTCGTCATACAGCCTGAATAACGTCAAACCTACCAAAAGCCACAAACACTTTTGGTGTGAAGGGGGGTAACAAGCAGCAAGTGGACAAATGCACCAGTGCAAGAAACACACAATAAAAAATCCAGTTCTGTGGTTTGTGTCCCACACAGGACAAGTTTGCTCCCCTGTCTCTGCCTTGTCCACTAAACCATAGCCTTTTTCTTTCCATGCTGCAAGAATGCACACATCAGGTCATCTGCTGCTTTCCAACACACTCTGCACGCAAGTCTAAACACACAGCTGGTTGGTAACACTGCGAACACAATCAGTGAGACTAAGAACCAGACACTGAGCTATAGTCGTAATAAAATTCATCAGGATGATGGTGATCCTGAAAATGATGGAAAATTATTCTATGTAAAAATGACACACGATCAAGAATCAGCAGTGTACATGAGCTACCAGCTCTAGGTGATGAAGCAGCCAATTTAGGTAATGTATATATGCTGAACATCATCTGCAGATGGCGCCTCCACTGGCTGGGTCATGTCTTGAGATTACCCTCTTCAAGACCTGCAAACCAGGCCATTAAATGGGCCCCAAGCAGGCCAGAGAAAAGAGGACAGCCCAGGATAAGCTGGCGACAGACAGTGGAGAGAGACCTCAGACTCGCTGACAGAGGATGGAGTGACACCAGTGAATGGCCGAGGACCGTGCACAGTGGAGCGCTTTGACTGCCTCATGCGTCGCAAGACGCGGAAGCATCTAAGTAAGTATGCTGAATATCAGCATCTATATAAAAGCAGCTGATTTAGATCATTTATATGCTGAACATCAGCATCTATATAAAATTAAAAGCAGCCGATTTAGATCATTTATATGCTGAAACATCAGCATCTATATAAAAGCAGCCGATTTAGATCATTTATATGCTGAACATCAAAGTCAAAACTATCATTTTGATGTGTGAAACACAGTTGGTGAAAGGGTGAACGATAAGATTATGAACCTGCTTAAACAAAATAATGACTAAAAGGTGTCCTGTGCCCAGACAGTGGCATCATCACAGCAAAGTGAAGGGCATCAGGTGAACATGCCGACACGTGTCACAGAGCAGTTCAGCTCCCTGCCACTCAAAAGAGATGAGCCAAGGTTCCATTTGCAGCTAAAACCTGACACAGCACTTGTGAAAAACAACCCTCAGCCTGCGGTAACAATTTCTCAGGTATGCATAATACATAAACTGACCGACAGGTAAACACACCAAAAGGTTTGTGCCACATTACAGAAATGCCCCACCTGGAAGACAAGCCCCAATTGATGAAACATATAAGTTACAGAACTACAAGTGACAAAAAAAAAGATGCTAATCTTCTAAAAAAAAAAAAAAAAAAAAAAAAAAAGTTTCTTCAGCCCTTTATAACGGCGCTACTTCTTATCCTTTCATTCAAGTACAGAAAAGAGAAGACAAAAAAAAAGCAAAAAAGGAAGAGAAAAGTCAGGCAAGAGAAAGCAATCAAGGGAGAGTTTTTATCTTTAAGGTTCAGGAAGAAAGGAAGTGGGAAGGTGAGCTGGAAGAACAGGGGGTGTGCCGGTGAGGGGGAAGGTGTTTCACGAAAGGGAGAGAGGGTATCCATACATTATATAACATTACATTAATTCTGGCTGGTTCAAAGTCCACACTCGTGACTTTCCTTTTTTCTGAAGTGATTGGGAAAAAAAAAAAAGACTTTTTAATCCGTTTTTTTTTTTTTTTTTTTTCTTTTTTAGAGATTAATTAAGATGATGGAAAATGAGTAGAGGGAAAAAAAATCCTCATGACAAAACAGAGGAATACCTGGACTGAAAATATGATTCGAAAGAAAAGCATCGGAAAATGAAAAAATCTACAGAAAATTCAAGGTGAGAGAAAGACTGCACAAGACTCAAAGCAGATGGAGTTTCTGGTGGCACTAGCACTGCATCAGGTAGTGTGTGTGTCCTGCCCAAAGTTCAAGAGAAGGAAAGAAGATTCACCTCCGTAGATCTTGGTGAAGGCTCCCACTCCAGCTGGTGACCGGATGTACAGATGTCTGCAAGTTGAGGCTACACACACACACACACACACACACGCACACGCACACACACACACACACACACATATACATACATGCATGCGTCAACAAAAGGTGCAAATACACAAACACATACAATCATAAAAATAATAGAAAAAAAAAAACTTTCAAAACCAAGATCAACCCCGATGAAAACCTTTTTTTTTTTTTTGTCACATTTTTCTTCTCATTTCATTCTCTAAACTTCAGTGATTCTTGTAAAAGAAAAATCATATTCAATTCATCGTGCTGAAATTCTTTTGAGGTTCAGACCATTACATTTCTTTTTTTAAAAAAAATTTTCCCTTTAAAAAAAAAAAAAAAAATTTCATTTTCCCACCATATATGTGATCTGTCTTCTTAACCTGTTAATCCGAACTGAAACAAGTAATGCATTACAGAACAAAGCACTGTAGTCTATGGGAGTATCCCTTAGCCTTTGACACAAAACTTATTGATTCAGAAATAAGGCACCTTCAAATGTACAATGCTGCTAATCACAGAGATGGCTATGCAGACAAACTTGTACCTGAACACTACACCGGGCTTAATATAACGAATAGTGCTGGAAAGGTGTAAAAAGAATATAAAACCATTTTTCATACCCCCAAAAAATTAGTCTTAATGTAAAACATATGTAAGTTTAAAAATATAGGTAATCAATATCATCAAGTCTAAATCGTCAGCGAGTCAAGACTGAAATGAAGGGCTACAACCGTTCATTCATCTGCTCTAAGCAACCAGTTTTTACCTTCTGTTGTTATGTTGTTTATTTCAAATCAAAATCTGCTTTTCTGACTGCTTACACGGTTAGTGTTTTGTTTTCAAACTGCTTCATTTAAATTGCACATGATGCTTTCAGCGCATGTATCTGTGTACAGCCACCACCATGCTTCATTTAAATTGTACATGATGCTTTCAGCGCATGTACCTGTGTACAGCCACCATCATGTTTCATTTAAATTGCACATGATGCATTCAGTGCATGTATCTCTGTACTGCCACCACAATGACAGCAAGTGTTGCTGCCGAAGCTATGACGACAGTGGAATGTTTCACCAAACATCAGTGTCAATCAAAATTCAAATCTGCACGAGTTCGAATGTCTGTTATCTTTGGCCTTGGACTGTGACAACCACACTGGACAGTGGACGCTTGGACTGTGATAACATGGATACTCACAGTGACTGCAGATCATGGATGTCAATTACTTGTCATAGGCCCTTCATGATACAATTGGCAGTGGCTATTCAGCAGTGAAAATACAGAGCAGTCCAACAATTACTGTAGTTTACAGTCAGATTACTTTGTACCGATATCTAAGAACGAAAGGTAAACTAGGAACAAAACTCAGTCAAAATGTGCACAAATCTCAGTTGACAAATTTGCACAACTCTCCAAGATGCGTACCAAAAATGGAAAATAGAATATTTCAAACTAGTCAAAATCAAATACTAAAATGACCAGATAGAGCACAAAAAAAAAAAAAAAAGAGAGAGGGAAATACTACAAATATATACAGTGTGATTCACAGATCTAAACTCTTTGATTTGCTGACCCCAATCAGACACATTCATGACTACAAACAATCACGGCAGGTTTCATAACATTAACTGCATCGGTGCACAGCCAGAACTTCAAAGATCCGTTCCTGGCACCTGGGGGTCCCCTGCAGCCATGCTACTCACCAGCACGGGTGTAGAACCAGTCCTCATCATAGGGACTCAGTTCCTTGAAGCGGCCCAGCTTGACGATGTCTGCCCATTTCAGGGACCTTCAGTTTCCCTGACCTGCGAATCAGCACAGACCGACATGAAGCGAGCAACAGACAGCGCCCCCCTCCCCTTGCCAAACTCACAAACACAGACAAATCTGATTCAAATGAAAAATTGTAAAACACAAAAAGTGTTGTTGTAAACACATTCTATGTCGATGACCATACACACACAGACATTATTACAATGTGACTTCCAATGGTCACAAACAGGAATCATACATACTACAACAATTCTGCACTGTTTTGGAGACATGCATTATTCAAAACTAACAAGCACACCTGGGTTTATGGCAAAAACAGCAAGCACTACAATTAAGCTACCACAGTTTAAATGTCTTGCCTTTGCATAATGTTGCTTTCAAAATTTTCCCCCATTAGAACAAAAACCTTGACCTATCTGGCAGGAGAAAATATACTCTAACACAGAATGAGTTATGATCTGAGAAGAATGTGTTCAGTTTCACTGGCTTGAGCAACGTGACAGCAACGCCAAAACAGACAGGACCCAACATGGCAGCAAATTTACTGACAGACACAGAGAAGGCTAACATGACAGCAATCGCAGAAATGGCAGAGAATGATTGAGAAGACCAACATGACAGCAACAGCAGAACAGAGAAGACCAACATGACAGCAACGGCAGAACACAAAAGACCAACATGACAGCACTGGCAGAACAAAGATCAACATGACAGAGTAGAGAAGACCAACATGACAGCCAACGACAGAGTAGAGAAGTTCCACCGTGGAACACGTCATGATGACAACTTACTTTTTCAGGAAGGCAGCCAGAGCCTTGGTGAATTCATGTTGGTTGACGTCCTTCACAGAGATGCCCATCTGTATAGGAAAACTTTTTTTTAAATACACAAATTTGGTGCCCTTCGGTATTATACGGAAATAAAAAGATGGATATAGTTTTAGCAATCATCTTCTTTGTTTTTATCAATGCCAACACCAATATGCCAGCAAGAGACCATAATTCACAGACTGACTGAGAAGCAGTTTGAGTGAAATCACAGCAGTGATAGCATAAATTTGCCACCCAGTTCTGGTTAATTTCTCAGTTCAGTGCCACTCCCTTTGATTTGTTATTACATGTGTGTGCTAGCCAGAAAAAATACACAAACTTGATTAAGAACACATGACCAATGCGATGGTGCATGACCGACAGATAAGCCAGTGTTATCTCACCGAGTGTTGAGACAGCAAATGGTACCAGCAATAAGTATTCTCTTTTTTTTTTTTATATAATGCTATTTTACTGGCCATGGTTGGTTATAGCATTTACTGTGAAATACGTTCATCATCAGCTGCCCCAAATCCTCAAATGAGTCTTGATAGTCCCTGGAATGGGATTCCCTCACATAATCTAGTGACAAAAACCCATCTTGCCTACATTAGGCAACTTGGGTTTTTGTCGCTAGAAAATGTAAGCAGTACAGGATAAAACACCGATTAAAATCCTGAAATAACAACACAGACCCTATCATGCAGAGGGATGAAACATTAGGATCCCAGCCTGACATGACAACAGGGTACCCGGGGGATGAAAAGTTTCTCTGTTCATTAGCCACACACTTTCCCTGTGGGATAAAGCTGTCGTCCAGCCCAACAGACGTCAGGAGCCAACTGGGAAGAAACTATGTAGTATGTTCAGCAGTCTGACAAATTCCTAACTCCCAATGGAAAGAATTGTATTCTTTAAGGTTCCTATAACCTCACTTTTAAAAAAATCCCAAAGACTCACCCCTCTGTTTTTCTTTCTTTTTTTTCAGGTAGGATGTTTCTCTTGTGATTTATTTCCCCGAAACACTGCAGGTTCATCATCAGAAGTTCTCTAAACACAACACTGATGGAAAATGGGGAGTTACAACTTACACTCCCCGTTTTGCTGAGTATACTTATCAAGATCGGGTCTCCAGTCCCCCACATACCACACCAATTTCTCCCCCCTGGGTGAAACCTGAACAGTGTGCCTTGTGCTGTGTTTGGCTATAGGACTGAAGCAAACAGGGAGAAATTGTGCACTGTCAATGTCTGCTAGTGCTACAGACATAAGAAGGTGGGTGGGACACCTATCTACTGCATTAACCCTGAAAAATTGGCCACATAGAGCAAGCAAAATGGCCATGGCTTGCCTGAGTTTGACATTGTACATTACATGATGCCAAATCAATCATTACAACTGATTTACACTATAAACATTAAAAAAAAATAATAATAATAAAAACTGCGTACATCCTACCTTCAAGTTGATGCAGTTGTCAGCCGCCGCTCTCACACAATCAATTAACCTGAAATTAAAAAAAAAAAGTTGGAATGATGAACTGAATCTGCAACAACCTCACACAGTTTCAGCATCTACAACGTTTTCTATATGTGATGTAACTGATGTATGTGCTCTTTGCAGGCTTACTGAAACGGTAGTCTGTGTACAAAGTTAAAAAAAAAAAAGGGAGAGAAAAACAAACAAATAAACACCACCATGGATGGTGTACATCAGGGTTAAAGTTCTACCTTGTTTTTCAACTGTAAATATCAAGCCTTTAGTAACTTGAACCTTTGAATGCGCCCCTACATTGCACAAGTCAACCAGCGATCATTCAGCAACTCTTTATAGTAATAAACTACATACCTCCTGGAGAATGGGGTCAGTGATGGAGAGTATAGTAGGGTGCAGCTGGAGAAGGAGAGGAAGGGGAGGCAAGCAGAAATTGGCGATTAGGAGCGAAGGTCAGGGGGTTCAGAGGGTAAAGGAGGAGGACAGAAGGGCAAGGAGGACTGGAATTTTTGTCTTTGGGGTCAGAGGGTAGAGCATGAGGAAGACAAAGGGAAAAGGGAACAGTAATTTCATCCTTTAAATCAAGGAAAAAAAAAAAGTTTGATGTCGTCTCAGTCATTAAAGCCAAAAAGCGAAACTATTACAACTGATACCGAAACACACGCTACAATAAGAAAGACGACACATGGAAAGGTTTTCAACTAATTCAAGTTTAAACAGTATTGCAAGAAACAGGAGGCAGTTTTCAGGGGTTTCATACAGCTGGCGTCAAAAAAAAATCAAAGTGAATGAATCAATTATTCAAATTCATTTCTTTAAACAGCGTTTTTCAGTCGAAAAGAATTAAAATGGTTAACTGTTCAGCATAACTTACCAGTTTCAGTCAAATTAATAATTACTGACTTTTACCAACTCTGCATTTTGTGCAGTTTTCTCAAACAGATGGGAACACCCACTATACAACAATAACATAACAAAACGTCATTTAACGAACACCTTAAGACCAGAGAGCCTCTCAGCCTGCTCTGTTTGATGGGTTGGTCAGTTCTGATTGTTGTTGCACTGGCTTGCTTGTTGTTTTTTAAGTTTATCCATTGCTGCAGGGTACATTGCACTTGCAGCATGCAATTGGCAAACTTCTTTAACTTTCTAATGATCAAATATGTTTGGAGGCAATATTCTTCCTAACTTTTATCAAGCTCATGTCTTTTTAAAAAATCAGAGCTAGTAAAGAATTCCAAATATTAACAATCATTATAGCATTAAAAAAAAAAAAAAAAAAAAATGGAGGGTGTAAACATTTTAGAGTTAATAAACTGTTTATCTAGCGTCATCAGATGACCTATTTTGTTGGAATTATGGCATGGGAAAAAAACAACAACATAGAACTTTGAAGTAGTTCAGTTTAGGATATATCAATCATGCAAGATTTTAAAGATTGCTATTATACAAACTCTCACTTCTGGTATTCTAGACTTAATTTAAGGAATTTCAGCCTACAGTTCTTCACTTCATAACATTTGGCAATTTAAGGATTCATGTCAGTCTTTCTTTCAAATTTTAAAGTGACTCACTTCAATAATTTCTTTTTGGTGAGTCTTCTTTGTATACTTTCTACAATTAGAGTTATTTAAATTTGTCAAATCTGGAAACCATAAAATGTTACCAAGTTTTAAATCTGGGTTAAATAAAGATGAAAAGTTTTTAAACGTGGTACCGAACAAAATAAAATATGATATCATCACAGAAATTATGTTGGCCTTTCGAACAGTTGCAGAACATATACGCTAGTCAAAAGCTGATCAGTCAAGATTCTTAATTCCTTTTCAGCTTCAATGGGTCATATCTGTGCATGGTATATATTGGGATTACTTTTGTATCTTGCACTTCTGATCTTTTAACTTGATTTGCAAGTCCTTAGACCAACTCACTAACTTAGTAGTTACTATATAATCAGGCAGTTTATGAACTAGTTTATATTACTACTTCCATCATCAAGAATACTGTCATAAACTTTCATGTCATCTGCAAACACCAATCTGTTAATCCGTATGTATAACAATGTGTGGCATGTCATTGATAAATAAAGGAACAAACTTTCACAGTGGATTCCAAAACTACCTTGCAAGCCAAACACCACTGGTAACCTGAGTACTCGCTGATTATATTGATGAACTGGCTTCTATCAGTAAAGAATATCTTTAAATCTAGTTCGCTCAAATAGTTTGTCATGATGAATGCCATAACCTTTCACGTTTGTGGAGTAAGTCAAAGATTGTAATTTCATGCAAGATTTTATAAAATGCCTTTTGGTAGACACTACATCTAACAGAATACTATTATTACTCATTATCATTTTTTGTACCAGCAATCATTTGTTGTAATACCTGGATTGTACAGCATCTGCCTAATGTGAACCTGAACAGGCAGCTTAATAATAATTTGCTGGAAAGTAAAGGCTGATTTCAAGCGTCTCTAATCAGACTTTTCACAAACCTTACACACTATGCACAGAGATGAGGCTAACAGGTCTACAGTTTCGTGGTTTATTTTCATAATTTCCTTAAATTATGAACTTGGCTCGACATCAATTTGCTTCCAAACGTCAAGAATTTCACCTTGTTTGTTTGTTTTTATCAAACAATTTTTTTCTTTTACACAAAATGGTTTTCTTTAAATTGCAAGTCAAGAATAAATTACAAATATCGGACCAGAAGACTGTGATCATCGGCAGTTTGGCTAATACGTCATGAACATCCTTTCCAATAAAGCTCACAGTAGAAACTACTTTTCCTGTTTGCTTGTTTTTTTTTTTCCTGAAAGCATGTCAAAAGCAATACTAATACTATG
>JADBJO010000049.1:1273258-1290758 GCA_016801955.1 Conus betulinus | reverse complement strand
TGTGTGTGTGTGTGTGTGTGTGTGTGTGTGTGTGTGTGTGTGTGTGTGTGTGTGTGTGTGTGTGTGTGTGTGTGTGTGTGTGTGTGTGTGTGTGTGTGTGTGTGTGTGTGTGTGTGTGTGTGTGTGTGTGTGTGTGTGTGTGTGTGTGTGTGTGTGTGTGTGTGTGTCTGTGTGTCAAAAACATGCCGTTCGATATAATGTCAAACATCTGAGCTCAGGTCATGGATAAACCTTAACCCCTCACAGCTCACTTGATGAACCTCATGACATGGTTTTTTTTCCGGTTTAGTACATCTGTACTCTTTGCTGGGGATTCCCCAAGCGGGTGGGAATGTTTTCCTTTAGCTCCCCCATCTATCAGAACCCAGACATAAATATATACACCACACTGTCATCAACATCATAATCAACAACACCATCATCCTCACCATAGCCACCATAGCAATAAAGGATGGGGGGGGGGGGGGGGGGGGAGCATACTGTACAAGAATATAATCTTGTAAGTTACAAAATACTTATTCGAAATCAGATGTGCCTGTGTGTATGTATGTTGTTAATAATGGAGAAAACACATCAGTACTGCCATCCATGATCCTAGATGGCAGGGTGATAAAATACCGGCAAAGTGGATAGTTTTTAGGATCCTTTTAACCCCCAAACTGGGTTGGAAAATGCGTATAGTAAATCTGATAAATAAAGGACGAAAAGGACTAAACGTTTTAACAAAAATGGTAACTTGTCAACCCTGGGGACAGAAATCTAAAATCCTCTAACATCTGTCACTTTCTTTAGTTCGCTCAAAGCAAACGTGTGGACAAGATGTGTACCTGTCTGATCCGAATAACTTCTGAAAAAGTCACAAAGCACTGAAAACAAAGCAGTTACATTGGACTTACGGGGTCCAGTGCACTCTGTTACGTACAAGTGCTGCAAAGCGGCTAGTGTTCCACATGTTTGTGAAAAATTGAGTAGAGAAATGGCCAAGTGTGTGATTTGAAGTCTGTCAGTCAAAAATTCACATACTCATGAAAACTTCATGGATTTAAAGAAAAAAAAAATCCAGAAGGAGCCAAACACATTTCATACATTCAGCCCATAAGAAACTGTACTTCTGACTTTTTATCAAGGTCTGATTTTAATACAACATTGATTCCAGAAAATCCCGCTGCACATCAGATGCCTTCAGTGGCACTCTGAAGTGGAAAGGTTGATATATATGTGCAAAAAAAATAATTAAAAAAAAAACAAACAGAAAACAGTATTCTTGTAAATGACGTGAGAGAACACTCAGAGAGTTCTTATACTACTTACCTTAAAATTGACTCTGATGGTTCAATTAGGGATACTGCTGCTAGCGATTCAGCAGCATTCATTGTTCCAAGCTTAAGGATACGAAAGTGTTTACATTTTGGAAAAGGTTTTTCAATATTACTGGCAGAATTACATGCAATGCCAGTGGCCTTGACTTACTTTCATGATACATCAAGTCCTTTAGCATTCTACTTTAGGCTGATTCCAAGTTTTGAAAGTCATTGTATAAATGAGATGGTAGAACTAGAGTAGACGTACTCTATGAAGTAAAGTACTTGACACATTGTATGTGGTCTCAAGATGTGGTGTAGATTTCTGTCGGGTTCTGTCTCATTGTGGTCCAAATTGGAACGAAAAGACAGATAGCCTTGCGAAGCTCGGAGCACAAGTATGCACAGAAAATGAATCCATTCTTTCAGTGCAATTTCCCTTGTCTGAAATTCTGCTAGGGTTGGAAAACGACATTTACAAACGAAACACATTGCCCAACTACATACACCACTTAGCTAAGATGATTACAACATTAAGACTGAGCACATGGGAACCCAAGTTTTTTCTTGATGTCGCGTGTTTCTGTGGGATACCTATTTCAGCTGATAGTCCATTCTAAGATGGTCCTATGTTAACAGACCGTTATACTGAGCAAGGTGTTCATCTTCAAAAATATCAATATGAAATTTGTATCATTACTGATGTTGCCACTGTTCTTTCTCACTTCATTCTGACAGTGCGGAAAATGTACCAGGTAGGAGTTTCCAGTCACGTCGATCTTCATAGATAAAATGAAGGCCTATCCTGGAACCTCGTCTCAGTTGTCTGTGTGTTGTCGCTAGTTCCTGTTTCACTGGGACCGGTTCCAGTACCGACTGTTGAGTGACAGTGCTGGATGGTCAGTGCTGGGACTGGTTTCCAGGTTCGTGGACAAATCACTAAATAATGATAATGATACTGTTTCTACTATTGTTACCACTACAGCTAATGAAGATAATGATGACGACGACGACAACAACGACATCAATAATAATAAAGATTATGATAAGAAATCAAATTGAACCATATACTAATAAAGTAAAATCAAACCAAACCACATCAACCAAACCAAAGCAACAAAAGATGATACCAAAAAAAAAAATAATAATAAAATAAAATAAATGAAAGGAAGTTAAATTATCATGAAGCCAATATCAAGCCAAAATGAAATCAAAGCAAGTTCAGATGAAACCAAAACAGAAGTCAAATGAAATTTAGGTTAAAGCAAGTCAAGTCTGTCTGATGACGGAGGCCACGTTATAACTACAAGCCACTTACAGGCAGAGCTGTGGACAAGTCATGTCATGCTGGTTACAGCAGACATGTCAGAACTACACACACACATTCCACAGGGTGGATAAATAAAAAAAACACCTAAGTAAGCAAAGACAGAAAGGAAGGAAGGAATAAAAGAGTGAAGAAATGAATGGAAGAAAGTATTTGCGATTGTACCACCTAAATCTTGAGTCAGCTGAATTTGCAAACCATCGATCTTTCTTCGAGTTTTTTCCCTCTTTCCTTTTGTCAGGCTCGCGAAGACCTGAACTACTATAGAGGAATAGCCCGAAATGACAGACCTTGGTGAACTATCTCCCCGACACACAAATTGCAGCATCAATACGAAGATAATACGTTCACACCAGATTCATTTTCTTCACTCTACACGCATAAGCGTTTTCATACACACAACCACACACTTATGCACGAGGTTCATTTTCTTCACTCTACACGCATAAGCGTTTTCATACACACAGCCACACACTCATGCACGAGGAGACTACACACCACAACATCAGAAATGATCAAGGCAATAAAACTCGATGAATTATCAAGGCTCCAGCGTACATAACGAACAACTATCAGAACGCCAGCGTCAGACACCCAAAAGGGCCATACATCAACATACAATCGGTAATCCACGCAGACTCAAAAGATCAACCAAGGCCTTGTACACATCTCCCCTTTTTCCAATGTTGGTCCACCCTCACACCCCACTCAGCACCGCCCACAACTCCAGTTCCCCGAATCACAACCCCTCAAGTGCAACCCCTGCACACCCAGGCAACACTTCACCTGATGAGCTGCCCGCTATTCCCCCCAAACCTGTAACCCATGAAGAACGCAGCCCTCACACAACTTGCTGCACGACTACAGACCACTCAGGGTCAGCACCAGGACACTGATCCATGCGTGGAAGTACCCTCAAAGAGTTGCGGCGAACAACGAAGTCAAAACAGGAACAGACCTGCGAGATGAAGACCCCTCCAAACACAGGTTGAATTCCACAGGAACTTGAATCAAGACCGTTTTACCCAGAGAGATGGGGATGAGTTGTAGTTTCCATTTAACACCATCATCACCCGATCATATTATTATAATTCATCACGTAATCAACACACTTGGAGCTATAAGCGCCGCTCTCATAGCATTATCACATTAGACTCGTTATCACAGATCTCGCTGCCACCGTCATTAGTGTCTCACAGACACAGTCAACATACTGGACTGCACCAAGCCTAAGTTACAGTCTACAGCACTAAAAGAAGACGATTAAGAAGAAGCGGGGTCTCCACACGGCCAGCACAGCCGCTCACAAACACAAACGACGTGAAGATCCAAAAGGTACAATATATCCACAAGGCACAATATTCACAACGCACAATATCCACAGGGCACAATACCCACAAGGCGCAATAAATTACATCGAACTACCAGAAGAAGAAGAAGAACCAAGGTCCCCACACGGCAATGAGAGCCGCTCACGAGTACTGACGACGTGAATATTAACGGGTACAGCTACAACGATGAACCACCGACGCAGAGAGCAGCAGCGAAATTCCACAGGTCACAGTAAACTAAGTCGGCCACTGACGAACGCAGACGAACTGAAGATCCAAAGAGCACAGCAAACCAAGTATAAATATGTAAGAGAGTTCGACGACCTCCTCTTCTAGCGGGAGCTTTAACAGTCGCTCTCGGCGACACAGCACTCGCAAAACTTCACAAATAATTTTCCCTGGCACAGATCTCGCTGTTACCGTCATTAGTAGTGTCCCACAGACACAGTAAACTCCTGCGCCCTACTGACTTGAAAGTCAGCCTCTCCACCTAACTTTACGGAGATAGCGACGAATAAAGCAAATGAAAATTCTAGGCTGGACACAAAGCCTTGACCATTTCTTCTTGCTCGTCGTCTCGTCCTATGTTATCATTTTCGTCATGTGGTTACCTGATTTTACCTTGGCGTCATAATACGTATCTTTACGTTGACGTCACAAAACTTCCCCTCCTCAATTTTTTTTTAAAGTAAAAAAAACAAAAAACAACAACAACCGAATTTTTTTTTAAAGAAGAAAACAAACAGCAGAATACACGAACTCAGAAATCACACATCAAAACAGCATCAGAAAACTACAGTTCACACAAGGAAACTCACTTCCTACCAAGCCACCTCAGACAGCATCAAACACCGATGCCAGACGACATAGGAACGAACACTGCTCCACATGTCAGGAACAATACAGCGCAACCCACTAGGCCACCTCACCATCACTTCCAGATGGAGGCTGAAACAGCCTGGCCTCGACAAAGATGCACGGACTCCTAATATCTAAGGGCATGAAACCCGGACATGATATCACTGCTTTCCAAAAGGCAACAAGTCAAACCCTAAGATACGTCTTATCTGTAGGGGAGCTGACACACCCAACTGACCAATACAGCTGAAATATACACTGACTGCACTCAGCACAGCTCACAATGCACAAGCAAAAAACTAAGAAGCACTGCATGACAAGCTTGCAAACTTAACTCAGCAAACAAAACAATACAAACACAGAAACAACATCATGAGAAATCCCCATCTCCAAATCCTACCTTTGACAAGGTTTTGTTCACAGGCACGTGTATGCCAACTTACACACGCGCGCGCGCGCACGCACGCACGCACGCACACACACACTCACACACACACACACACACACACACACACACACATGTGCGCGCGCGCGCGCGCACGCGCGCGCACGCACACACACAGAGAGCAATATCAAACATTAAAACTACACTAGAAAATTGCTGTCTGCTAAAACTACCCAACCTAAAATGTTTTCTCAGTCAAGCCTCTCCTCACACCTTTCCTTTTCTTCCTCCTCCTCCCCTTTTCTCCATGCTACCGTTCTTCTTTTTCATTTGTTTGGTCTTCCTCACTTCTTTTTTTTTCTTCTTCTCCTTCGTTCTTGTATCATGATCAGTGTCACAGATGTGTGTGTGGCCCTTTACTTGTGGTCAAGGCAAAGGGCGCGATTCAGTTCCCTGTTCACGGTTACTGTTACGGGCACGGCATGAATAGCGCAAGTTGCAATGAAGAAGACGTGAATCCGTATGTCAGGATGCAGATAAGGCAAAGAATAGTGCTACAGATACGTTCATTTTCACCGGGGTATAAAGCGATTGATACTGCATCAGAATAGTGAACGGGATGGGTGTATCTACCGTTTTCTTGTCATTTCTGGTGACTTCTTGTGGCCTTTTTTTTTTTTTTTTTTTTTTTTTTTTTTTTTGCTAGTTTGTTTATCTTTAAATCACCGAAAAATCATGTTGGAACTAGGTGAATTTATCCACAACAGGTGAGATAGAACAGGTCACAGAACTGGTTGGAGAAAACGTAGCAAGTCTGCAAAAACGGGTGAGGTGTTGAGTGAAGGTGTGCCATGTCTGAAAGGAAAAAGGAGGGAAACTAACGGCTCACTATGTTGAAGCGCTCACAGTTATGTACAGAGTCACCACTAATCTGACGTACACACAACATTTTGCCGGACACTGTGATGGATGCTGTAACCGTAAACGGACAAATGAAACCGCGCATTTAAGTTGCCAGTACAGCAGTCAGTACAGGTTGTCATCACATCAAAGTCACTGTTGTGCGTCCAGTGGAGAAGTTCAGCAAGGTTGTAGTTACTGCTGCTGCTGCTGCTAATGTTGTTGTTGTTGCTGCTGCTGCTGTTGTTGTGGGTGGTCGTTGGTTTTGGTCAGACATAATGAAGGATGATGCAGACGAGGAAGAGCCTGTGGCTGATGGATTGGCGATGAACCCCTCAATGGAGTCATTGTCGTCCTGCTGTGGACGTCTGTGGTTCTGCCTCTGTATCTGATCCAGCTGGTGCTGTATTTGGATTATCCGGTCCTCCAGAGGAACTGCAGGCCCATGGACACGTTCTCTGTCCGTGGGTGAATATCTCATTTCATTGTGAGCTTGTGTGCCCAGTATGGCCTCATCGCGGAGCAACTGGAAAAGGTTGTAGATGTCACCATTATCATTGTTGTTGCCAATGGTAGCGTCGGGACAGGTGGTGCTGTTGGATTGTTGTGATGAATGGTGGTGACGTTGGTGCTCTTCTGGTGTGATGAGGCCGGCCAGGTCATCATGTTGTGTGTGTTTCTGCAGTGTGAGCTGACTGCTGCAGCGGCTCTCCACCATGACGGTGGCTCTGGTTCTGTGGACAGAATCGACGAGCAGTGCCCCCCTCAGCTGATGGTCCACTGTTGTGCCCATAGATCCCGGCATTGGTGTCTAACACATGATGCACTCCAGCTGAACCTGCATCTCTCTGACTGGGGTCCCCAGAGCGCTGCACTCTTTGTGGTCGTTCAGCTCTCACATCAGCACGTGGTGCATGGACAGTGTTGTTTCATGCCACTCTCTGTGCGACCCTCCAAGACATGTGGTGCTGGTGCTGCTCTTGTGGGTGGTCCTCGGGAACTTCCAGGTTGTTGAGTGGCCAGATCATGGAAACGGTGACTTCTATGAATTCTTGGAGGGGGCACAACAGGGAAAGTCCCTGTGTCAGACTGGGGTGTGATCTGTTCCATTGCTCCCATTCGTTCTTTTTCTAGCGTGGGAGAGGATGTTGAAGATCTCACGCTATTCACAGAGAAGCAGTCTGAAAGAGTTGCAGAATCAAACGCGTTCTTTGTGACAGGCCTAGGGGACAGAATATCCTGGTGGTCAGGTCTTGTAACTACACTGTTTGTATTGGATATGTTCTCACTGGTGATGTGTTGAATTTCCTTGAGGTACTTAGGCTCATCACTGGAGAGTGAATCACTGCTGCTTCGTGACGCAGCGTATCTATGACTGGCCTCAAAGCTGGTTGCGAGCTGGCGTCATAAGTGGTCCTGTATTTCTGTCAAAGATAACACAGATGATCAGTGTGAACACAGTGTGTCGTGAAATCAGTAACTGTACGCACTGTCAGTGTGAACACAGCACCTATAATATCAATGATGAAAGAGACTGTCTCTGTGAAAAGAATGCGTTGTCTTGTAAGTAATAGCACAGACTGTCAGTGCGAAAAAAATTTGTCATCTGTGCTAGATAGTACAGACTGTCGGTGTGAACGCACTGTCATCATGTAAGTGACAATACAGACTGTCAGTGTGAACAAGGTGTGTCATCATATAACTGATATTACAATCTGTCTGTATGAACTCAGTAAATGATAGATTGTACAGAATGTAAGTGTGAACATATTGTCTCATTAACAAACAACGAACAAATATCACGGCGATTGCAGAATGTCAATAACAACACCAGAAACAACAGCATGTAAGCAACAATGACAGCAACAAGAACATGCAAACAACCATGACAGCAACTACAACAGGCAAACAATGACAGCAGTAACAATGGGTAAACAACTTTGATACCAGTAACAAAGGGTAAACAACACTGATAGAAATAAACACAAATGGAAAACAACACTGATAGCCGTCACAACAGGTAAATAATAATGACAGCAACAACAACAGGTAAACAGCAATATCAACAGTAACAATAGGTGAACAACAATACTGCAACAATAGGTAAACAGCAATGAGAAAACAACATTGAGAGCCGTAACAACAGGTAAACAACAATGACAACAACAACAGGTAAACAGCAATATCAGCAGTAAAAAATAGGTAAAAAAAAAAATACTGCTACAACAACAGGTAAACAGCTATGCCAATAACAAGCAGACAACACTGATGATAACATAAGGTAAAACAACACTGATAACACAAACAGCAGGTACAACACAATGACAACAGGTTGGTAACAGTGCCAGAATTACTAACAGATAAACAATCAGTCACAAAAATGTAGAAAACCTGTGTGCTGACGACAGATTTGGGGCATGTGAAGGACGTGTCTTCCTCTGGGGTGTTGTCTGGTTCAGACTGATCACTGACATCTGTTTGAACATCGATGATGTACACATTTGACTGTGTTGACATAGATATGCATAGTTTGATTATCATATACACAATTACATTAAATGATCACACGTCCTATAATGGGGACAGGTAAGTAACGGAGTCCATGTTTGGACATCAAAAAGCCTGAAATGTCGTCCATAAAGTATCAGTCACTGTCTGTAACATTCACCGAGTACAGCATGATCAACTGGTACTCGATTATACCTCCTCCAAGCATCATAATTATGATCAGTGCTTTATCTATCAATAATCTGAACATACCATCCACCGAGCATCATAATCATGATAAATACATGATCTATCGGTAATCTGAATACATTATCCACCACGTATCATAACCATAATCTGTCAGGTGCCGTAATGTATTATCGTAAACTGTTTTTATGACCAGTCAGGTCACTTACATTTATCATTTACACATCACTATACAACGAACAGTAACCTACCAGTCACTGTATCATACACATGGTATTGTATGATCTACCAGTCACTGACTGTATTATCCACATGGTATGGTATGATCTACTAATCACTGACTGCATTATCCACATGGTTTTGAATGATCTACCAGTCACCAACTGTATTATCCACATGGTATTGTATAATCTATTAGCCATTGATCGTATTCTCCGCATGGTATTGTATGATGTGTAAGTCACTGACTGTATGATCTACAAAGTACTGCATAACTGATCTCCCTATCAGTTAATTAGTCATTAACAGAGAATTAAATGACCTGCCAGTCCTCTAAATTTTAGAAATTAGTCACTACATTTGTAAGTCCTCCATACAGTTTTTAAATAATCTGTCAGGCAACTGAATGTTTGGGATCGTTCTCCAAATCTGTCGTTGTCTGGATAGTACATGATCTGTCAGTTGTTTAAATGATTCATTCACATTTATAGTTTTATAAATGTCAAGAAATGCATCACGCGCAAAACAAAACAAAACAACAACAACAACAACAACAACAACAACAGCAGCAACAACAAATCCTACAAACTATCACCGAAATGCTCCATTCACAAAATATTATGTTTTAATATTCATCCCCATGCATCATCCAAATGGTATGATGCATTTAATCCTTTAATCAGTACACAATCTGTCAGTTACTGAAGTATATCAACTACAAGATTTCTGCAAATTTTCTGTTACGCGAAGGACGCATCATCTACAAATTACCGTGTGATCTATCGATCACCTAAGCATATCATTGAGCAAGTATTACATGGTCTGTCTTTCCTAAAAAAAAAATGCCATCCATAAAGCAGCATTTGATCCGTTAGTCACCCGAATATACATCAGCCACAAAGTAGGTGAACATTGCATATTATCGTGTAGATGTATCATTTATGGAACACGATGTGATCTACCAACCACGTAAATGTATCATTTTCTTATATATCACGGTCAGTCAGTCGACTGAAAAATATCCACTGGGTTTTGCATGAAATGTTGTTCGCCTGAATCCCACAAGGTATAATAATTATGATATCACAGTTACATGAATGTCTCTCTACATAATCTCTCAATCAACCGAACGCATCGTTTTGAACATATAATCATGTAATGGACTGGTCGTCTGTTCATGTCATCCAGGAAGTATTCTGTGATCTGTCCAGTCACCAGTCTGGTCGGTTTTTTGGCAAAACATGTTCTAATGATTTCTTTTAGGTTTCCTCAAAGATAATACATCATCTGTCAATAACCTCAATGTGTCATCAAAGTAATACAAGGTCACTCGGTCGCAGGAACAGTCCAAAGATCTACAAACCCGTTAATGCATGGAATTACGGAAAGTTACTCTCTCTCTGTTCTCTCTCTCTCTCTCTCTCTCTCTCTCTCTCTTCTCTCTCTCTCTCTCTCTCTCTCTCTCTCTCGTTTGTTTTTATATCAAATTGGCATCAGGTTACAAAATACATGTTGTGATTGAACATACGTAGAAATACACCAACAATAATCAATCACTCAGTCTCGCTACAAATAGCAAAATGCTCTCGTTAACGCACTGGTTTCCATTATTCTTGACGGATCGGTTATGTAAAATAAGAGCTTAAAGATCTTACAGTCGTGCATCACAAACTTTAATGGTAGTATGTCAAAAGTAATCGGCTCTCGTCTGTGTTTTGATGTTTTTGCCACAGATAAGGTGTATGGTGTTGTGCTATCTTTGGAGGTGTATGATTATCGTTTTTCTGCCCGTTTGGTGTCCTCGTTTGTGTGGTTTTGCCCCCTTCTGAGGAGGTATATGGTCCTTCTCTTATTTTAGTATTATTTCATCTGTGGATTGAATTATTAGCATCCTTCCATGTTGATGTTATTTTTATTTGTGGAGGTGTGCAGTTGTCATCTTCTCATTTGGGGTGTTCTGTGATCTATAGAAGTGTGTGGTTATTGTCTTCTTCCGTTTGGTGTCCTGTGAACTGGAAAGCGTAGGAACATTGTCCCTTTTGTTTTAGTGTCCTGTGAATTGGAAAGCGTAGGAACATTGTCCCTTTTTTGTTTGGTGTCCTGTGAACTGTAAAGCATAGGAACATTGTCCTTTTTGTCTGGTGTCGTGTCATTTGTGGAGGTGCCTGGTTATTTTTTTTTTTTGTGCGAAGTTGTTTCATGTACGGAGGTGCGTGTTTGTCATTCTCCTCTGGTGTGTGGTAATCATCACGTTTTGTTTGGTATCTTATTGCTAATCCAGGTTTTTCGCTACTGTTGTCCCTTTCCTTTTTCGTCAGAGTCGTTGTGGGTGTCAGACCCCAGGTCTGTTTGTCATGTCTGTTTACACTGCGCTCACCTGTCTGTTGCTCCTGCAACTCTGTCTCTGTCTGCGCTCCATCCCGTCTGCAGTTGCTCCTCGTGTTGGTGTGTAGTACAGGCCTCTCTGACCACGGCTGTGTCTCTTCCGTCTGCAGTTGTGGTTCTGTTGTTCTTTGTGGTGTTGGTGCGTGGTACAAGCATCCCTTCGTGTCTGTGCCTCTCCTGTCTGCAGTTGAGTTTCTGTTGTCTGCTGTTCCTGGTTGTGTCGGTGTCCAATACAGGCATCTGTCTGTGTCTGCGCCTCTCCTGTCTGCACTTGTGTTTCTGTTGTCTGTTGTTCCTTGTTGTACTGCTGACTAATACAGGCTTCTGTCTGTGTCTGTGCCTCTCCGGTCTGCACTTGTGTTTTTCTGTTGTCTGTTGTTCCTTGCTGTGTCGGTGTCTACCACAGGTCTGCGTTTCTTTCTCATCTGTTTTCACCGTGCTGTCTTCTGTCTGAACTTTCTTTGCTTTAGCTGTGACGTCTGGTTGTGCCTCTTTGCCCTCTGTTTGAATGACATCTGTCTGTTGCTCTCTGTCTTGATTAAGTGGATCGTCTGTTTGCTGCTGTCCAGCAGCTGTTCTTGCGTTAGTGTCTCCTGTCTGCAGTTCTTTGTCTTCTTGCTGTCTCTTTTGTAAATCAAAATCAAGTTGTCGGGTTCCCATTTCTGCCAGGAAGAAGTTGTGTACAGCTCTGCGAGTACTGTCGATGTTTGATTCCACGTCACAGATACTGATCTTGTCTTCTTGTACTTTCAGCACTGGTGATATTCTTCCTCTGATTGGCTTTTGCAGATCGTCTAGGAATTGTTTCCATCTGAGGGATTCCAACAGTGGGACCTTACTCCCACCAAGATGTATCACTGTTGTCTGGACATAGAACTGAAATAGGTGTATGAAGTTTTGCACATCTGGTGCGGAGGCAAGAACTAAAAGTGACTGTCCGGAATCAAGCGTTGATGTTGAACGATACCTGTTGTCTGTGGAAACCTGTGTTGAGCTTCCAAACACAGACGACCTCACGACTGTCCAGTATCTGCTGAAACCACTCCTGTGCATCAGTTTTATTCATCATCGTGGCCTGTGTGTCTGTAACAGGGATTGACGCCTTTGAAAGGTTTGTCATATAGTTCAAGATACTTTCTGCTTTCTTTACAACGTCAGCCCGACTCTCCACTCCACTGAGCATCAGTGTGGTGTTGTTCCCATCACGGGTCAGTTGCAATCCTGGATACATCGTGCACATCATCCTGGAGAATCGATTGATGTTCTGGGCACAGATCTCACTACTAATACGAATGAAGGCATCAGTCTGGTAGTCATCCGAGTCAGGTAAAGTTGAGTCTGGTACCTGCCTGGTGCCGCATCTGTTGATGCACCTGTCTCTGACACATACTGGAGTTCCGGGGGCACATAGCTTTGTATGGTGTTAACATGTTGATCAGACGGAGAATGATACCATATATCAAAGGCCATCTGGTGACGTTAATGCCAGAATGTGAAAACATAAGAACAATGCGACCAGTGCTAATGTAATTCACATAAAAGGTGTCACCTGGCATGGTCATGGTAGTGTTACAGAATGTCTTTCGCAATTGTTGATCACCGGTGATCCTGTGAATGACGTCACGACCCACATTGACCTCCACGTAATGTTCCGAGACACTCAACGGACATCCATAGACATCAGCAAGAACCAGCTGCACATCTGCATACCTCGTATTCAAGATACTCCACGCACCCTGCACACACAGACACACAGAGTTTGTTTATGACCACATCATGTATTGTATCATTTTGTGATCCGTAAACTTTTGCACCGCCACAAAAAAAAAAGTGTTGTCGCCCAATCATTTATTCAGAAAACAAGCAAAAAAACAACGGTCAGTCCACCAGCTAGCTAAGCAAATGATCAATCAATCCACTTACCGGCAACCAGTCAATTCACCGACCAAGCACACAACGGACACTTGCATTTTGTATTTTGGGGTGTATCTTTATTCTCTCTTCTTGTATGGCTGGTCTGTATGTAAATAACAGATAAGTTTGGTGAGTTATATATAATGATGTGTGTGTGCGCGCACGCGCCTGTGTGTGTGTGTGTGTGTGTGTGTGTGTGTGTGTGTGTGTGTGTGTGTGTGTGTGTGTGTGTGCGTGGTGCGTGCGTGCGTGCGTGCGTGCGTGCGTGCGTGTGTGTGTGTGTGTGTGCGCGCGCGCGCGCACGTGCGTGTATGTGTTCCTAAAATACTGATCCGGACGATAGATCATAACTGTAAATAACATGCTGACAATCAATATTTATTTTTTATCCTTGACATTGGAACTATCTATTATGTCATCAGAGCCTACAGTATGACAACAAAAAGGCCCCCAAACAGAAGAAAAAACTCTTCAAAGAACAAACACAAACTCCTTCATGGCTGGACTGTTCGCTGAGGACGCTGTGTGCCACAGGGTTGTGATCACCTCTAGGAATCAAGACAATCTCCAGGAAGATCTGAAAAAGCCGACCACCTGGGAAGAGGCATTCAACTTTGACTTATCACCCCCAGAAATGTTCAACAGCCTATGTCACCTGCAGACACAAAATGTTGAAAAACATTCACCATCTCCACGGACACAAGATTCTCAGAAGAGCTCAA
Source organism: Conus betulinus (assembly GCA_016801955.1). Lineage (NCBI taxonomy): Eukaryota > Metazoa > Mollusca > Gastropoda > Neogastropoda > Conidae > Conus > Conus betulinus. The sequence goes on along the minus strand of JADBJO010000049.1, from coordinate 1,276,722 downwards.
GTCAAGTAATCAGAGAATCTGATACGAGGCTCGCATACCTCTAACATCACCAGCAAATCCAGCAAAGTCGAGGTCTTCATTCACCCCAACATTGACTTCAGAAATGAAGACCTCAATTAGGCAGCATGTATTTTACATGCCCACTCAGTATTAAAGCACGTCCATCTTGTGCGTTGATGTTACGGATGGCATGGGTGGTGTCTGCGGGTGTCTGACTGTCCGACATATAATAAATGCAAGAACATCAATAGTCAGCACGCTAACTACAAGGCGTACACACAGAACTATATATGTATATATTAATACTTCAAGCACGCCAAACAGGGCGCACGACACAAAATATATCTATGTATAAATTCGCTGTCCATTAGCGCTGCTGGTTCCAACGACGATGAAGGCGACGGCGACGGCGACGACGACGAAACGACGATGAGGACGAAGACGACGAAACGACGAAGATGAAGACGACAACGTCTACAGCCTCAAGTCTGTCACAAAACTTGCATAACTTCAGAGCTGTAGCTAAAAAAAAAAAAAAAAAAAAAAAAAAAAACACTCCGGCGACAAAGCGACAGTCTCGCACAGGAGCTGTGGGGTCACACACAAAAAAACACAGAACTCAGCGACGGCCTAGCCAACAGGTCGCTGGTTCGAAACTCGGGAGCGGTGCTCTGGCTTGGCAGCATCGGCGTCTCCAGCCCAACTGGCTCAGCAGGTAGTCGGTCCCGGGCGCAGTGGCAAGTAGGGTAGTTTGTCGGCACTCAGGCCGACCTCTCCACATCGTCACAAAGCAGAGAACAAGGGGGTAGACGCAGCTACGGCCCTGACCCTCACACAGTAGCAGCCAGTCCCCCTCAGTCCAGGGAACACATCTACCTGGGGGAAACTGATTAACTACTTTGATTATCATGGCTACAATTCATTACAATCACGACTACATTCATATTCACTAATCACATCTTATTCCACTAGAACTTGAGACAAACATCAGCATATTCTTTCTTCAACACTACAACGTTCCCTTTTCCGGAATCATAACACAACATCATTCCCTTTTCCGGAATCATAACACATCATTCCCTTTTCCGGAATCATAACACGACATCATTCCCTTTTCCGGAATCATAACACATCATTCCCTTTTCCGGAATCATAACACGACATCATTCCCTTTTCCGGAATCATAAAAAATCATTCCCTTTTCCGGAATCATAACACGACATCATTCCCTTTTTCCGGAATCGCAGCACCACACAGGAAAGGATTTCAATATAAACCTTTCAGAATCTAGTTTTCCAAATTGGGAAAGGATTCCCACCTAGACCCTCTTCAATAAACCATGAATACAATTCATTACACACAATTAATGATTACTTTTCATCAAACTATAAATGTAACAACAAAATGTTCATTTCTTTTTCTTGTAAAACAAGAATGTTCATTTCATTTCATATAATCACCAGATTTTAAAAGGTATCTTTTTCCCAAAAGATTCATCTACTTCAATATATGTAAAGGAAAGATTTCCACACACTCTTGTTTACCAGCACACAACTATACAATATTCATATCAAGAGTGAATTAAATACTCATCCACATCAAACCTCAAAACTATCATATATCATGTATGAAATCTCTGTTGCTCACTCTGGGAGCTTATTATCCATAGCATCAAAGCTCTCCCTCTTCCCGCAAACCACACTGGAATAATCATCTTTTTTTTTTTTCATCATGAAGTTCATAACAGAATAAACAAAATCGTTTGTTTTTTTTCCTGACGACCACTTTCTTTAACACTCACTTCCCCTATTCATGTTTTCCGACAGCATTTCGTTTTTGCTACCCTATCAAGTCATTGGATAACAGAACAGAACAAAAATACAAATCCTTCACAGTGCGCTGAGGAAGTTTCAGTCGCTCCTAAACGGGAATACGGCTTCGGTTTGCTAAAAATAAACACTGAATTATAAATACCTGACTGCCACAAAAACAGCTCGAGTCCCTCTTCGGCTTCTTGGTTAGTTTGCGTTGCCGGAATCACTGCAGAGACTGCCTAACCGGTTCAGCTCACCCGGCTTTTAACGGTGCGCAGGTGAGTAGCAGTCAGGTAGACTGTTCAAACCGGCTTCCGGACGACTGCCTTCTGGTTAGCCCGGTTGCACAAAATTTGTGACTGAACGGGAAACGGTCCGTCACAGTTGACCACACGCGGCAGAAGGCATCTCTGGTCTTGAAAAGAAGTGCAGAGGTGAACCAGGTGAGTGTCCAACCGATACAGGCAGATACCTAGAGCGGGCAGCATACTCCAGACCTTGGAATGGACAACTTTGAAAGAGTAAGGAAAGAGACCGCGCTTCTCAACCATCTTTTAATACCACCATGGACATAGACATAAAGCACACACCACCATACCTCCCACATCCTCTAGAGGGCGGCCCATACCATGTCACCCTCTAGTGCAGCCCTTGATACATCAGACGCATACCCACCGGAGCGCGTACCACCAGAAAAAAACAACAAAAACAAAACTTTCCACTTCTCACAGTCACAGACACAGCCTGCCTGCCAAGATCGTCACAGCGCCACCCCTGGTATCCTTCCAGACCAGGATGGCATAACTGGCATAATATCTTCTGATCTTTCCCTCCCCCTCCCCCCCCCCCCCCCCCCCCCCCCCCCCCCCCCCCCTTTCCCCCCTACTCCCCGCATGCAGATACTCCTCCCCTTCTCTCGTCCTCTCATCTTCTTTCCGTCTCCTCTCACTTCCCCTCTCCCTCCCCCTCCCCTTCTCTTCCAAGCCTGTTGCCAGTGCGGTCCAGTGTGTGCCTAACTCGGCACCAGGACGACGCAGGGGCTAATGTCGGTGAGTCTGATTGCCTATTCTTTACTGCCCTCCCCTTCCAACTTCTCCCTCCCCTCTCCATCTCCACCCCCCACCCACTGAGGACTATATCTCAGCCTGCAGCTCCATATATAAACGGTCATGTGTCCATTAGATATTTCCGGCCGAAAGTGACTTAAGCACAGGAAAATCTTAAGGTCGTTTAACATTCTTGTGGACACCAAAGAAGAGCAGGAACTTGTGGTTTGATTGTACGCATGATATAAGAGAGGCCATCCCATTAACTCCAGGTTCTTATCAATCACTTTGAGACCTAAGTAGATTCTTCAGCATTCGAGCATTCTGAATCACGACTGAAAGGAAAACGCACACGGTTGATGTTTCATATTTTTCATTAAAAATAAGCCGTGTAATCTCTCTCTCTCTCTCTCTCTCTCTCTCTCTCTCTCTCTCTCTCTCTCTCTCTCTCTCTCTTTGTGTGTGTGTGTGCGTGCGTGTGTGCATGCGTGCATGCTAATGTGTGTGTGGGCGGGAGCGCATGTGTTGGTGCATGAGTGCGCGCAGAAAACGATTGACAATAAACAGAATCAACAGCTTACCTTCCATGCAGGACCAGATTATC
>JADBJO010000049.1:1268258-1270758 GCA_016801955.1 Conus betulinus | reverse complement strand
GGTATTCTACCCCTCGATGAGCGAAGAAAAGCCTCAGATGCGAAATTTATCCTTAAAACTTCTGCTTATGAAACATTTTCACAAAAAGAAAATAAATCTTAATTTAGAAACCGACTTTGCAAAAAAAAGAGCTAGAACAATACAGTCATGAAGTCCATTAATACATTTGCCTCAGATATTATCTGTAATACAGAACTGAGCGGGAAAAATGTTGCACTTAAACCTTCTTTTTCTCCACTTCCAGAATGGGAACAAAATCAACCAATATCTGACATTGATCACACAGATTTATCCAAAAAAACCATTCCCATAATCTATTAAAATGTTAGTTGATTCCCACTTGGAAAGTAAGTATACATACTATCTAAAGATATACACCGATGGATCAGTTCTTGATGATGGAAATACTGGTGCAGCTTTTGTAATACCCTCATTAAAAACAGAAAAAAACGATACTACATTGGTAAACATTATTCCATTTTTTACTGTTGAACTTGTGGCCATACCTATGGCATTAATTACATTGTAGATCTTTCGATGGATACATGCAAAATCTTATTCTGTGTTGACTCATAGTCTGTTTTACAAGCCATTAAATCCCGAGGCATAAAAAAAACGACTAGAAATGACTATTGAAATGAAACACATTATTCATGAGTTGTCTCTGAAGGGTACCAGTATTACCTTTTGCTGGATTCCTTCTCACTCCGGAATCACCCCAAACGAGTGGGCAGATCATGCGGCTAAAAGGGCAGCAAAAAATATAGAAGAATTACACAGCATCTCGACATTCGACTAGATCTGCATGAATTTAACCAGCACACAGAAAAGTGTCTCAAAATCAGTTGCTGAATTGCACAAAAAACAAGTAGCCAGTATTACCAGCACTGTGTACAAGTAAAGAATGCAGCGAATCCGAAATCCTTTTTAAACAATTTATCTGTAATGCATTCCAGACATATTACTAGTTTGATGTATAGGTTTCGATTAAATGCTTTTAGAACAAAGTCTTCTAAAAAATATACATTGCATATGTGGCAAACAAATTACAATCAACCCACTACTTCTTCACTGCCCAGGGGTTAGGCACTTTGTTCCTAAGATAAAGTTAGCAGATCAGTTGTCAGCCAGTGCACCATTATCCACTGAAAATATTTTAAATAATCACTCATTACTTTGCGTGTTCTCTGAATTTTTAATTCCGGTCCACTTGGTATCTATCTCTGATGTACTTTTAACTAAAATTGTTGTGTTGTACGACATTGATATAAGAGAGTTACGATTATACGATATATATGGTTATCCCCACCCACCCCCACCCTCCCACTCCCTTCCTCATTTCCCGTCTCCTTCCAATCTTGATCCCCCCCCCCCCCCCCCCCCCCCCCCCCCCACCCAAACTTTCTCTTCCCTCACCCATCCCCCTGCATTATGCTCCAATCCTACTAAACTTGTTTCGTTTGATATACTTTAATCCCCCGATCAGCATACACTAAAGGCTTGATAAACGATCAGGATAAGTAAATATCTACCCATCTTACCACCCATCCCAACCTTCCCCTCTTGTCCCTAACACAGTCCTCTCTCTCTCTCTCTCTCTCTCTCTCTCTCTCTCTGCACACACACACACACACACACACACACACACACACAGAGGCACAGGCACACACACACACACGCATGCACACTCATACACACACACTCTCTCTCTCACCTCTCTCTCTCTCTCTCTCTCTCTCACACACACACACACACACACACACACACACACACACACACGATCATGTTTGTTTTTTGTTTGTTTTCGTCTAACAACACTTATAGTGAATTGACGTTAAACTAAAGAACTAACACACACACACACACACACACACACACACACACACACACACACACACACATACACACACGTGCGCGCGCGCACGTGCGCGTGCTCACACACACACACACACACACACACACACACACAGAAATCGTCGTGCACCACTTCTCTTTGTCAGTGTGTAAAACATGTACAGATTCAAAGAAATCGACCACAGTTCGTTTTCGAGATATGTGTGTAGAACAGTTGAATTTTTTCATATTTAAACTTATATGTTAAACTTGGTGCAGATTGGGAATTGAACACAGTTGAATTCCACTCTCTAAAGTTCCCGTGCTGTCTGAGGCGCTGCCTACAGTGTAGACCCGCCTCCACCGTCCACTCCATTTCTGTGTTTGTGTCAAAACTGACTAGACCGCTTTAGATATGATTGACACAGCCCTTTGAAAAGAGATGAAGATGATGTAGGCTGGAAAACAGAACACAGTCAAATACTAAGGTTGTCGATATGCCGCGTGAATACAAAGACGCACGAACAGTCTTTTAGAGGAGAAATTCTTACCTGCAAAAGTCTGCATCACAAAATGGCCGATCATTTCAAGATTACGTCAGTTTCGGGTATTCCCGTATTACTGGTTTTGGAGGGAAAAAAAAAAAAAGGGGGGGGGGGGGGTTCAC
>JADBJO010000049.1:1262500-1268193 GCA_016801955.1 Conus betulinus | reverse complement strand
GTGTGTTGTGTGTGTGTGTGTGTGTGTCCCACCCCCAACCACAAATATGCGAGAGTGCATATAAAAATAAAGGAAAAAAGATGAACGCGGTAGGGGACCTTGAGAGAAGAGAGAGGAGGAGAGAGAGAGGAGAGGAGAGAGAGAGGGACGAGAGAGAGAGCGAGAGAGAGCTATTATCTTGAACAGAAAAATGATGCCTTCATCGGAAAACACACGTGGACAACATGGGAAGGGCAGCTAAGAAAACAACGTGCTTATGCCGGGACGGCGGGAGGGGAGAGGGGGTCCTGTCTAACACTACACCGATTCAGCTTGAACAGCGTTACTTTGAGACGGGCAACGGAAACGTTCGTTTTGTTTTGTTTCGTTTTGTTTTTGTACTCCCAGTACTTGTAGAACCATGTGGGAGACATCAGTGGCTCCCCGTAGCTGTAGCATGCGCAGCGGCCACACCCCGGGCAACAGCTTTGGCAGGCTGGTTGAACCTGATCAACGGCTTGGAGGGCGGTTTCAACAACGCACTGTGGAGTGTGAAGGGCACGTCAGAGCACGGAAGAAGACCTGGCCATCCACTGCAGCCAAGGAGGCCCCCAGTCGTAACAATTCTTTGTGCCACTGGACTCGGGCTTCTGCGGCCGAGAGGGTGGGGTTGTTCCAGTGCAAACAGCTTCCCCACCAAAAAAACCAACTCACGCACAGGTTTTTGTGCAGATCCCCCTTTCTTCCCCCCAAAACAATCCCCTCATACTTCCCTCTTCTGACTCAGAAAGTCCTGCGGCGATGGGGGCGGGACGAAGCGACAGGTAGCGGTTACTACTGGCAGTCGTAGTTCCAAGCCTACACGTAGGCGGCCTGGGACAGATGGTCGCGCTCTCCATTGTACCCGGGGCAGCAGTGGAGTTCGGTAGCATCCCAGGTGTCTGAGCAGCCCTTTTCAGGACAGCACTGCTCACCCTAGTAAGGGAAGGGGACTAGAAAAGGTGTCCTAAAAATTGCCTGCCCTATAACTAACTGGCCAGCATGCTGCAGCTGGCAGTTAACCCTCTTAGCGGTCGAAAAGAAAAAAGAAAAAAGAAAAAGAAAAAGACTCATTATCGGTGCATGGAACGTGCGCACATTGCTGGATAGAGAGGACACACAACACGGCCCCACAGAAGAACTGCTCTTGTAGCCAAAGAGTTGGCGCGATACAGGATTGACATCGCTGCGCTCAGCGAGACTCGCTTTGCTGGGGAGGGAGCAATCTGTGAACCAGAGAGGGAGGCTACACTTTTTCTACTGGAAGGGAAAAAGCAGAAGATGACGACAGACAGCATGGAGTTGGATTTGCCATCCGCAACACTCTGCTACACCCAAACTCCCTGATCTCCCCACCGGCATCAACGAACGACTGATGAAAAAACTGCGCTTCCCCGTCGGTCGCTCCAGGCATGTCACCATCATCAGTGCCTACGCCCCCACACTCACAAGCTGTGAGGAAAGACAAGGAGAGATTTTATGAAACCTTGGACTCTTGTGAAGTCAACTCCTGCAAGCGACAAGCTAGTAGTCCTAGGGGACTTCAACGCAAGAGTGGGGACAGATCACCAGAGCTGGGAGGGAGTTCTGGGTTCCCAGGGAGTCGGCAAGAAGATGAACATCAAACGGCTACTGCTCCTGACTGTGTGTGCTGAGAACGGTCTCACCATCACCAACACCCTCTTCAGACTGGCCAACAAACACAAAACCACGTGGATGCATCCAAGGTCCAAGCAGTGGCATCTTATAGACTATGTCATTGTTCGACGGCAGGATACACGGGACGTGTGATCATCCCAGAGCCATGCGAGGAGCTGAGTGTTGGACAGACCACCGTTTAGTGAGTGAGGGCGGTCTTCAATTTTCACATAGCCAGAGTCCAACGCAAGAAGCCCAAGGCTGCTCGATCAAAATTCAACATCTCAAAACTGCAGAACCCTCTCTTAAAAGAGAAATTCCAAACTCACCTAGATGAGACTCTGACTGCTCAGGGACCGCTGACTGGAGACCCAACAGAACAATGGAACCCAGTTCAAACAGATGGTGACAGAGTCAGCCAAAGCCACTCTAGGCCTCAAGAAGCATGTCCACCAGGACTGGTTTGATGAAAACAATGAAGACATCAACAAACTCTTAGAAGAGAAACACACTGCCTATATCAACTGGCAGAACGATCTATCCTCCATCTCCAAGAAGGATCGCTTCAAGCACCTCCAGAGCAAAGCCCAGAGAGAACTGCGCACAATGCAAGACAGCTGGTGGGACAGGAAGCTGATGAGGTTCAACGATATGCCGACCTGAATTACTCCAAAGAGTTCTTCAACTCGCTCAAGGCTGTCTACGGACCACAGAGACCCAGCATCACCCCACTCCTGTCTGCAGATGGCAAGACCCTGCTGAAAGACAAGGACAGCATCACGCAACGCTGAGGGAACATTTCTCCACCTTAACTCAACAGACCGTCCACAGTCGACTCTTCAGCCTTGAACGCTATCCCGGAGAAGCCGGCCCTGGAAGAGCTTGACCTCCTACCCAGCCTCGAGGAAATCACTAAGGCAGTGAAGGCAGACGAGCAGTGGTAAGGCACCAGGCATGGACGGCATCCCAGCCGAGATGTACAAGGCAGCCGGTCCAGTGGCCCTGGACACTCTCCACGACATACTCTGCAGCATTTGGGGGAAGAAACCATGCCACAAGACTTTTTGAGATGCCACTGTTGTCTCCCTGTATAAAAACAAGGGCAGCAAGTCTGACTGTGGTAACTATCGAGGCGTCTCCCTCCTCTCAGTCGCTTGGAAAATCCTAGCAAGAGTCATCTTAAACCGCCTGATCAGCGCTGTGTCAGAACCGTCACTGCCAGAGTCACAGTCTGGCTTCAGACCAGGCCGCAGCACCATCGACATGGTCTTCTCGGTGAGACAGGTCCAAGAAAAGTGTATTGAGCAGCGGATGGACCTCTACGCTGTCTTCATCGACTTAACAAAAGCCTTCGACACGGTGAACAGGGAGGAGGCGCTGGGTCATACTCTCCAAGCTTGGCTGTCCGAGGAAATTCACAAAAATCATCCGCCTATTCCACGACGACATGGTTGGTCTTGTGCTTGTTGGGGGTGACAGCTCTGCTCCCTTTGAAATCTCGAACGGCGTCAAGCAGGGCTGTGTCCTCGCTCCGGTCTTGTTCAACCTGTCTTCACATGCATGCTGAACCATGCCCTCGGAGATCTCGACAGAGGCATTTACATCAAGTACAGGCTGGACGGCTCTCTGTTTGACCTTCGTCGGCTGAGCGCCAAGACCCGAACAGTCGAGAGACTTGTGACTGACGCACTGTTTGCCGACGACTGTGCTCTGATGGCACACACACAGAAGCGGATCTCCAGTTCATTGTCAGCAAGTTTGCGGAAGCCTCTCGGCTTTTTGGCCTCACAATCAGCCTTGGAAAAAACGGAAGTGCTCTACCAACCCCCCCCCAGGCCTAACAGTGCAACCTCCCCCCACCATCACCATCGGAGGCACCATTCTGAAAACTGTCGAGCACTTCAAATACCTCGGGAGCGTCATTTCAGTGATGGCTCTCTTGACAGAGAAATCTCTGCCAGGATCAGCAAAGCCAGCCAAGCTCTTGGCCGCCTACGTACTCGTGTGATGACCCACAAAAAAGCATCAAGCTCGACACAAAGGATCAAGGTCTACAAAGCTGTTGTTCTCACTAGTCTCCTCTACGGCTGTGAGTCCTGGACGCTGTACCGGAAACACACACGAAACAGCTTGAACGCTTCCACACGAGATCACTACGAGCGATTATGGGCATCAAAGTGGCAAGACCGAGTGACCAACCTGGAAGTCCTGGACAGGGCCGGTCTGCTCAGCATCGAAGCCATGATAGTGAAGGCCCAGCTTCGCTGGACTGGACATGTCATCCGTATGGAGCCTCACAGACTGCCTCGGCAGTTGCTATACGGAGAACTGAGGCAGGGCCAGAGACCCAGAGGCCGCCCCAGCCCCAGAAAAGACTGTGTAAAAAGACAATCTGAAGCACAGCTACACGCCTGCAAAAGACCTAGAGGTTTGTGCCCAAGACAGAGCAGAATGGCGAAGTCTAACCAGGAAGGCCCAGGAAGAATTTGAAGACAACCGCCGCAACCACATGACTACTGCAAGAGAAAAAACGCAAGGCCTCGGTGTCCTCCCTTCCCACATTAGCCACGTTCAATTGCCCCTACTGCCCACGGGTGTGTGCCTCGAGAATCGGTCTCTCCAGCCACACTCGTGCCCATGGGAGAAGGTCATCTGCACAGTGACATTATCGAAATCGATAGTCTACCCACGGACTTGTAGAACAGGGAGTATACTTTACAATGGGAACGAAGAAGAAATGCTGTCTGTCTGTCAGTCAGTCTGTGTATCTGTCCGTGGTCAAAATGTGTTCCACTCGCTCCAGACAAAACTTCTGGGCCGATCTTTCTGAAAATTTGTAGGTATGTTCATTATGGGTCACGGATGATGCCCGATGTTTTATTTTACCAGAATAGTCGTTGCTAACGATTATAACGGCCCACAGCGTTTTTCTTCTTTTTATGAAATATCTAGAAAATGATAACGCAAACAAAAATGACGTCAAAGCTTCATTGCGTCGTAAGTCGTAGTGACGAACTACATTATGTGACATCGTATTCAAGATAAACTGGGAGTACGTTTACATACTTTTGCATCTTGTTTGCATTGGGCTTTGGCGAGAATCGAACCGGAATCCTCGAGAATGAGAAGCTCGGTGTGCGAACGAGCAGTGACCCACACCCCGGCGCCCCAGCGAGGAACTGAATGTCCCCTGTAACTGCCACGTCGCCTGGCCCGTCGCCAGCGGCAAGACCCCCATCCGTGTCCTCACCGCTAATCAGAACATGGTCGATGACCCTTGTCGTTGAATCACCCCCTGTTGTTCATCATGTCTCTTGATGATGATCAGACTAGGGTCCGGCGGACATCTATCCTCATCCGTCACCTGGCCTTCCTAACCGGCTGGGCTATAAACCGCAGCCTGCGATAAGCGCGTGCCGCTTACATAAGCGCTTCGCGCCGTCAGAATCGCGCGTTGCGGCCATCGGTCATATATGCAAGTCTGTAGAAGTAGAGTCGAAAAATAGGGTTTGAAAAACAAAAAAAAAAGTTTTTTTTTTTTTTAATTGAAAAATCCCAAAAAAAAAAAACAAACAAACAAACAAAAAAAAACCCACCAACCCTTCAGTCTGAATCGGTTTCTCTCTCCATTAAAACCCACTTCGTTTCGAAGCAAACAAGATATATTTTTTTTATAATGATACAGGGTAAGCTGCCGATCGATTATTGCTTTGGGTATTATACCCCCGCAATACGCAGTGCTCAGCACATTTAATAAAGTGACACCAGACGCGTGCTTTTTTTTGCCCTCCTGACAGTATAGACCTACTAGTGCGCTCTTATTGACAAAATGATGCGCTGTTATGAGCATGCGCGGAAGTGACAAACCGGCAGCCCATTTGAAGGCGAGCTCATCATAAATTTATTATATTGTCGGCTAGATTTGACAGTCGTACTCAAACAGTTCCTCAACAAGCAAAAGTGGCGTGTTTTTTGATGACGTACACCTGACTTGGGATTTTCGGAGAGTGATCATTTTGAAACCGTACAATTCTGAT
>JADBJO010000049.1:1250000-1257500 GCA_016801955.1 Conus betulinus | reverse complement strand
CAATTTTTTTTTTGTATGGAAGTCAGACCTTTTCCAGTATGCTAACTGGAGATTAACTGCACCTTAAGAAGTCCACAACCTTGTTTGAGCCTACCGACTTCTGGGTGCTGTTTGTGTGGTTGCGTTTGTGTGTCATCGTCTTCTTGTCTTCGTTTGTCGTCGTGGGGCAAGGCAGCTTCAGCCTTCAGTTTCTGCCGTCTTTTTTGTTTTTTGCCTCATCCTCTTTCGCCATCTCCTCCCCGCCTCCCCCCTTTTTTATGACAAAAAAACTCTTTTTTTCTGTTTTCATCTCTTTGTCCTCCTTGTCTACCTTTTCCTCATCTCTGTGTGAGAGCAGTTCTGCCTTCAGGGTCTTCTGAGTTTTCTTCAGGTTTTTTTTTTTATGTTTTATTCATATTATCAAAGCTTTCAGGTGATGTGCCGTATTGTAATCAATGTTGTTTTGTTGTTGTTGTTCTTTTGTTTCTTTTTTTTTTTTTTTTTTTTTTTGGGGTTGGGGTGGGGTGGGGGGTTTGTTTGTGTGCGTGCGTGCGTGCGTGTGTGTGTGTGTGTGTGTGTGTGTGTGTGTGTGTGTGTGTGTGTGTGTTTCTCTGTCCAGTCCTCCCCTCGCTCTACTTCTCTAGTGTCTCATGCTCTTGAGTTACGTCACACACGATAGGACGGGACGCCGATGACAAATGAGAACCAGTTAGGGCAGAAGAGTGCGGGTTTCGTCATGTCATGGTGTTGCATAAATGTCTTATTATAATAGTGTACACTGAATGTCCTTTTACACGCGGCCAAAAAAAAAAAAAAAAAAAAGCAGTGTTTCATCTCTTATGGATACCTATCGTAAAATCATGAAACTTTGAAGATCCTCAATGACGCTGTTCAGTATTCGTGAAACTTTATCCACAGAGTCCATGCAAGATATCGAATGCAGTGAGGAATGTATCGCCCAAGGAAATTCGTGTTTTCCTGTCCGTGTTTCGCTGACAACCAGGCCCAGGTCACCCCAAAAGCATTCCGGTCGGGGTTATGAATGGATCTGAAGGTGGGCTGCACACAGAAGTACTGACGTGCCGACGTGCGGATTATCTTAATCTACAGCGGTCTCCAAATCCTCTTACGCGACTGTGAGAGATGAGCTGGAACGCAAAAGAAAAAAAAACGGATGTAACATACCCACGGAGTTGTCTCACTCGCGGACGCTTACGTATGAGACAAGGTCTTTTCTTTTTCGCCTTCTCTCCCTTTTTTCTTTTACGCGTTTTGATATAACTGGGCTCCTGTCCTAAAATGACAAGCTGTGTCGAGAATGCAGCAACAACCTGGGCTTTCATCAGTTAACTCCGAAGGGGTCACAGCCATTTGTCATGCCGTGTAAAACCTCAGACAAGCTAAAGGAGATGAAATTCAAGTCAGACACGAAGGCGGCTACCCACGTCGTGAATAAGACGGGGGGGTCTAGTACGGACTTTATACACGCCATCTTTGTCAGGACGGCGGCATTTCTGTTGAGATGGGCAAGGTGTCCGTGTTGCCGGGCTGCATATGTGTATGTGGTGTGTGTACTGTTCAGGCACTAACCAGAGAGAAAGCTACGGAGTTTCTGTGACCCGCGTATCTATACATTAATTCTTAATACAATCCTCTTAGCTGAACAGCGTGATTTTGAAGTGTATGTGTGCGAACCTCTGTGTTACTTTACAGATTGTGACTTCAGGGATATAAGGACTAAGTCGATACCAAGTTTTAGTTACTTCAGTTCGTATTATCCGTTTGTTTGCACCTGCAACATAACGGTTTTCCGGTGTCCGCATGCACGCGAGAAAGGGAGTTCACTTGACCACGTGATCTCCGCTGTAATACTTTTCCCATGTGACTTTTGTTGCGTATCATGTTACAACGATTTAGATGAATTTGCATGGTCCCCATGCAAACTGAAGTAACAGTTCACGGACTTGGCTTAGTGGGGAAAGGGGGTGAACTGTGTGACTAATGATCCGCAGCCCGTTTTAATTCCGAACATACATCGTTTGGCTTGACCAGCAGTGGACGGTACAGTCTAGTTCTGCCTTGTTAATTCATGTGCAAAAACCTGATTATGAACTGTGGAAAGAAAAGGTGGCTTATCTGTAACCAAGTCACCGCTATTCTTTTCAGTCTGCAAACCGTTTGGTCTGCATGTATAGAGCCCTGCGACGTTGATACACGCAAACGTCTCGATGTTTGGGAGCAGCATTGCATTAGGCACATGATCTCTCCGCGTGCATACCGCTGTTGTCTGCGCTCGTGCAGGTGTGGAGCCTTGGCAAGAAACCCGACAGAAGAGTTCGGTGACTTCGTTTTTGTTCATGAGGAGTGAGAGGGGGAGGGGGAGGGGGAGTCAGTTTGCCGTTTGGAGGCCAGGTCATTTCGTTTGTGGACCCGCTGTCCTGTTCAAATACTTGAATGCGCAGGTGGACAGGAATGCTCGTGTTTTCCAAGATCACTTCCGACACAGAAGAGCGGGGACCGGCGTGACAGTTTGGAACCCCCTGTCAGCACTCGTCCTGACCTGTCCTGCCTCTCTGCCGTTGGTCAGTTATTCATCCCATAGTGTATCTAAATGTGCCAGCGTTTTTTTTTTTTTTTAAGCGTTCTCACCACGATCCAGGGTTTTTTTTTTTTTTAAAGAAATGCTTATTTACAGCCCTTCCTCCTCCTCCCTTTTGCTTTTATGAGCTAAAAATTAAAATAACATGTACGTCAGCAGTGAAAACCTTTCTCACTCTAATGAAGGTATATATATATATATATATATATATATATATATATATATATATATATATACAGACATATATATATATATATATATATAAAACACACACACATAACAGAAAAACTACTCTCTCTCTCTCTCTCTCTCTCTCTCTCTCTCTCTCTCTCTCTCTCTCTCTCTCTCTCTCTCTCTCTCTGCCGTACATGTTAGTTTTCTTTTTTGTGATGAAAATTACTCGTTTTTTGAAGAGGAATATAGTTTTGGATCTGTGAAGACCGGTCAACGTCCCATAGCAGTCCGCGGGATTTTGGTCAGTCTGGCGAGGACAGACAGAGGCATTCATAGGAAAAGAGCGGACAGAGAGAGTATGTACGAGAGAGGCTTGCCTTTTAGTTTGAGGTGGAGATTCTTCTCCGTTTCGTGAGAACCTAACGAGTTTTAACTTGCAGCGACACAGCAACGCCCAAGAAATGGCGCTCCAGTTTGTCCGTCTCTGACGTCATTTTGTGTACATTGCTGACCCGTGCTCAACTTATGTGTATTTTGTTTGTTTGTTTTCCAACGTGTACTGTTTTGTGTGTTTCATTTTTTCTGTGTTTGCCTGCCAAGAACACAGGTACGAAAATGCAGTATACATCTTACATGCTATGGGTGTGCTGCCATTTGGTTCGTAAACAGAGACTGACATACTGAATTCTCTTCGTTGAAATGTGTTGCGATAGTGAGCTTTGGTACAGTGAGCAGACATGTATTTTGCAATCTGGCATTGCAGCTTGGCATGTCAAACGTGAGGCATAGGAAAAAGATATCTGAATAATGCCGGTTAGCACAATAAAATAGATTTAGCATTTAGAACTTTTGCATTGTATAAAGAGATCAGCATTCGTAGCTTTAGCATTCTGAGCTTTTGCGCAATTAAAAATAGCATTTTGCAGTTTAGCACAAAACATAGATACCACCTTAAACTTTGGCATAGTGTAGGGGGAAGAAAAGGAGAGTATTGAACTTCAGGGCCGTTTACAAGAGATTGGCATTTGGGACGTTGGAAGGGTTAGAGACTGGCATGCTGAACTTTAGCACCGTAAAAGAGACTGTCTTTCTAAATGTTGGCACAGCAAAAGGAAAAAAAAGTTCACAATGCAGTTTGACTCGGTAGTAAGAAACTGGCATTTTTAACTTTGAAGTGAATGGATGGGACATTGACACAATGAAAAGAGATTGACACTTGATGTTTGGGCCCGTATTAAAAGAGATCAACATTCAATTTTTACCACTGTGAAAAGGAAATTGACGTTCGGAACTTTGAAACGGTGAAGGACCTACATTTTGAACTCTGGTGCAATTAAAAAAATAGACTGTCGTTATGAACTTTGACACAGTTAAAAAAAACATCATTATGAACTTTGGAGTAGTTGAAAGAGACTGATATTCTGAATATTGACGCAATGAAAAGATAGTCGCCTTCTGAGGTTTGACACAGTGAAAATAGAGATTGGCATTCTGAACTTTTGCTCAGGAAACGGAGATTGGCATCATATAAAGGAACCGGGTTAATGCACTTACGCCGTCACGGACTCATTTTGTGATAGCACGTGGCACTTACTGCATTGACCTGTGTGTGTGAGAGTCTTCGTGACGCCAGCATGGCCCGTGTGTATTCTTCAGTGGCCACTCTAGTGCTGAGAACCCCGGGAAATCCTACAGCGACCTCCAGAGGTGGTGAGTGATGATGTGACGTGAGACCTTCCTGGTTCTGTTTATCGTTTTTTTTCCCCTCCTTTTTATAGTTACTGTCTTCAGCAGTATAAAAGGAATGATGAGAATGATGACAGTGAAGTAGTATCCGTGGTGTGATGATCATTAGATCACCGGTTTTCGTTTATTGCTAAAATGATGACGATACATGGTGATATTTGCGGGAGTACTGCTTGTACTGTAAGTACTGCTAATAATATAAGTGATTGCAATTTTTTTTTCCTAACTTTTTGATAATGTTATGTTGCAACTTAATGTCAGCAGACACGGAATCATTAAAAAGTTGTTTAGCAAGCGATTACTGTCAGCTAAGGAATCGACAGTTATCAAGCACTCTTTACCTCTCAGCGTTCTCTCCACCGCCACCCCTCACCTCCCCTCATCCCCAGTTTCCACTGTAACGTACACAAGAACTTACTGTTTGTGTCTCTTTCGGGGATCTCGTTGATGTGCAGTCTCGTTGCATCTTGTTTGTGGCGCCAGGGTTAACACCCCCCCCCCCCCCCCCCTCCCATTTAGATGGAAAAGTTGTATTGGATTGAGTAGTACATTTCTGTCCAGTTTCGTCATATTAGAGTCTAAACAGAGCAACCGAAGTAGACTTCGAGCCATATCATATTGGAGAGATGATATCGTCCATGTGTTCTCTTTTGCTAAACGCACACAAAATTCTTTTTAATCTTTGCAGCGTCGTTCGTTTGACATGGCAGCTCACCCCAAGTCCATTTTGATTAACACCTTACCTCGTGAATTGGGATGGAGGAGGGTATTACATCCATTTCCTGGTGGGTTCAGTTTGGAGAGGTAGAGAGAGAGACAGACAGATAGATCTGTTACTTTCCTATCTCAGGTTCAGGCATGGTTGACCCTGCAGCCTGTATTGAAACTGGTGATCAAGAATTTCAACATCAAATTTAACATGCCTCGAACAGAAGTGGTCTTACAAATTCAGAAGCGTTATTTCTGTGGCGAAACTGCCAGCAGGCGGAACGGTAAAACATTTTAACTACATTTTCACATTTACCGAAATTAAACCCTGACGAACTTTGATGTTTACCTTGAACAAGCTTCGGAAACGGAAAACCGGTGATTACGATAGTAACCTTTTTTTTTTTTATCAGGTAAATGTCGATCAGCATGTTAGGGACATTCCATGAGGACATTAGAGGGCCACGCGATCAGCATGTTATGGACATTCCATGCGGACATTAAGAGGGCCACGCGATCAGCATGTTATGGACATTCCATGCGGACATTAAGAGGGCCATGCGATCAGCATGTTAGGGACATTCCATGAGGACATTAGAGGGCCACGCGGGAAAACTCAGACCTCCGCCAAGTTTGAGCGGACCTTGGATCCGCCTTCGTTGTCCTGCATAAGTGAAAACAAACTTTTTGTTCCCCGCCAGGGCGAAGTAATAGAAGGCGCAGTCTGAAAAAAAAGTTCCCATATGTTGTCCATACGAAATGGAAAATACAAACTCTTAGCATTTCATCACAAGAAAGCTTCAACGTTCCATGAAACTGTAGGACATCTGTGTTCATAACCAGTGGACATTTTTTGATAGTCTTGCTGAACGGTTCCGGATTCGTTCTTTTGATCCAGCTTCGCTCTAAGGATACGTACAGTAATTTGATGGGTTTGTCAATGGCCTGCTTTTCATCTGTCCACCAAGTTTGTTTCAAGTGGTTATCGCGTTGTCTGGTTGACAGACAGACAGACACACAAACAAACCAGTGGAAGCGGGTGCAAATATGGCCTCTTTGACCGGCGGAGTGAAAACCGATCTGCTGTCACAGACATCTTAAGTGCAGATGTGTGTGGGCGTGCGTGCGTGCGTGCGTGCGTGCGTGCGTGCGTGCGTGCGTGCGTGCGTGTGCGTGTGTGTGTGTGTGTGTGTGTGTGTGTGTGTGTGTGGAGTGTGGAGTATACGTGTGCATGTGTGTGTGTGTGTGTGTGTGTGTGTGTGTGTGTGTTTGGAGTGTGGAATATACGTGTGCATGTGTGTGTGTGTGTGTGTGTGTGTGTGTGTTTGGAATGGTGTGTGTGTGTGTGTGTGTGTGTGTACGCGCACGCGTTTGCGCACGCGCGCGCTTGTTTGCGCGCGTGCGTGTGTGTGTGTGTGTGTGTGTGTGTGTGTTGCCCCCTGCTTCCCCCCCCCCCCCCCTCTCTCTCTCTCTCTCGCTCGCTCGCTCGCTCGCTCTCTCTTTTCGCTCTCTTTGCATTTTGGTTGATGTGTACGTTGTGTCGTTTGTGCTGTCTCGGTGTTGGCCGCGCCTCCTCCACCCACTGGCCAGCCCTCCTTTTTCCTAATCTGAAAATGGACACGAAACAGATTGCAGCGTTACAACAGAAACGGGCCAACATACACATAAACACACACAAACCAAGTGTGAAGTAAAGCAGAGTGTATATATATATGCACAATACAAAACAGACAAGTCGACAGGTCGAAAATGAGTCTTTTTCAGTCGTCACAAACAGTGAACAAAAAATGCGCAGTGAAAGAATGTCCCTAAAAGCTTTCGCCGTGAGGACGTAAACTCAACCATTCAGTGGGACGGGAGTTAGGAAGGAGGTGGCGGCTGGGTGGGTGGGTAGGGAAGGAGGGGAAGAGGAGGAAAAGGGAAGAAGGGAACGGGGAAGAGGAGGAGAGAGAACAGGGAGGGTTAGGGACAAGGATAGGAACGGAAGGAGAAGGGACGTACAAAATCCAGTTTGGGGCTGATCTTCTGCAAATATGGCCGATGACTCATTAGCATACCAAGTGCATTAAGAGTGAATCACATTTGTGCGACAAATAATGCGATAAAGAAAAAATGTAACTACGTAACAACGTGGAGCGATGTAGGTGTTCGAAGCGGGATCTAAGGGAAGGTGGGGTGGGGAGGAAGAGGTAGGAAAGGGGACGGGAGGGGATGAAGGACGCTAAAAGAGAGGGAAGGGGGGGGGGGTGCATAGGAATAGGCAAGAGTGGAGACCGGGGAAGGGAAACACACGA
>JADBJO010000049.1:1242500-1245000 GCA_016801955.1 Conus betulinus | reverse complement strand
TGATGCGATGTGGTTATGTGTGTGGTTTTGTGTGTGTGTGTGTGTGTGTGTGTGTGTGTGTGTGTGTGTGTGTGTGTGTGTGTGTGTGTGTGCATGAGAGAGAAGAGAGAGAGAGAGAGAGAGAGAGGAGAGAGAGAGAGAGAGAGAGGCGCATTTTCTCTTCTATAAGTATGAATCATATGTACTTTATGATCAAGGTATGTATCGTGTGATAGTATCCTTGTATTGTTTTCCTACGTCCCTTTTGGGAAAAAGGACCATGTTAAAATAGGAATGGGGGGGGGGGGGGGGGGGGGGGGGGGGGGGGAGGGGGGGGGGAATCTTTTTGCTTGTCTGTACCCTTAGGAAGAAAGGTTATCAAATCAGTCAGTCAATCAGTCCTCTCTCTCTCTCTCTCTCTCCTCTCTCTCTCTCCTCTCTCTCTCTCTCTCCTCTCTCTCTCTCAGTGTGTGTGCAGGGGCAGTAGCGGTTCGCTCCGAGCACAAACAAAATAAATGAAAAGCAGTTGAATAAAAAAAAATATTAAAAAATAAGAAATATGAATCAAAATTTTAAAAATAAAACATAAGCATAAAAGGGAAAATAAGAGACAAGAAGTACGTGCCCCAAACCCATTGCCCAAGGGGAATGAATGGTGACTCAACCGGCCCACCCTTCCCAGATCGTCAGCCCATCCCACCTCCTCCCCCCCCCCCCCCCCCCCCCCCCCCCCCCCCACCCCCCCCACCACCAAACCGCTGCACGCGGCGGCATTCCTCCTTGTTGACACACAGCGCGAGCGACGAAGGGCCGCTGACAACAGATCGAATTGAACTTCAGTCCGCCTGTCGTCTGTCCCACGCCAGGTAAGAAGAGCACTCCAGCCGGCCCCCAGCCTTCACGCTACACGGCGCATGGAGCCGTTTGCCACTGCCGTGATATTGGCCTACACACGCAGGAGACGGTGTCACACGTCCGGTGTTTCGGTAACCCCGGGTACCCAGCCTAGACGGTCCCTACCCCGTCAACATGCCGGACTGGGATCCGAAAGATCTTGTGCCATCCATTCCCCCCTTCCTGAACTTAAAATTTAAACCCTGTCTTCTGTGCCCACCCTAACAGGTCCCAACATCAGGGCTGTCTGTTAGACGGCTTTGTGTTTAGTTCTGTCCAATTGTGAGCGTTATTTTCATTCAGCCATGACATCCCCAACCCCCACCCCCCAACCCCACTATCCTCGTCCTCGTTCGACAAAGTTGTCTGTAGTGGGGCGCTGCATCCATTTCATCGAATTGCTTTCTGGGTTAGCTTTAATAGGCCTGTTGGGGGGGGGGGGGGGGGGGGGGGGGGGGGGGGGGGGTTTGGGACAGGTAACGCCCGTCTTTCCGTTACAAATAGAGTTATTAGGCAAATAGATCAAGAGAGCCTAGTATTAGATTTAACGGGCACGCCAGCGATGGGATATCTACTGTAGTCATTGAAGGCGCACCATGTCTTACCCTCGTTTTGGCTTTAGTTGTTTGTTTTTGGTTTTGTCAATGATTGAACTGTTAGGCTAAATAAAGGGGCAAATTTATTTTGGTCGTGCCTATCAGGGGCATCTGTCCCATGAAAACCGCGGGATCATTCTTGCTGAATGCGGGGTCTAATGCAGATTTCTTCCCTTGCAAATTTCCGAACATTGCCTGTTAGGATTCTTATTGAGCTGGACTAAGGTGCCATCTTTTCATTTTGTTCGGCATATGTCCCATTCAGCATAAGTCGCCCCTTCCCCTTCCCTTTTTGAATTGCTGTAGGCATAATGGATGCATTGATGTATCCCATAACATACCTGCATGACATAAAGTGTATTTTTTTTAATATCTCCATTGAGTATTACATGTTACCCTTTATTCCTATTTACTATAGGTGTTATCTTTCTCAAACTTACTTCGTATACAGTGTTCACATTTGATATCTGTTGAAAATAAGAAGTCCCTTCTTTATCACTGTTTAGCATAAAGTGTCCCCTATTTCAATTAATTCAGCGAAAGGTGTTCCCTTCCAAGTGTAAAATTAACAAGTCAGCAGGAGTGGTATCTTAGTAACTTTTTTTGTAGCTATATAGCAGAGGTTCTAAATTTTGCCCTAAATCTGATCACAGCGACATCCGTCTTTTCTCTCAAATGATTTATTTCCATGAGCAGAGAAGACGGTGAGGGTACTCTGGTTAAAAGGTGTTGCTTTCTTTTTTTTCCCCCTGTTTCATAGTCGGTGCCACTTCATTATCATTCCACCGTCGCCGCTCATTCAGGCGCCTTTTCCACAGACACAGCGTGGTCCGTCCTGCCACAGCCATGGCACCAGCTATCCGCAGAGCAGTCAGTGTCAAGTCATCATGAGACAACCCACCAGAGGAGACACTGCACTGCTGCCAAGTGTGACTATACTGGTGCCGGTTATAATCCAACGCGCGCAGGATACAACCTGCTAAACCAGCTACTGATGACAATAATTGCTTGGTCAAAGAGCCAGGTCCCCC
>JADBJO010000049.1:1200000-1230000 GCA_016801955.1 Conus betulinus | reverse complement strand
CCCCCCTTTACGCCCCCCCCCCCCTCCCCCCCCGTACATAGGACACCACACCCTCTGCCCCTAACTTCAGCCTCTCCCCTCTTCTTTGAAGGCAGCCCGCCCTCTTTTGTACAGCCGGCCGGTCTAGTAATACTGCGCAGCAGTGACGCTTTGGGCGTGCAGCCATAGATCATTGGGTCTGTACTGGTGGGTGCGCTGTAGGGCTAGGGCCTGCAGTAATTAAATCCAGCTTCGTGCCGTTTTTTAGTTATATGACAGATACTTTGCATTTGGTTGGGGCTGCATACCGGCCAGTATATGGCTGACAGTAACGGTCACAGAGTGGAGAAAAGATGGGGTCGAAATAGACTTTGTTGTTGTTGTTTGTAATTGCTCAGATCTGCACGAAGGAGCGGTCAACGGGATCCCACATGGCCACTGTTGTCGTCGGCCGGATCGAGCGGTTAAAGGGCACGTTGGTCAGTGACAGAGTTCATTGGACAACAGACTGAGAGATCCTGGTCACGCCCAGGAATGAGTCATCAGACTGACAAACTGAGGGATAGCGGAAATGTTGTGACGCCTGTGTCTCGGGCAGCAGCCCACTAGAACCGAGGCGGATGACAGGGGTGGAGGTGAGAGAATGGGACAAGAAAAGGATGGGCAGTAAACACAGGTCAGCACTGCCTCACCTGCTCACCAACATCCAGTGCTGTCCCAAACCCGCATTTCTGAACTGAAAAAAAAAAAAAAAGGCTTACCCACAGACGTCACTCATGTAGACTACTATTTGATCGTAGGCTATTGATGCATGTTTTGCACTTTTCTCCTAAACATATCCTTCCTAAACAACTCTTGCAGTCGATAGATGGGAAAGACGAGTTTGTATCTTGGCTCTGTCGTCAGTCCATGTTACCCTACGTGAAGGAAAATGAAGGATAAAATATCCTTATCCTTTAACTTCTGTAAGCGTCTTCTGTGTCATATGAAGCAAGGTTAATGAGTCATACAGATAGCAGGAATTATTTCAGGTCATTGTGCCGGTTGTATTCCTATCTCCCTTCCACCATACCCACCCCCCACCCTCCCTCTTCATGTCCCTCCTTTTCTGGCGATCTGTCCGTGTGGAGACGGACGCACGTCATAAATCACGCTGAGAGAACAGCGTTCTGGCTGTCACTCCTGCTGCGTGTTGGCAGCGTCATTGAAAAGATTGAATTAGGTTCGGTCCTTGCTCTGTATATGAGGGCGATATATATACCTCCAGTTTTTCAGGAGAGAAAGAGAGAGACGTGTTCGCGAATCGTTTTATCAGTATGAAGCCATAAGCCGGCTTATTTCGAACTCTTATTCTTACAGCGGCAGTCAGAGTCACACCGACAATGATTCTGTTTGGTTTTGTTATGAAGAGGGGCAGGGTTGTACTTCCCAAAGAGAGAGAAGAAAAAAAGATCCATGTATAACCCATTTTGACGGGCAGGCCTACCGTTGTTAGGAGCTGCAGACAAGCACAATGCTTACCGCCTCCGGGGATGGACTGAGAGGGGGGGAAAGGGGTGGGGTGGGGGAGTAGTACAGCCTTAGAGACGCTTGCTATCCAGCAATACTATACTGTTGTATCCACAAGTCGTCTCATTTATACATTAGTGAAAGAGAGAGGGAGAGAGAGAGAGGTGTACGCGCACACGCACGCGCTAGCTGTTTAACCAAGCTCCTCCTGGTCCCTAGCTTCTGTCATTGCATCCCCCACCCTTTTCCCCATCTTGCCTTCAGTTAATGAAGCAAGCGCGCGCACACACACACACACACACACACACACACACACACAGAGGAGAGGAAGGGTCTCGTATTTTATTCCGTGGTAGTGTTTGAGCTCACACAGTAGCTGATGTTGCTTATTTGCTTTGCTCTTGTCAACTGCTCTCTCATCTCTCTTACTCCCTCCCTCTCCCCTTCTCCTCCCCTTGCTTTATATTTGCCCAACTCTCTCTCTCTCTCTCTCTCTCTCTCTCTCTCTCTCTCTCTCTCTCTCTCTTTTGTGTGTGTTTTGTGTGTGTGTGATGGTTTCCGTAGTATGTATATAAATAGTCTTATTGAAGCGGATTATACTAAAGCGGGGGCTCTTCCATTAAAAGAAATGTTCGCTGTCAACAAATGTCTACTAATGCAAAAAAATTGCATCGGGCTTAGCACCTCAAACTCTTCAGTCTAAATTTAGCATAAACCCTAGGGATTCAACCAAATTCCAGGTTCCCACACCTAGAATAGATCTATTTAAATCAGGCTTAACTTACTCAGGTAGCGTGGCTTGGGATTCACTTCCACTACATCTCCGATGTACTCAAATTACAGAATCCTTCAGGGAAAAACTAATTACACATTTCACAGCAGACCATTGCTATTAGGAAACAAAATACACATACCAGGGCACACACCCTCTGTTTTGCTGTATATTAAACTGATACGCCGTTTCCTTTCCCACTGAAGTTTTTAAAACCAGATAATGATGATAAATGAGAGATATGGTTACTATTGGTTTTATTAATGATTGAAATTATATCATGATGAATGACTGTTGTGGTCGCTGGTTTTATTGGTGCATTGTCATTAATTGATTGATGTCTTCATACTTTGATTTCTTCGAGCACTATAACTGCAAGGTGATAAATGTGTGTCGGATTACTGTTGATCATATTGATGTATTGCTCTTTATTCAAATTTATAGTAATGTTAGCATGCGATTTTTTTGGATAGAAAAATGGAATTATAATCTCTCTCTCTCTCTCTCTCTCTCTCTCTCTCTCTCTCTCTCTCTCTCTCTCTCTCTTCGTTAATCATGGCTGCGTTTCGATGGATTGTCGCTTAATTACAAATTATAGTCTTGGGTAGTGTATGAATGGTCAAGAAGAAACAAAAAAGATGGAAGGGGAAGGTAAGATATAATGGCATCTCT
The DNA here is from genome assembly GCA_016801955.1 of Conus betulinus. Lineage (NCBI taxonomy): Eukaryota > Metazoa > Mollusca > Gastropoda > Neogastropoda > Conidae > Conus > Conus betulinus. The sequence goes on along the minus strand of JADBJO010000049.1, from coordinate 1,227,068 downwards.
CTCTCTCTCTCTCTCTCTCTCTCTCTCTCTCTCTCACACACACACACACACACACACACACACACACACACACACACACACACACACACACACACACGCGCACACATGCGCGCACATGCACACGCGCGCGCGCGCGCGCGCGCGCGCACACACACACACACACACACACACACACACACACACACACACACACACACACACACACATCATGAAAATAAGTGTTATGATTATTGATGCTAGGCATTCATTGCTGCTTACTGATAACTGATTGTAGTACCGTTCGTTCTCGTTTTGCCTTATAACTGCTCATTGTAGTACCGTTCGTTCTCGTTTTGCCTTATAACCACATGAAAATGTAGATATTATTGATGCATTGTAGTTGTCTAATTATTATCCTTATTTGTTGTATGTTATTATTATTATTTATATATATATATATATATATATATATATATATATATATATTTTTTTTTTTTTTTTTGAACAAAAGGAATGCATCCCTCTCTCTCTCTCTCTCTCCCCCCCCTCTCTCTATCTCTCTCTCTCTCTCTATTCCTTCGATAAGAGGATCAATTATTCCATATTTGTGTGTTGACTCCTTTCTTCTTTGTAATCTTTATTCTTGTTTGTTGTTTCAATGGTTTCTCTGTCTTTTTTCCTTTTAAAGTCATCTACGCCTTAACTATAATGCATGAACTTTTTAATGTTATGAAGATATGTGTGTTTGTTAAACGTTTTGTATGTCTTAGTCGCTAGTCATACTTAGTCCCTTAACGGGGCAAGGGCCGGATGAAAAAAAGCATGTGTCTGCTTATCTGTTACCCTTGGAAATAAAGATATCATCATCATCATCATCATCATCATCTCTCTCTCTCTCTCTCTCTCTCTCTCTGTCTCTCTCTCTCTCTGTCCTCCCCCCCCCCCCCCCCCCCCCCCCCCCCCCCCCCCCCCCCCCTCCACAGCTGTAGTTGAGTGGAGACGCATACTGTACACCGCATGCTTTAGAGGTGACAGGTTTTGTTTTTGTTTGTTAGGGTTTTTTGTTTTTGTTTTTGTTTTTCTATTTTGGAGAGAGAGGGGGGCGGGGGATGAAAGGAGAGGAGAAAGGAAGTAAGAAATGGGTGGGATTGGGGTGGGTGGGTGGAGAAGGGAGTGGGTGGTTCCAACAGACCCATGCAGCATTCCTAGTTTCCTAGTCTTCCCCCCCCCCGCCGCACCCCCCTCCCCCCATCCAGGATGTAGTGGGTCATATATCTTTTAGACGTCTGTGGTGGTAGGATCGAACGTCTTCATTGTGCGTAAAGGTCTGAGCATGTGATCCTTGTCACACTGCAGAACAAAATATGGTAGAGAGTGGCCTGGCGTGAGTGTGTGTGTGTGTGTGTGTGTGTGTGTGTGTGTGTATGCAATGGACTTATCGCAGCCATGGACAACACTACATAAGTGTTGTGAATGGAGAAGATGGGGTACTAGGGGACTTTGACAATAAAGATCTCGCACACACCACCTCAGAAAATGCATGGAGTGGGTGCATGGTTCTGGACACCATGTGCCCTCCCCACCCATGCCCCACCTGCCCCACCCCTCCCCTCACATCAAGGCGACCCACCTATCCCAAGGAAGGACAGTTAGGGTAAGTGTGGGTGAAGGATGTGGACTGTTCCCTGAGCTGTGACTCACTTCATTGAGGTCACAGCAGGTTATCTCACGGCGGCCCTGTTTGCAGCAGTGATCAACATGTACAGGGTGTAACACAGCAGGCTGAGTGAGTAGCATGGTACACAAGCACAGTGTGTGCTGAAACACACCTGAACAGGGCCACAGTCCAAGAGTGTAGAGGAAATATCATCAATGAATGGTCAGTGATGTCTTCAATCTTAAAATCTTAATGAAAGAACATGTCAAAACTAGATGGCGAAAGTGTGCCAGCATCATTGTACACATTTCAACTGTGAAGAATATAAGCATCTCAAGGCATCTCAGCCCTCTAGGTTTCTTTTTTCGTGAATTACCTTATTTTAGAAATCATTCCTATAAATTTCAAAATATTATCATTGAAATTATTGAAGAACAGGGGAACGTTTTAAGATATGGCGACGTTTTAAGATTGGCTGAGAAGTAAGAAGTAAAGCCTAGCTAATATGATGTATAGCAGTAGCAGGAGGAGAGAATGCTTTCAGTCCGAGACTGAGCCAACCCCGTTCACCTGACCATGTCTCTTTTGTCCTCTGGTTCCCGAAAGATGACCCTAGAAACTTCGCAGCTGGGTCAGGAAATTGTACCCAGTTGGGGCATGATTCATTTTGATGTAATTACATTGTTGTATTCAGTGGTATGGATTGGTCCCAGTTAATTAGCCATTTCAGTAAAGATGAGTGTAAATATGGTGTCAAGTCTGAACATAGAATATTAGAACCATTTGCTACGAAAAAGACACATAAGCTGGAAGGTGCGTTCTGATTGTTCTCAGAGATTGGAGATCCAGTGCCCCCTGCAGAGCAGAGTGGAAGCCCGGACACCCAGGACCTCGTCATCTCAGAGGGAGGGACTACTGCCGAAGCCCGCTGGCAGGACAGGACCACTACTGTGACCCTCTACAGCCAGAACGTGCTCCAGGAATCGGACTCTTCGGAAGTCGTTGACCGAGAGTCCATCGCTAACTTGGCCTCCACACGTCGCCAGTGGGAAGCCATCTTTACCTCCGAACCCAAGGACGATACTGCCTCCAAGCCCAAAAAGAACCCACCAAAGTGGCAAGTGCGCATGCCCTATGCTGAAAAGACTTCTGCAGGCCCAGCCACCGTCTCAGCCAACATCCCCACCGAAGAGCCAGAGTCACCTCCTCCAGCCACACACAGTTCCAGCATGGCTGACACGGAGAGCGCCATTGAGCGAGAGATCCGCCTGGCGATGGAGAGGGAGCAGATGTTGAGGCAGGAGCAGGAGGAGCGGTTACGTCAGCAGACCCCGCGCAGTGGGAAAGTCTCGTCCATGGAGTCCAGCACAGAGAGTGAACTGCACCCCAGCTTCCATGAGCTGGCCGAGGCAGACCGAGGCTCTGAGTTCTTCATCAATGAGAGAGAGTGCAGCAGCAAGAGGATGCTGAGCAGGAAGAGTCCTTACAGCGAGGATATGCCCATCAGGTACTTGTTTTTTTTTATCTTCCTTTTCCCCCATTGTCTCCTCTCTTAAGCATTACACCGTACTGCTCATCATAGCCTTTTCCCATACAGAGCCACGCCCAGGTTCATCCTTTTCTGCCCTGCTCTTAGAAACAACAGTCCACGAGGAGCAAACATGGCACGTCATCGTAAAGGCATGCACATTGGAATATCCTGTTGCCTATCACTTCAGTGGTGAGCGGTTATCCCTGTTCTGATTCACTGAATGTTGAGAACACCACTGATTTCGTTCAGCTCCCTGGTGACTCTGTTGATGAAAAGCTAATGATTGCTTTGCTGGGTTGCCAGACAGACGGTAGAGCATTTGTTTTTTGAGTGGAGACTAATCCTACATCCTCCATACTTTACCCATCACCAGCTGCCGTGGTGAAGTAGCTAGTGTTACTACTGGCTGGCAGGCAGGTTGTTGGTTCGATTTCCCATCAGAGCCACTTATTTGTGGTGGTTTTTGCTGCCCTGATCAGCTCCTATCAGGGGATCAGTTTGCTTAGGCTCAGCTGGGAACACTTAGACCACACTGTCAAGATCCATCCTTTTAGTGGATGGTGTCAGAAATGTTGCTTAAATTTCCTCTCACTGCAGGTGTCTGTATCTCACAGGCCTGGTTGACACCAGGATATATTGTGACAGTAAGCATAGAGTACAAGCCTGTCATGCAGTTTTTGACCAGACTGAAAGTCCAAAGCATTTTGTTCATCGTCCTGATCCTCTCTGATTAGCATCAAAAACAAATTTATGTCTCAGATTCTGTTGTCCTTCATGCTCTGCTTTCCATGGTGACCTCAGTTTTCAATTTCCTCACCCTGTCTGTACCCATGGTGAAGTTCATGTCAAGGTTGCTGGTATCGTCAAGTTCATGGGAACTGTGGCACCCTGTGTCACTCAGCAATTATTGCCATCAGTAGAGCGCTCATTAGGTGGTGTCCTGCATCTATGAAATCGGAACAGGTACACTGAACACCACTAACGTGACTTGGTAGCGGTGCAGAGCCTTCTTTGGTGGGTTGCCACATGATGACCATGCAGCTGCCTATCGTTTACTGAAGATGGGGCTGTGGTGGGACAAGCCAGGCAGTGGATTGGACAGAGAGCCAGGAGTGGGTGGGAACCAGTACACTAAAGTGTCACATAAGATGGGACAGATAAAATTACAATAACAACCAACCGTTACCTGTCAGTTTGCCGACACTGACATTGAACTCAACATAGACACATGGAGAAAAAATCAAAGCAAATGACAGTGAAGAGCATCAAGGACAGGGAGTTTGCTCTTCATTTTATTATACTGCTGCTGCTGCTGCTGCTGCTGTAAAATTCCATGTCGGTTTCATGGCTGCTTAACAGGGTAATACCTTGGGCTTCCTTTCATAATCTTTTATTACATTAATACATCTCTGAGTCAGTCTGGTCCTAGGGATAAAGTCGCTACACACTGGGCTACAATGTTGTTAAACACTTTATAGGTCATGTCAGTCTTCTTGTGTGAGCCTATGCCATGCCACTTTGTGTCTGGTTGTACAACTTCGCCTCATTCAAAAGGAGATAAACTGCTTTTACATGACAGTAAAACATTACTATTCATCTACAAGTGTGTGTGTGTGTGTGTGTGTGTGTGTGTGTGTGTGTGTGTGTGTGTGTGTGTGTGTGTGTGTGTGTGTGTGTGTGTGTGTGTGTGTGTGTGAGAGAGAGAGAGAGAGAGAGTGTGTGTGTGTGTGTGCTGAGAGAGGACATTCAAGGTTCCTTCCTCTGTAGAGTATGGGCCCATATAAATGCCAGATTGGCTGTTTCATACACGTATGTCACCAGCTTCCTTCTCTTGCCTCTTGTTGATCCTTTTGTATAGAGTGCTTGTTATTTCAAGGAATCTCTCACCGTTAACGTCTGTTTGAGGCTATCTTCCTAAAACAAAATAGGGAGATGAGGTGCAAACCGTCATTAGTTTAGGAAAGAGGAATAGTTTAGGAAGAAGGACTGAATGAAGACATCTCTCTGGTTTCAGAAGCTTAGTGCTGTGCCCAAGTCCGATGTCAGTGCCACTGAGAGCATCATAGAACGTGAAATTCGTCTTCAGCGAGAGCGGGAGGCGGAACTGGCATTGCAGAGGGTGGGACGAAAAGCTGTTGCCACTGCTGATCTTCCTGCGCAGAAGCAATCTCCAGTGACCCAGCTGGATATAACTGAAGAGGAAGATGAGAGAGGAGATGGATGTTGTTATTCAGGAGATCCCCTACGAAGATGCTATTTCCCTCTACAACCATGAGGAGAGAGAGCCGTATTGCGCAGGAACTGCGGGAGCTGAAGGAGAGGGAGGAAGAAGTGCGACTGCTGCGGGAGAAAATGAACAAGGCTGCTATCAGTGGTGGAGAGTCTCCTCAGCAAAAACCTGCTGCCCCATCATCATCACACCTGCTGTCAGACCTGCATCCAAAACCAGCGTCAGCGCCACAAAACACCCCGAGGCGACAGGTCCATGCCAAACACGCCACGTGTCGACAAATCCCTCACTCCAACAGTCGGCTTCTCTCACAGCATTCAGGCCTCACCACGCACAGACACCCCATCCTCAAAGACCCCCACCCCTAAACCGGAGACACCAATAGAACGTGAGATCCGTTTGGCCCGGAACGGGAGAATGAGCTGCGGCGGGGCCAAGGGCTTACCTGAACTGCATCCAGAGCCAAAGAAACAGGAGAGCTTTGAAGAGACGGAGAGAGAGGAGATGGTGGTGACCCCTCGCCATGCCATCAGCCTCCCAGCCTGACAGCACCATGCGGCGCTTTGCTTCCAACCGCCTGCAGCAGGAGATCCTGGACCAGCGAAACCGAGAAATGAAGCTGCGGCAGGAAGGCAAAGATCATCACTACATCGGAGGAGCACATCCAGCCTCTCAAATACACTGAGGTCGTAGGGCAGGAACAAACTGACGGTGTTGGCAAGCGCGCAACTTCAGAACCCCGGCACGTCGCAACAGCAACACCTCACAGGACAGCGCTACTAGCGGAGAGAACACGCCACGGTCACAGCCTGCTCCACAGACCCCCAGGGATGGCGCTGGTGGCTTGAAGACTGCAGGGACCAGGGCTGTCTCCTTCTCCTATCGCGAGTTTGCACAGACAGCTGAGTCCAAGATTGAGCGGGAGCTGAGAGAGATGCGGGAACGTGAGGAGGAATTGAGGTGAGTTTGAGTTTGTTGGGATGTGGGGAATTCCAGAAACATTTCTGCCTGGTTGATTTTGTTTGTTTGGGTTTTTGTTTTGTTTTTTTTGTAAGTACTGCAAGCAAGCAAACAAGCTGGAAAATGCGGACTAGGCACACAGAACATCAGTCTTCATATGTCATTCCAAAAGTCATCGCATCTGATTAGGTCCCCTAACAAGAGAACAAGACCAGTATGCCACACAACACCTGTGTACTTTCAGAGCAATGTGTTTTGAACTCAGCTTGCACTGTGTGAAGAACATTTATCATAATTAAATCATTTGGCATGTTTCAAATTAACACTGATGGCATGATATGAATTTTGTTATGTTTTGAACTCAACTTGCACTGTATGAAGGAGAACACTTATCATAATTAAATAATTTGGCATGTTTCAAATTAACACTGATAGCATACATGCCTTCCCCTATGGAACTTCGGCATTTTCTATGGCATTTAACAAAAAAAAAAAAAAAAAAAAAGTAGCTACACAGCAATTACGGAAAATTTATTTTTCATCACAGTAAAAAGATTTTTCAACAAAATTTACTTGAAATGATCGCGAGTTGAAGCAGACGATGCTTTTGAAAGCAGAAGCAAAACACCGAATGGTAAAAGGGACGTAAAGCCCCGTCTTCATCAAGCAGACGAATAGCGTATGTCTCCTATGGCTTCTGCTATAGACTAATAGAGTGACATTAAACTCAGTTATTCAAGCAAACGATGCTTTTGAAAGTGGAAGTACTAAACTGGATATAGTAAGTAATTGAAGTTTTGAGAAACATGGCGTCTAATACAAAGAGAAAGCAAATGGATGTGCAAGAAAAAAAATGAATGCTACTGATTTTGAGTCAGTGCTACTGAAATTTGAAATCAGTGCTACTGAAATTCATTTTTAGGGGTAGGCATGTATGCATCTGATGGCATGATATGACTTTTGTTATAATAACTCTTTTTCTGTGTTTGATAGGTAATGCAACAATTGTACAATGATTAGAGAAGAGGAAAGAGTTTACCTGGTTGTCACTTGCCCCACATTTCCATTAGTCATCACAGTCATTTTTAGTGCAAGGCTGTTTGACTATTATTTTTTTGTTTTTTTTTTTTGTTTTTGTCAGGGGGTGGAAGGTAAATGGGAGATGTGGGGTAAAGTGTTTGGGTAAATTGTTTCAAAGCTCAGAATTTGATTTGATCATCAAACTTTCATTTTGCATTAAGGGAAGGGAGATTACCTTCCAAAAGAAGACGGCCAAGAGGCTGTGCATAAGTATTTCATTTGTGATAATTTCTGGTCAGTTGTATTTTTCTTAATTCCCCATGACATGTCCTTGTGTGTTGCAGAAAACAACGGAGTGGTGGAGCTGAATCCTAGGTCTTCAGCTGATGCAGCGTGTACATGGTGTGTGTGTGGATACACGAGCAACAGAGAGAGAGAGGATGACTATGTGCTTGCATGCAAACATTTGTGTCTGCTTGCATATATGCTGATAGGCGTGTGAATATGAGCGCGTGTGCGCACACACACACACATACACACACACTCACATGCATGCAGTCTCGCAGCACATCACACACACACACACACACACACACACACGAATTAATGCAGTTGAGGGTTATGACAAAGTAGATTATTGTAAGGGACAAAAGTGTAAAAACATATGAACATGTTCATACTAGATTCATGAAGCAAAACAACGACAACGAAACCAGAGCATTAAAAAAAAAAAAAAAAAAAAAAAGTCACCTGGCGATTAGTCCCCCTCCCGGGAGCACTGCTTGCTCGGTTTTCAGCCTGGATACATGCAGCCTTGCTCTTGTCACAGCTGCCTTCCTCAGGTGGTCCGGCTCTTCGCCCTGTGAAGTTCACACGGAGTGTCTTCACTGTTCTGATCAAGTCAGTCCAGGGGAGGGGCCATCACCTGTCGGCCGAACTGATGGTATTCTAACTACCAGCACAACAACTGACGTTTATCACCTTTCATCACAGCGTGTAGCTTGATGCAGTAGCAGTCCGCTTCCATAGACCTTGTCTGCTGACCTTGTCCATGGGACGGCAGGTGTCGGGTTGGCCCTCGGTCTTTTCAGTCAGCACTGTCTTTTCCTGGATTTCTCAGCCCAGGTAATTCCTTCAGTACTTCTCTTCTTCAGTAAAGCTTCTCTTCTTCAGCTGTGGAAAGCGGTCAGTTTTCATGGCACAGTTGACACAGCTGCTCTGTGGGTCACAGTTGACATTTGCTGTACTGCTGTAGCAGTGGTCACAGTTGACATTAGCTGTATTGCTACAGTGGTCACAGTTGCATTCAGCTGGCGCCCAATACTTTTAATCTGCAGTTAAATCTAACATCTTTTCCTATGAAAAGTCTTGAAAGAAAAACAGCTGGATCTGCAGGTGACATCTTTTATGAATAAAACGGGGAATAAAAGCAAACCCTGCATTTTGTGTGAACCTACACTTCATGCACTGCTGAAGAGTGCAAAAGAATGTGGTTCTTGGTGATGCTGGACCGCGTTAGCTGAAGAGTGCATGTAGGGGGAGGTAATGCTGGCTGCGTGCAGGTCCACACCATTGGTGCCCAGTTCCCTACGACTAGGGTTGCAGTGCTGGCCTCTAACTTCACCCAGTGGGCAAGCAACGACTGAATAGCTGAACAGTACCCATTGCAGTTGTGATCCTCTAATACTTTGATTGGATCATCAGTGGGCTGTAGTCATGACAGTATGTGACATGTCAACAATATTTACAGTACGGTTTGTCAGCGACCATTGTTGTCGGGGAATACAGTCTCGTAGAGCAATTCATTTGATCTGTTGTGAAAATCTTTGGTTTTTGACAGGTCTGTGTGAACATGCGTGATTATATTTCACATTCCTCCTGGTATCTTTTTTTTTTTCCATGCCTAGTGTGCATTCTTTTGGTATGGTTGATTATATAGATCAGTTATCATTGAATCTGGTACAAATGATCTACATATTCAGCACTAGTGACTCCATCTTTCATATGGAGACCAGTTACCTGAGACATCCACCATGACCAGTGCATGTCAGAGACATGCTGGCAGTTTGGATGTTCGTTAAATCTTCGTGTGATGGATGTTCCATCCAATCTCTGTGTTCAGATCCCACCACAGGATCTTCGGGCTTTAATTTACTCATCTTTCTTTGTGTACTATATAGGGTTAATTCTTACTTTTTTTTCTTTCTAAATGTTGATTGAATGTCCTGCACTGCCACTGATCATGTGAAAGCAGTGTAGTAGTGACTGTTCCAGCGCGTTTTGTTAGACTATGGTTCCTTCATGGTGTGCTTCTCCAGAGGGTCACAGATGTCATCTGGTAACAGGTAACACCTGCTTTGTCCTTACATGGCTGAGAAAGTGAGTTTGTCATCATATGCTGAAAAGTAGACTCTGGTAAATGGCATGTTGACTGCTTTATCAGTTTGCTATGTTTACATCCTCAGCTGTTAGGCATAGAGGCATGGTGGTGGTGGTTTTTTTCCCCCCTATTTGCTGAGCAGCTTTTGTTCCACAAACCACTCAACTATTTCCTGCTGTCTTCAACCACCAAGACTGCAAAGGTTGGATCATATTTCTTCTTGTACCAAAAAATAGATCAATAGATAGAAAATAAGTTATTTATTTAGTTTTGAGGTGGATAGTTTTTGCCTAAAAACCTGTGAGCTTTCCATTTATTCATTAGCTTTGCAGCCGGTAATGGGTTTCTTGCTGACCTGACTACTGTTCCATGACCATTGGAGTAAGGGCTAAGACCCTGCCCTCGGTCATTGGCAACAAGCTAGAGGAGGCGTGTGTCTTCAGTCCCCATCCATTTCAGCAGCCACCAGGGAAATGGCTTAGCATTTGTTGACTTGACAGGTGTAAAATGAAACTAAGACTTCTCAGGTGGACAAGTTTGCATGCAAGCATCTGGCGTATACCCATACAAATCATGCATTGTGGTTGTGTCGAGGGGTCTTATAGTGTGGGTTTTTTTTTTTAGGGCTTTAGATATCAGTGACAAGCAGTTAATGGGTCACAAGTGATGTTACAAATTCCAACTCAAAATACGCTGCGCTGATGATATTTAAATGGAGTAGGATTGCTTCACAGCTACCTCTGTGTGTGTGTGTGTGTGTGTGTGTGTGAAAAGTGGCCTCATTGATTCTCTTGTGTTTGGCATGAGGATGATGCAGATTTTGAATTTGATAGTTTTATTCCTCATTGTTTCTTCATTCAAGACAAAGCCAAGCACACCCAACTTTCTTCAAATTGATGACTGTTGTTTTTTTTTTTCGATTGTGTACAGAGCTGATGAATGTTGAAACTTGAGGAGGAGGACTTGGCAAGGGTGATGATGACATGGATGTGTTGATTTAAAAAAAAAGGGATTGCTGTCAAACTGACATAGTTCTAGTCTTAAAATCTGAGATTTAGTAGCTGACCAATAGAAGAGTTGAGTACAAATCCTTCTCATGGTCTCCATGAATCAGTTTGCAGCACACCTGTTTCACCACTGTCACGGAGTCTTTAAGGACAAAAGGAAAAACATGGATAGAAATATACAAAGAGAAAAAGAAAGGATTTCTAGATGTGACTGTGAAGAAAGAGCCATTCAGATTTTAAGAAGTATGTTCATTTTTTTATCAGATTCATGGGATACTGGTACCCTGCAGTCTTTATGGTCCTAGGATTTTACCACAAACCCCAGTCATGGACCTTGCTACAGTTATGGCAGCACTGCAGTGTGGAATGCTGCATCAGTTGCCTCCATCCTCCCCTCTCTCTCATCCTCCCCCTCTCTCTCCCTGGACTATTGTGGGCAAGTGCCAAGGTTGCAGCAAAGCAAGTGTGTTTGACTGCTTAAAGTACTGTCTTCATACTGTGTGAAGATGGTAAACTGGCTTTAAGATACCGTCTTAATACTGTGTGAAGATGGTAAACTGGCTTAAAATTCCATCTTCTTACTGTGTGAAGATGGTAAACTGGCTTAAAATACCGTCTTCATACTGTGTGAAGATGGTAAACTGGCTTAAGATACCGTCTTAATACTGTCTTCATGGTAAACTGATGGTAAAATACTGACTGTGTGAAGATGGTCTTCATACTGTGTTCATACTGATGGTAAACTGGCTTAAAATACTGTCTTCATACTGTGTGAAGATGGTAAACTGGCATAAAATACTGTCTTCATACTATGTGAAGATGGTAAATTGGCATAAAATACCATCTTTGTCCTACATGAAGATGGTAAATTTACATAAAATACCATCTTCGTTCACTGTGTGAAAGATGGTAAGTTATACAACAACACACATTCTGATTTTGATTTCAGACAAAACAAGATGCATTTACCTGCTGTAGTAGATTTCCATGCTGATCTGTCTGACTTGTGCATACATTATGTGTCCATAAGAACTGCCATTATTCCTGTAGTTGTAGAGAAAGGCTGCTACTGTAGTTTGCGGAGGGATGTAGTCATTACTGTACATGCTGCAGAAAAAAAAAGGATGCCACCACTGACTCGTAATGTTTGTGTTGAAAATGATGTAAATAGGGCACATACAGATTTGTGAACTTCATTGATTTCATTTATCTGCTGTTAAAGTAGTGTAATTTATGATGCTGTCTGATATATTTCCAGTTATGCTTTATAATTATTATGCAGTTTGTCATCTTTGCTGTGACAACATGCATGTATTGATGACAAAATATGTGTTCAGTTATCAGTTGCACTATAATCATGTTCTTATTTTCATATCTCATCTGATGTAATCTTTTCTTTTAAATGTACATTTGATTGGATTTTGAACATGTTTTAGATAAAACTTTTAACGATGTTAAGCAAAGCATGTAGAAGGTGCAGATTCCGTCAAAGAAATTGTAAATGGATGCTGGGTGAAGTATGTGAATATGTAGTGGGAGTGTGAGGATTTGTAGGAATATTTTTTTGTACATTCACATCCCAGAATATCCCTTATTCTCAGAAACAAGCTGCGTGTATATATTTATGAAACACTGCATATTGTAATAATGTCTTTCACTCTGCTGCGACATGGTGGAAGGAAGGCGGTACATGTTGAGGAAACAATACTGCTGTAGCTCCAGAGTGTTTTAGAAAATCAGGCTGACCAAGAGAGAGAGAGAAAGAGGGTGTCACTGAAAGAATCCGTTTGGTCTTGCATGTATATTTGAGATGGTGAGTTCGCTTTAGAGGTTTTTTTTTTTTTTTGGGTTTTTTTTTGGGGGGGGGGGGGGGAGGGGGTCAGAGCAATAAGAAAAACGTTATGATTTTTTCCATACTTCTTTTGCTTATTCTACCAGTCATGTGATGGTCAGAAAGCTTATGATTGATTAATTAATACTCAGAAGACATTACATGGACCACACTTGCCCTCTGATTGTTGGTCATCTAGCTGCATTGCCAGTAGTTGGTTGTGTGCATTGACCCATACACTATGAGACCAATACCCTTTTTCAAATCACTTTGACACACAGTCACTGTTTGGTTCTGCATTTTGCATCACAGCAGCCAATGAGTTGATCACTTTGCAAAACTTTGCCTTTAATACAGGTACATTTTTGGAGCATTTTCAAACAATTTTACAACCAAAAATATGTGTAAGACTTCCAGTAATTAAAACAGTTCACCTCATAAAAGTGTCATCAGTACACAGTTTGGCGTTGTTATGATTATGAAAGCCAGTTTTTTCTTCCTTTTTAATTTCTGTAAATTTACGCTGTGATGCATCAGCGCTGCAAGGCGACATTGATGAGGTGTGGATGAAAATTTCAGGCTTGTTCTGCATGGGCAGTAAATTCTAATCACTGAACAGAAATGGAAATCTTTGAAGAAAATATATCCAGAACAAATAAGTTATCACAGTGTACTGTTTTTGTGGAAAATGCTTCATATTACGAATTTCAAGTGTACAGGTGTGAAATATCCGTAGAGACGCGCAGTGCACTACGGCAACAGATCTCATGGTTAGAAGAATATTGAAAACACTACTGTAAACATTGCATTGATGCGTCATTGGTGCCTGGCTGTATTAACTAAATAGTGTTCTTTCTCCTCTCCCGTAACTGGTATGGAATGTTTTTGAATATTGTATCAGGGCATTCTGTTCAGAAAGTACATGTAACATTCCTTGACGTCTTTGTACGCCTGAATAGGTCTAGAAATCGCAAGAAGCTAGCACTTTTTTTTTTTTTTTAACCCTCCTTTTCTTCTCCCTTGTTCTTCATGAAATATCGATTGAGACACAGATGTTAAAGAGAGGCAAGGATAAAGGGAAATAAAGGGGAGTTGAGAGAAGCCTTTTCCCTCTGCTCTAGTCGCAACAGAGTAAAGATGGCTGTACTGGGGCTTCAGTACATAAAGGGCACATTGCTTATGGCAGTTTTATTAAATTTTATTTACATGTCTATCAATGGCCTGTTAAAGCAAAATTTGTTCTGGAATTTGCCAGCTGTTGTTCAAAGTTTTTCCATAAATGCATCATCGAAGAGCATGCTTTACAAGGGAACTTGTGCGTCTTCTCTTCGGAAAGACCTTTTAGATCTACTGACGGAAAGAGGTGTGAGGGGAACATAGTCCCCCCTTCCCAACCCTCCCTCCAGGTCCACTGCCTCAGCCAAATGATATAAGATGCTATATTTTGAAGAAAGAAAAAAAGAAAAGAAAAACTACTTAAAGAATATTTTTTTGCTTTGTAAGATTGAACTTTGAAAGGACTCTCAGAAGGTACTCTGAAACTACTGGACAAAGAAGAAATAACCACCTATTTGATATAAACTATGCAAAACTGTTCTTTGAAGTAACCTTCAGTGCCTTAACTAAAAGCATGGTCCATTGATAGCTTGCCTGTCCAGCCAGTCAAGGGACTGCACCAGTGGTTCACTGTCAGCCTGTGTGTTGATTCACTTCTTCATTCATTCCTTTATGTCACCCAGCAGAAAATGAATCGCTCTTGCCTGCATGTGATACTTAATACCTGTACAATGAGATTTATCATTATCATCTGGTGCCAATGCTATTTTCAGAGGCCATTGATTTATTAAACACAGAATATCACTTATGTCCTTTTCACTTGCTCCAGTATTATTGGCATTTGGAATGGTCTGGTTGACACAAAAAAAAAAAAATCCAAAGATTATTCCCAGGATACAGATTTCACATTTCTAATCCACCATAAAGGTTTTCACATGAAATGTCTAGACCCAAAACACTGTATTTTTGTGCTGGGAAACAAATGGAAGCAGATAATGCCTCAGTCAAAAAGACGATGACTTCAAGAAAAAAATAGTGAGGCAGCAGAAGGGGAGGGAGGGGGGTGGGAGCAGGGTGGATGAAAGCATTAAAGAGCACAGAGTTTAAGCACCATTGAGCAGTTTCTGGTGTGCAGGTGCTTTTGTTATGCCTATCCAGAACAAGAGGTGTGTCATGAGCAAGATCTCAACGAGTGTGTCCAGTCAATGGCCTTTTCCACACTCTGTTGTTGAATGGATTACTTCAGCAGAGATCCTTCTACACCATGAAGATTAGCCTGTGATGGGATGGATTAACTTAAAACAAAAAGAAAGGATGTATTGTACAATCTGACAATAGTTTCCAGCTTGCATGCTTTCTGGATTGTTAAACAATAAAACAAGATGATGTTTTTGCCCTCATGGGGCTGGCCCTTGCCTGCTGGTCTCTTAAAGTTGGCACATTGTACCCACTTGTTTTTATGGCACTCTGGAATGAAGAAAAGCACTGGTAACAATATTTTTGCTGTTAATCTCATATGATAGGCAACAATTTCAAAGGAAACAAGGAGGCATGCAATTTTGTTCCTCTCTGTTTCAGTCGTTTCTGTAGCAGAGAGAAACAGTTGGAGAATTGATCAGGATCAGTAACTGGGGGTCGTTGGTCTCTTTTGTGTAATAATGTATTGGCATGTAACCTGTGCAATTAAAGTGAATATATTATACAATCATGCAATAACCAGATCGATGTGTTGTCTGTTGTGTGTGCACTAAGCACAGCGGCACTTGACAGCGAGTGTACCTGTGTGAGGGTGAGAATGGATCAAGTCTCCATCTGTGTGGGATGGTCAAGGAAACAAAAGCAAAATCAAAATATGTAGTTGCAGTCTGTGTTACTCTCTATTTTTCTACAGTTGTCTTTAATTCACCGCCTGTAGTCTTTTTTTAGAATGCACAAACTGAGGACCAATCAGACCTGAGTCCTTTCCCTTCTGTGTTCTTTATCACTATCACCAACCCAAATTACAGTCACGGTGCAAGTGTGTATTCTGTGTTTCATGGTATGACTGCTATTATTTGCTTGTGTTCATTTATTTGTTCAATGATTCCTTTGAAAAAGTTGTTCTGCCTATCCACCAAGTTAAATTTGTGTGGGAGAGGGAAGGAGGACTGTATGTTGTTTGTGTGTTGAAAAGTTTGTGCTTGTTTTTAATTGATGTAGTTACTGGTCTTTCATTTGCAGTTTTTTTCAGTGTTTAAGACATCTAGAGTTCCATAAAAGAACAGGCATCACTGTTTTATCATCTCCTTCACACTGCTGAAAAATGCTGTCACCAGTTCCAATCCCAGTTCACACCCTGTGTGAGTTAGCTTTAAAGAGATGGACAACACTATGGACACTGCAAGTCATAGGGATTCTTCCAAGCCTCATCTCCTCCTCCAGTCTTCTCTTGCAGCGTGCGGCGAGGAATGAGTGAAAGTGGCACAAATCCTCCAATGAAAGAAAACTTCAATACTTTTAATGGATTCATTTCCCCTAAAACTTCACATGAAGCTCACTCTTCCGCTAATGTACTGGTGACAGCAACATCCTGGCTTGTCCTGTTGCGGGGGGGTGGGTTGCCAGCACTGACAATCCCAAGGGAGCTGTCAATCATCAAGTTATCATGAGGCAACCCACTGGAGAAGACGCCACACTGTCGCTATATTGCTTCAGTAGTATCCAGTGGTGTTGGTTCTGATCCACACACAAAAGATGCTACCTGTTAAGTCTCCTACGGTGACAATACATGCTCTGGTCCCACAGCCAGTGGGAGCAAGTGTCCCCTGTCTAGAGGGCACCACCACATCTATCCAGTGACAGTCCCTATGAACTTGCCAAAGTCAGTTACCCTAAAACAAACTCATGAAGAGTGTAGATACGGAGATGAAAATGAAACTGCAGATCTTTAACTTTTCTTGCTTATTCACCGACTTGTACTGGCTGCACTGGGGGAGGAGGGGGCAAGGGAAGAGACAGACTTGATGCAAACATAATGATATCACACATTTAACCTTCATCGTCCTGTATTTCGTGTGACAGAAGTCCCGTAGACTACTATGTTTATATTAGAATTTGCTGCCCAAATTGGGGTACCGACTTTAGAATTTGCTGCCCAAATTGGGGTACCGACTTAAAAAAAATTGTAAAAAATAAAACTAATGGATAGAAAGACTTCAAATTTTCAGCAAAAATCTATGGAAAGCTGAACTTTGGTTTGCACTTGTTATTTTAGGGGGATGTGAAAATATTCTTATGGCTCAACACTTACACACCTGATTTTACCTGGAAAACACACCTAAGTCAGTGAAATATGTGACAGACAGGCAATACAACACCCATCACTGTATAGTACCTACCTTTTTGGTGGCAAGTGGTCAGGTTCACCATTTGAACAGAACTGATGGGTGTTGTGAGGTGTTGGTAGTTACACAGGTAGATAGCAATACACGTGAAATTTTTGTGATGCTTTTAAGTCTCAAAATATTTACATACCAGGGGGAAAAAAAAAGTCAGAATCATACCATATTTACTGAAAATGTATTAGAGTGCATGCTTTTTGATCTGCATGAGTAGTTTGTGTTTGTGAGAAAAAGAATTCCTATGACTGATATTATTTCTAACTATATGCAGGCGTTAGTAGGAAGGAAGAAAGGCAGGCATCACAACACAAAACAACACTATATATCTTTTTGTTGTACTCACCATATGATTCCAGATGTAATGAATTATATAATCCAAATGTGATCACACAAAAACACACAGTCACTGGAAATGTTCTTGCTTTTGAGTACTTTTGTCACACACAGATCACTGACATGAAATTTTCTTTCCGTTGTGCACTTTTCTTACATTGCACAAACTCCAGTACTTTGTATGTGGCAATTTCAATATTTAGTCAACCCCCAAACAGTCTACACAAAACAAAAATGACAAAGTCCAGTCCTTGATTTAGTCAAGTATCAGGTGTACTGCTAAAAATGAGTGTGTGGGAACCTACTCACTGCTGGTGAAAAGAAAAAAAGCAGCCACGATCCTTGCACAAAGCCACCTACACATCACACACTCATGTGTTGACTGGATGGCATTGCCTGCTGGGGTTTTCCTGCCTTCCTTTTTGCACCAGGACACAGTCCTTCTTGCCTCTGGCAGACTGGATTTTGGAAGGAGTGTGTTTGTGCTTGTCTGGATTGTCATGAACGATGGGACGGCCGATCCGTTTTCGACCCTTGAAACAATTCACCATGCCCATGACAATCTCAGTGTGAAAATCCACATGCAGTTTCAGTGGGGCATCTGCAGAGTGTTTGTAGATCACAAAGACATTTACTGCAGCAGTGTCCAGGCAGAAGAAGAACACATATTTCCATCACTTCATGAATTTCTGCTTGGAACAATAATATGATCGCAATTGATCATGTTTGCCAACACCATTGTAGTTCTTGGTGTAATCAGCCACAGCCAGGGGCCTAGAATACCTGGCTTTTTCAACACCCCCTGCACCTTTTCTGACAAGCTCTCCATCGGTTCCATCATGGACAGAAGTAAGAAGGGTGACCTTATGACGGTCAAACCAAGCAACAGCCTGAAGCTTGCCCTTCAAATCATCATAGCCAATCTCACGAAACCAGCGCTTTGTGTCCCCAGATTTTTTGACACATTTTGCTGGCTTCATATCCTGTGGCAGACCCTTTCTGTTTCGCACAGTCCCACATGCCAGGGTTTTCTTCTGAAACAGATGCTGAATGAGGGGGACTGACGTGAAATAATTATCAAAGTAGATGGTGTGCCACTTGAAATAATGGGGTTTCTGCCAAGTGTTTGACGACATGATCCCTTAGCAGGCACATCTCCTGTCTTCCCAGTATATACTGAATAATTCAGCATATAAAAAGAATCGGCATCACACAAAGCCCCACACTTTGAGGCCCAACTTTGTTGGTTTCGCAGGCACGTACTGCAAAAAACCACAACGACCCTTGAACTTGATCATTGCCTCATCTACTGTGATGTTTTGCCCAGGTAGAAACTGCATAGCAAAACATTTTTTGAGTCATAGAAATGAGAGGTCTGACTTTGTACAGGGGGTCATACCAAGCCTGACCTCTGGGAACAAACTGAGTGGTGTCAGCGAGGTGAAAATACTGGTTCAGCTGTTCAAACCTGTTCTTCGACATGACACTTGACACCCCAGGATTGAAGAAAGGATAAGAGTCTTTCCAGTGAAAAGCACGATGAAGAACAGGGGCCATGTTCATATACATAAGAAGACCAACAAAAGCTCTGATTTCATCCACAGTGGTTGGCTGAAACTTATCCTCAGGAAGACCAGCAGCCATGAGCGTTTGTCTTGTACAGGTTGGTTTCCCTGACCATGAGATGGAATGCGTCCAACGGAAAAAAAAGTGAAAAATAATCAAAAGTGTTTGAAGATTCACTTGTGGCCGTGGGGGGCCCCTGTATGCATCAAACACACAAACTTCAGTCCGAAAGTTGTCGTTTGACTACTGCGATGACTGTGCACATCCACCGACATCAGTAGCACCTGCGTCGCCTATGTCCGAGTCGCTGTCACTGTCACTACTCGCATTCACTCCCTTCTGCAACTTCATAGTCACTGTCGCTGTCTACAGAGTCAAGATCAATGTCCGATTGACTCCAGTCATCATTTTCGGTCAGAAACACATTCATTTTGAACATTTGGTCCACAGTCAAGCCCATGTCACTGTCACTGTCAGAGTGCGACATTTCGATCGTAGTCGGAAGTCGATGGGATGACAAAAAAAAAAATCGATTAAAAAAAACAAACCGTCGTTTGCAAATGGCGCTGAGAAAGGTAGGAAAGGCACAGATAACGAACGGTTTGTCTTATTACTGTGGTCAACATTTCGATCGTAGTCGGAAGTCGATGGGATGACAAAAAAAATCGATTAAAAAAGCCACAAACCGTCGTTTGCAAATGGCGCTGAGAAAGGTAGGAAAGACACGGATAACGACCGGTTTGTCTTATTACTGTGGTCAACCCAAATAGGAGGCACACCAAGACAATGAGGCAACTGAGGAACGGGCGGTACAGAGCGGATCAGGAACCTGGCGGGTTGGGCGGAATAGGGCGGAAAGGGGATACAAAAGGTTAAGGAAACAGTCGGCTTGCTTTTCAAATTGCGGCATGCTTTAATGGCATAATTATAAGTCATCAAAATCATCCAGAATACAAAGCCAGCATCCTGTCTTTCATTTATCAGGAACAGCACATATGACGTCCTGGTTGTATCACAACCAACAGACAACCAAAGTCTGCACTTCCAAGAAAAAAAAAACACACACACACACACATGCACACATGATCACCATTCAAGAAAAAAAAAAAAAACATACACACACATGCACACATGATCACCATTCACAATCAGAATGAAGCTAATGTTTTCTCACATGATCAATGTCTATCTTCATATCAAGTTTTCATTTTAAGCCAGCTGACAGCATCTTCATAAACCTTAACGGTAAGTTCAGAACATCTTATTTTGTGTGATTATCATATCAAAGATGTGTAAGCACAATTAGCTTGTTAATACAAAAACTTGTCAGACAAGCGTACGAAGCTCTTACTGACCAATAAACTTTCACTGACCAATCAACATTTAAGACTTTAAAAAGTGCCAAAAGCTCTACACCATCAATGTCAAGGACACCTGAGGAATTATGTGAGAGAATTTGTTACCCAATGGCAAAGAGACTGATGAAAAATGCTTCAGAGGCTTTCTTAATTAGTGCCAGGGGTACATGACAAAGTACAAAAGAAGCTCTGTAAACCATTCTATGTTCAGGATGCATGAAGAAAATGGATTACAGGCTGTCTTTTTTTTTTCTTTTTTTTTTTTAGCTAATCAAGACTAAGGAGACATGCTACATGCAGCAGCATTGCATAAGTGGCTTTGTTAATCAGTTAATGAAAAGGACAAATGAAGACATGGAATTCACAATCATTTTCTGATCATAGGGTATGCATATTTCACTGGAAAGACGGCTGTGTAATGCTGTGATTGGTCACACACACACCCACTGACAAAGGATGAAAGCTCAAACCAGTGCTGAAAATGCACAAAAGTACCAACAAACAAGAAACTAAGCAGTGTACATACTTCATATTTTAAACACACAATACAAATGACTAAAGCAACAGCAACACCGAAACCCATACAAAAAGTATTCAAGAAAAATTAACAGACATCTCATGAATGTACATATTATGGTGTGGGTGTTCACATGTACACACACACACACACACACACACACACACACACACACGCATCCCACAGTTCACTTTGACTGGATGTCATTCTCCCGAGACCATGGACATATATGTCTGAATTTGAAAAAAAAAAAAAATTGTAAAGATGTAGTAAAAAAAAAAAAACTCCTAACAACAAAATCCCTACAAAAATACACCAACTTCAAAAGAGATGTCAGAGTTGACAAGATAGTGCATTACTTTAAGGCCCTAAAGCCAAATACTGGTTTGGGGGAAAGCAGTTTCAGGCCACACATAAAATGATGCACTAGGTCATAAATCTGTATTCATAATATCTCCATCTGTTCTCAAATGCTTCATTTGTGTAATTAATCTTACACACCCACAGCAAACCATTTTGTGATGCCAATACTGAAGCTATGTATTTGGATGGCTAGTTTACAGATATTACAACAATGATCTTGCAAAGCAACAGTGCCACACCAAATCTAGAACTCTTGTTTAAGCCTGTTTTGAATACAAGACAGATACACATATTACGCATACCCTTTTTTTTTTTTTTTTGCATGTCTTCTGACAACAGTTCTAGAGAATCCTTTTAAAAACTAATCATTTAAGCAATGAAATTTTGTTCAGCGTTAATAAACCACACCAATGGAAGCACAAAACAGTATCTACTGTTTCTGAGAAGGAAATGTAAGAAAAAACTAATAAAAAGCAAAACAAAACAAAACACACACATGCACACAAATCTGAAGCAGCAGCATGCAAGGTGAACAACAAAGTATCTGACTATGAAGGTGGGAAATCAAAATTGTTTCATGCACGTGTCTATGACAAAAATTTGTTGACCAACATTAACATACAATCTAAATACGCACTTGGATATACAGATTTGATCACACTTTGTCACAATAACCAATTTAATCTTTGTCATGGGTAATGGTCATCTTTCTCAAGAAATGGAGGGGGGAAAAATGTACACAGAAAAACGAAACAAGACAAACATATGAAGACTAAAAAGAAGGAACACCGGGTGAACACAGGACTGTATTATAGCTGGGAATCACACCCATGCCAATGTTGGTTTAATTACATTACAGATCCACTTGGACCAATGCTGCAATTCACAAGAGTTCTGGGTAAACTATTCTTATATTAGGACATATACTGTACAGACAAACATACTGACAGATTCACTTACATAGCTGTCATCTTATGTAAAAACAATTCACTGTTGCAATCACAAAGGTGCACCATATCACTCATGTGCTTACGCATGTACACACACAGTCAAACACACACACTCACAATTTCAAACTCAAAGCTATACAGGTAAATGTTGAAACACACATGCATATCAGAAGCAAACATCTACACAAAAACAACTGCTCATGCACCGTCAGACAAAGTGCATCCACACTGCACACAGACTCTTGAAGCCGACAGACTATTACGGACAGAGATCCGCATCTCATAGAATGGTGATGAACTCGGAGGATGCCGACTCTTCAAAAACCTAACTCCATCTGTCTCCAGACAGCACTGGAGCACACATCTTATTCCTCTCTCACCTTTCAACCCGCTCCCTACTCTACCTACTACTCTATACCATGCAGAGAAACCTCACAAATTTTTTTTAAGAAATGATTACGCCACAGGATACAGACAAACAGATTACACTTGTCTGTATCCTGTGGCATAACTAACACCATTTCTCTTTTAAATTTGCTTGATTTTCTGCCCTCAGTCACCTCCTTTTGAAACTTTCTCCTCACAACTGGTTGATGTTTTTTCCACACTAAAGAAACAGTATAGTTATATTATTACATGTTGCTTACGCCATTCTTGATTCTTGGAACATGAAATACTTGTGGAAAATGACAGATTTATGCCCCAGAGTAACAGACCTTCAGTAAATGCCTCAAAAGACAAACAGGAAAAAAAAAACTTTACAAGATGGACTGAAACACAGTTGATGTCTGGTTTCTTCCACAGGGAAGGAGGGAACAAACACCTGCCCTAAATTCCCCATAAACAAAAAGAAAAATAAAAAGACACTAATATCTAAATGAATAAACCTCTCCATGATGCAAAAAATTTAGCACAATTCACATCCATGTCCCAGGTTGTCTGAACTCATTCCCATTTCCTTCATTAGCAAACCATCCTTTCCTTTAGAACCAGCTGATCCTTTCCAGGACAGGCAATCCTGTCTTCTCTGGGGTCCCCAAAAAGTCACACCCTGACAGAGCTCTATAAGATGCTGGACCACAGGTGGAAGCAGCAGACGTTGACAAAATCCTCGATGAGGCAGTACTTCTGTTCGGTGGGGAGGCTCACACTACGCTGTCTCCCCTCTGCCTCTTCTCCTGGCCACTCCTTCTCTCGAGTTTGCTGCTCCTCTTCCTCTACACAGTTCCGCAGAACTTGGCTCAGCGCCTGACGACAGAACCACATCACCTGTTAGGTGGCAAACTTCCTGCTGTCACCTGGGCATGAGCTATTACCTGTCAGCTGATCTGATTATCACATTATCATTTGTACTAAGTCATGGAATTGTCTTACACTTTCCACGTCAAACGATCAACTCAGCAAACACAAGCACACATCTTTGAGCAGAATATGCACTTTGATCAGAGAGCAGACGAAACAAGCTGTTCAGACACTGGGCCCTCACTGATTCAAACACAGAGTAGATGACAGAACTAAACGCCCTCCCCAATTACACTAACTTATGCAGAATTCCTTCATGGCATTAAATTAACTTTTCAAAACTGGTGAAGCTTTTTTTTCTGTCTTGTAAATTCAAGAATTCTATCAATGTGAAGCACTGCTCTTAGCAACTAAACTTGCTGTCAGGACCAGTTATTGTAGTGCAGGGTTTAGGGATCTTTAGCCATGGACTAGTAGGTGAGGTAGAATTTCATTACTAATATTTTCAAAGAATTTTTCTGTCCTCGCCACCTCTTACCCACAGTTGTTCAATGTGCTTCAAGTTCAAACTGAAAACTGGAACCATGCCACTGAATTTCACCCAACAGAGAGTCGCTCCAATTTCCTATCCACTCCAGGTGTCTTACCTGATGGGCCTGGTTGATTGTGGGAAGCTGCATGCAAAGATTACACTCCAGGTGTCTTACCTGATGGGCCTGGTTGACTGTGGGAAGCTGCATGCAAATACTACAGCCTATCCACTCCTGGTGTCTTACCTGATGGGCCTGGTGGACTGTGGGAAGTTCCATGCAAAGATTACACTCCAGATGTCTTACCTGATGAACCTGGTTGACTGGGAAGCTGCATGCAAAGACTACAGCCTATCCACTCCAGGTGTCTCCAGGTGTGGACTTACCTGATGGGCCTGGTGGACTGTGGGAAGCTGCATGCAAAGACTACAGCCTATCCACTCCAGGTGTCTTACCTGATGGGCCTGGTGGACTGTGGGAAGCTGCATGCAAAGGCTACAGCCTATCCACTCCAGGAGTCTTACCTGATGGCCTGGTTGACTGTGGGAAGCTGCATACAAGGACTACAGCCTTGTCACACAGCCAAGACCAGAACAGAACTCCACAGCATTGCTTTCGACATACTCATCCCCAACAAATATTTAAAAAACAGGAGTCGAATTCTACAGCCTTCATACCATTCTCTTGTGACATCTGTTCCACTTCCTCTCTACATTCTGTTGTGCTTGCGCTGAGTTTGTGCCAACAGCTGCATGTTTATGTGTTTGTAGGAACTGTCGTTCAGTTGGTCTTCCTACATGTGAGGGGCAATAACTGACACTGCCTCCACAACCAGCAATAATTGTCAGTTGTAAAGAGGGGGCTTAATGGTTGATGTCCTGTGTATGTCAAACTAGAAATGGCACAACTGAACACGTGGGAAGTAACTCAGCAGCAATGCACAGTCTCTTACGACAGAGATCCCATGATGACCCGATGTTGGTAGCTTCATGTGAGCTGCTAGGTTGGGACTGTGTGACCAAAGACTGTGTGTGGCTGTGCAGTATGAAGCCAGAACAGCAGCCTGCTGGTCACGGCACTGACACAGCCCTGAAGATAAAACAGTCACCAGAAAGACACGGCTGTCACAGTGTGTTGATTTACATACTACTGACAGCCCTGAAGATGAGACAGTCACCAGAAAGACACGGCTGTCACAGTGTGTTGATTTACATACTACTGACAGCCCTGAAGATATAACAGTCACCAGAAAGACACGGCTGTCACAGTGTGTTGATTTACATACTACTGACAGCCCTGAAGATATAACAGTCACCAGAAAGACACAGCTGTCACAGTGTGTTGATTTACATACTACTGACAGCCCTGAAAATAAAACGGTCACCAGAAAGACACGGCTGCCACAGTGTGTTGATTTACATACTACTAACAGCCCTGGAGATGAGACGGTCACCAGAAAGACACGGCTGTCACAGTGTGTTGATTACATAGTACAAAGACACGGCTGTCACAGTGTGTTGATTTACATAGTACTGACAGCCCTGGAGATGAGACGGTCACCAGAAAGACACGGCTGTCACAGTGTGTTGATTTATATACAACTGACAGCCCTGAAGATGAGACGGTTTACCAGAAAGACACGGCTGTCACAGCATGTTGATTTACATACTACTGACAGCCCTGAAGATAAAACAGTCACCAGAAAGACACACGGCTGTCACAGCATGTTGATTTACATACTACTGACAGCCCTGAAGAAGATAAGACGGTCACCAGAAAGACACGGCTGTCACAGTGTGTTGATTTACATACTACTGACAGCCCTGAAGATAAAAGTCACCAGAAAGACACAGCTGTCACAGTGTGTTGATTTACATACTACTGACAGCCCTGAAGATAAAACAGTCACCAGAAAGACACGGCTGTCACAGTGTGTTGATTTACATACTACTGACAGCCCTGAAGATGAGACAGTCAACAGAAAGACACACGGCTGTCACAGTGTGTTGATCTACATACCCACAACCGATTCCAAATTACGCTGAGCAGT
Source organism: Conus betulinus (assembly GCA_016801955.1). Classification (NCBI taxonomy): domain Eukaryota; kingdom Metazoa; phylum Mollusca; class Gastropoda; order Neogastropoda; family Conidae; genus Conus; species Conus betulinus. Next base: position 1,201,128 of record JADBJO010000049.1, on the reverse strand, counting down.
TAGCTCATGAAGGTCATCCCCACACTGGACCCAGCTGACAGACTGAGTACCCACAACAAAGCTTGGAATTCTTCCCCTGAATACTGTGCTGGGGTTCCAAAGCAGCCTATTTTCTGGTTTTATTCTCACTCCTGAATTCATCTAAGCTAGCTGAAAAGACTTCAAGGAGGTAAGAATCATTTAACATTAGGGCTGGCAATGCCTGGAAATGGACATTTTTTCTTCTGAAAGAAATTTGAATATAATTCATGCTTCAAATGCTTTTCCATTTCTCATCCAGAGAACATACATTTGAAGATTTCAACCAAAGACCTATAACAAAATCATGCAGGCAGCATATTTTCAAAACGTCAGAAAATCGTTTTCTTGATTTTCTGGTGTTCTGTTGGGTTTTTTTTGCAACTTTGTCACTGGTGACTGGATAGCAGCATATATATGATGACAACCCAGACAGTTGCACACATACCATGAGATGAAAATCAGAGTTTCCACAGCTGTACAATTATGCCAAATCTTACTCTTCGGTTCCAGCCTTTGGTGAAGTCTGTCAATACAAATAGAACAGGAGCGCAAAGTGCTAGCTGGGGTCTGTGGGCCAGCACCACAAGGTATTCATCTGTGTGGAGTTTGATTCTGTAGTGTTGTAAGAGTTAGCTGTGTCCTGTTCCGAGCATGAAAATGGTGACTACTGCACTCAGTCGGACTGGTGGGTACTGCCCTCTCCAACCTCAAGGTGAAGTCATTCTCTTGCAATGGTGATTTTAGATCTTCATCTCCCATGACAGCGAACACTTTCTGCCAACACTGTCCAGCACACCAGAGCCTTACAACAGAAACCTTGTGTGCTGCCTTGCAGATCCATGACCACAAGACCGTCCAGCACACCAGAGCCTTACAACAGAAACCTGGCATGCTGCCTAGCAGATCCATGACCACAAGACTATCCAGCACACCAGAGCCTTACAACAGAAACCTGGCGTTGTCCAGCACACCAGAGCCTTACAACAGAAGCCTGGCGTGCTGCCTTGCAGATCCATGACAAACGAGACGTGGGGGAGGAAGGAACACAGGACGTGGTATTTGTTTTTAAATAAATCGCAAATGGACACCCTGATTTTCACAGCATTT
>JADBJO010000049.1:1165000-1195000 GCA_016801955.1 Conus betulinus | reverse complement strand
AGAGAGTATATTCTGTCCTTTGCTCAAACTTTGTGGCAAATGAAACAGAAACACCAAGAGCCCTAAACCCATGATGTGTTTCAAATAAACTCTACACAAATGCTTCCTTAAATGCATAAACATTCGTATGTACACACACACACACACACACACACACACGCACACACACACATACACACACACACACACAGAGGCCACAAGGGTACCCTATGAACAGTGTGTGACTCACAGGCTCTAAGCTTTCCTCTGCTTGTTTGCCTTTTTTCTTCCCCTCCCTCCTTGGTGGTGGCTGACATTCTCTGCCACAGGTAGTCACGGCGACACTTCACCTTTGACATCTGCACCATGTGATCGATCTTCTCTCTGAAACAATGGCCACCCCCCACAGGCTATCTTAATCCTTTGCCTCTCTGTTACAGAAACAAAAACTTAACCAAACAAAAAAGAATTGTGGGTAGAGAAAATGCCACTGAAAGCACTGCAATCCCCCCACATATTAAAACCATTCTCAGCAAACAGCAAGCCACCAAAGACTTTTTTCCTTTCCCTGCACAACTGTTATGAGCATAAGACTTTTCTTTCACAGTAACAACGCATCAGTTTCACACTGGGGCGCAGTTGTTCAATCACGCATAAGCACTGTCCTAACAAAACCCTGTGTATAAAGATTCATTCAACTGCTTTTGATTTGCCTTGATGATAGACAAACAGAACAATTGGACATGACTGAAACACACTTTATTCTTATAGTGTTGAGTACAACATAATCATGTCTAAAATACAGACTAAACACAAAACACATGTCATGTCTAAACGAAATCAATCAAGTACAGATTACTCAATCATTGTGGCAAACACAGTGTTTTCTTTTTTCCTGCGAGTAGTATTTTTGTCCAAAATAGGTTTTGAGAGTATCTAAAATGTTGAAAATAGGTTTTGAAACTATTTGAAATGTTCTTTCGATTTACAATATGAGAGTGCATTGTAAAATGAGGAATAACATTTTTCTAAATGTTTGAGCAATTAAAAAAAAAAATATGTTTCTTCGCACTTTTTATATCATGAGATGATGAACCGCACCACTACCTGCCGCATGACTATATCAGCTTCACCTCAAACTGAGACTGACTGTGAAGAAAACAACAACCTTTAAAACATTACATGGTCACAATCTGTATGATCACAGCTCAAGCAAAACACCTATGATCCACAGCGCACATCCATACCAAAAAACAACCCACACTACGCTTTAGTTCTAAAGGCTCGGGTTTCCTCACATTCCTTTCTCTAATGCATCAGACAGACAACTGCCAGCTGCAGCTTTTATGTGCAGTGAAACTCATGCGTATTATATTCTCTAATGCATCAGACAGACAACTGCAGCTTTATTTATATGCAGTGAAACTGATGCGTCTTATATTTCTCTAAGCGATCAGACAGACAACTGCCCAGCTGCAGCTCAGACAGACAAATGCTGCCAGCTGCAGCAGCTTATATGCAGCATGAAACTCATGTGCAGTGAAACTCATGCATATTATATTTCTCTAATGCATCAGACAGACAACTGCAGCTTTATATGCAGTGAAACTCATGCCAATTTCTCTAATGCAACAGACAACTGCCAGCTGCAGCTTTATGTGCAGTGAAACTCATGCATCTTATATTTCTCTAAAGACAGACCCTACTTACAAATATATGAGTGATTTTCATGCATATTAAATTTCTTTAATGCATGACAGACACTGTTCTGCAGCTTTATGTGCAGTAAAACTCATGCCATTATAGTCTGCAGAGCCCTGGCACTTTGTGTGATTTTTTTGTGGCACTTTGGGCATGAAGTTTTGTGGCACTTTGAGTAATTTCTGCAAGCCATTTGTGTGCAGGAACCTGGCATTTTTGTGTGGTGTTTTGTTGCAAGACATGTCTTGCGACAAAAATGGCATTGCTGCCAATGTTTGGCGTTTTTCATCTAAGAGCAGGGTCATGTGACCTAGGTGTGACCTGCCAGCCTTGATCTGGGCGGTGAGGAGGTTGTAGATGCGAGTCTGGTGGATGTTGCTGTAGCCCAGGTAGTTGGTGTGCTCCTGCCTCACTCCCAGGTGCTGCTTGACTGCCACTGGCACACCTGGCTCCCCTTCCCCTCCACCCACGCTGCTCGTGTCACTCCCTTCTGCACACCACAAGGTTCTCTCCTAGTCTGGAGGTTCTTGGCCAGTCTCTAGTCTTGGGATAAACATGAGGATGTTGGTGCTGTGTGTGTGTGCATGTAAGTTTGTTTTTCCAAACTGAAGTGAATTATTTGTTCTGTGTGTGTGTGTGTGTGTGTGTGTGTGTGTGTGTGCGTGTTATGTGTGTGTGCAGTGTGTGTGTATGCATGCTTATGTGTGTGTGTGTGCATGTGTAGTATGCATGTTTATGTGTATGTGTGCATAAGTCCATGTGTAGGATGTTGTGTATGTGTGTATTGTGTACTATGCGTGTGTACTATACACTCACACTCAAGACTCAAAAGTTTTAATTGCAAAGGCCACCGACCTATCTGCAAGGAGGTCAATAATGAACAAAATAGAATTCAAGTGAAAACAAGGGCACATCACATCCACACACACACACAATCATAACCACACACACACACACACACACACACACACACACACACACATGCACACACACACACACACACACACACACACACACGCCACTTGTGAAGAGTGGGAAGAACAAAGCAAAACAAACAGAAAACATTTCCTGTGTAGAAGAGGCCAAAAAAACCTGAAAAAGCAGCTTTAACATTTTCCTCTAACAATGTTAATTTTAGACATTTTTAGTAGTTCTCTTTTTTGCATTGCATAAAAAATAAACATGGCTACAGAGCGGGTTACATCTTTTCTCTTTCTGCAATAAAAAGATTAGCGGTGACTGATACACGTTTTTGAAGAAGGGTGAAATATACTTTTCTCTTAAGTCATGGTAAGATGGACAATGAAGCAAAAAATGTCATTCGTTTTGATCTGATCACAGAATGGACAGTTTTTAGTGTTGGGTTTGTATCTTTTATGGACATTTAAATGCTTACTCCCAGCCAAAACTTGACAAAAATATTTCGAAATCTCGAAATAGTAATATCATGTAGATATTTTTCAGGCTGCAGCAACGATTTAAACAAGCAGTAAAGTAGAATATCTGTTGCTGTTGATAACTTATCATTCCATTCTTGTTTATAACAATCAGTCATACGTTGTTTCAATTCACGCAGAAAAAGTTTCTCGCAACCCACCCCACCATTTTGCCAAACAAAAGAATATCTAAATACATCTTGACAATGTTTTATAGAAAGCACCCAATTCGTTTGCAAACATTTTCTATATTTTGTAGTAATCTCATTTTATCCATTTCGTATGCTTGTTTTGACAGCCTTGAGAGAGGTAAGTTTTTAACTTCAACCAGTATCGCACTGCTCTTATTATTGTGCTGTCTATATACAAAGGATATCTACCCAGCTCTCCATATGTCATTGTGTTTGGGGTATTTGGAGACACATTCAAAAAAAAACGTTTACATGCAAACAGATGAGGTAATTCAATGCAATGGAAACGACACAGACCCCAGATTTCTGCTGCATACAACAACATTGGCTTCACTTGAGCATCAAACAATTTTAAAAAGACAGATCGATCTAAAGTCCCCAATCTCCACATCGTTTTCATGATCTGTACAACTTTTCCTTTAGCTCGTCCTGAGAATTCTTCGAGTGCAATGTCATACGACAATTTTGTGGTCAATGTAAATCCTAAGTATTTATAGCTGTTTATTATTTCAATTTCTTTATCCTGATAAAACCATTTTTTCTGACTTCTGTCAGAAACCCGCCCTTCCTAAAAACCATGTACGTATGTGTACACATGCCCACCTGCAATGCATACTTGGCAGGCTAATGCCTCCCTCTTTCAATACTTTAACAAAAACAATTAAAAAATGAAAAAATGCCATTTAATCTTAGTGCAATGATAAGAATATGCCTAACACACATTACAAGCTTATTTTGGATCTCTACAGTGTAGTTTTGTGTGGAACACTGCTAAGCTGGTGAAAATTTGGTAACTATTATTTTCAAGGTCAGAAATGTGATATTAATTCATTGAAAAAAACAACAAACAAAAAAAAAAAAAAAAAAGCATAACTAATTTGGCTTCTTGCTGAAATAAAATCATGGTTCAGTGATTGGCTGTACAAAAATAGCAACCTACGGAAACATTGTCATGATGAATGAAACTGGCTGTCTAAATTTCAAATGCCATACAAAGTAGGTAGCAATACATACAAGGTATTTTTCAAAAACTTAGGCATAATATATTTTTTTGTTTCAAGCTGTCAATATTAATAGGAATATATAGTTAATAAGTCACTTTTCATAAATAAACTATAAATGCATATGAAGGTAAATATGAAGTGAGGCTGGGAACAGTAAATAATAAAAATAAACAAGTACGGTAACTCTTGCTCCCAAAGTATTCAATTCTCCAAAGGAATGCTGCTTGCAACACTTAATCGTCTAGCAGACATGACAGCACAGAGCACACAGAACAAACAAGGAAACATCCCTAAAAAAGATGCTCCAAGCTTGCCCATATAACTCATACTGAAACATCTACATGGAGCATCCTTTTTTGGGGATGTTTCCTTGTTTGTTCTGTGTGCTCTGTGCTGTCGTGTCTGCTAGACAATTCTGTTTCGCAAGCAGCATTCCTTTGGAGAACTGAATATCTTTTCTTGTGGGAGCAAGAGTTACCGTACTAGTTTACGGTTTATAAATGCATAAACAGAATATAGATACGTATGAACAGAATATAAAAAAGTAAATAGAAACAAATCAATAACAAGAAAATGTCTGTATGTATATTTTCTTGTGACTGATTCACTTCTATTTATATTTTCTTGGGTTTAGTGGATGCATGCAGCATTTCATTTCTCAACATCATCCCCACCCATCATTGTCCCCACCCACCCAACATTGTCCCCACCCATCAATGTCCCCCCCAACATTGTCCCCACCCAACATTGTCCCCACCCCAATTTCTCTTGACATTGGTAGGTGGCCCAGATTTTTTTTTTTAAATAAAAGGCTTTTTTTGTCTGTTTGTTTGTGCTCTCTCTCTCAAATCAGCTGTTCTGTATTTAATTTTTAAAGAATTCTACATTGGATTTAGACCACTGTCTCACAAGCCAAGTGCTTTTCTCTGCATACCATCCTTTCATGTCAGGACTGAACAGTATACTGCATTCTTCTACATGGAACAAAATACGTGCGCTTCTACATGACAAAAACTTGAACATATAAGCTACCCATTAATGTTTAGAACATATCCGTACATCATCCAAGCTGCAAACCAATCAATCAGCCTTTGATTAAAAGAATAAGCTAAATAACTGCTTAATAACCCCTCATTCCCCCTCAAACACACACACACACATGCACAAATGTGCAAACAAACACACACACACACACACACACACACACACACACACACACACCTGAGTGACTCTGGACCACCATGGGACCAGAGCGGAAATCTCCAAACTTTTTCTCCAGCGTGCGCTTGGGGTGGAAGTCCCGAAGTCGAGTGAGCACCACAAAGAAGTTCAGTTTCAACAGCTGGGCGCTGGCCTCAGTGAGAGAGAGGGTGCGGCCATTGTCCTGGGTGATGATCAGCGTCACATTGTAACCGTCCAGTTCCACGTTGGCCACCGCCCCTTCCTGCTGGGCCCCTTCCCCCCTCCTCCTCCATCACAGGCCGATCAGGCTCTCGGATTTGGACCAGAGCAAAGTCGTCTTGCTTGATGAAGCAGAAGTCCTGTACAATTGTGAGCAACCAGGAATCCATTGGCACCAATGTATTCGCAAACTTTGGGGTTTTTTTTTAATGAATATTTCAGGTTTAGGTTCCTTTCCAGTTACAAAACCCCCTGGACATTTTAAAGAGCAGCCAACTGATACTCCTGGAGCCGTTTCTGTCAACTTCAATTTGGGACTAATCCATTTGGGGCTATGCATCTCGCAGGACATTACATCATTGATGAAAACAAACCTCTAGCGTCTCAAGAACAAGCCAACACCAAACGCTTGCACACATGTCATACACACATTACACTCTGCTGAAAGACTGTTCACCATCAAACAAAATTCTTCTTTGTTGTGCAATCACTTGTTCTGCAGAACTGTCCATCACTAATCTTTTCATGCTTAGGTGACACAGATTAAATGATTCCCTGCCAAAACTCAGAATTGATGAACAATAATATTGTCACCAACAGCAGAGTGAAGTTTCAACAATGCACACAGCAGCTTCACAAGATTGGTGGACTAACACTTGTGGACAAAAGAAATCACCAGACTTCATTATTTACATGAGCTTCAGGTAAACAAACATTTTTTTTTTTCAACAGTTAATTGTACAGACCAGTGTCATGAAACATAAGTTCAAACCTAAAGACTGATGATTTCAATGATGCAACAGTCGTTTCAAGAAACAACAAGAACCAGTTTTTTTTTTTTTTTTTTTTCCCTTGCACTTACAGGCGACACTCTTGTAATGCTTGAAGCACTGAAAGACAATTCAGACTCCCTCTCTTTCTATCTCATTCACTCACTCTCTCTCTCTCTCTCTCTCTCTCTCTCTCTCTCTCTCTCTCTCTCTCTCTCTCTCTCTCTCTCTCTCACACACACACACACACACACACACATAAAAAAAAAAAAGAGAGAACATGCGCTCACACAATTGTGTCTTCAGATACAGTTTTGGCAAGTTGAAAATCAGAACAAAAAACCGAATGAACAGCAGAAAGGAAAAAGACTCACCGACTCCACGATGTCTGAGGGACTCATGCGAAACACATCCATGGCAAACTGACGACTCTGGGTGCGCATGTAATCAAAGAGCTGTGGTCCTGGGCACGGCAAGTCCCGAATCACTGCACTCTCTGAAATCAGGCATGTTGCCACAATTGTCCAGCAGGCTAATCAGTTCTGAGATATGGATGCTCTCTGAAACAAACTGTTCCTTCAATTTTGTTAGCTCACTACTAATACATTTATTTCATACTACTTTATACCTTTAATCAGTCAGTCAACAAATGACCTACAACCATAAGGTGAAGGTGAAGTCCTAGATGTGCTCCTGTATTAACCTGTCCTGGTTAACTCTTTTATCCTAGGTGGAAAAAACCCAAGCCAACTTACCTTGCACAAGGAAACAGGAATTTAAAAAGTGTGAAAAAGGAGGAAAAGGACATGATGTGTGCAGCCTGAAAGATTTTTTTTTCAAACGCATGCAGCTCTACACAATAGTAAAGGAATGGCATGAGCAGTGCTTCAATATCTTTATTTCCCACCAGCTGCCATGGTAAAACAGCAAAAATCATAAGATTCTCTGTAGAAATCTTTCAATATCATTTCCCAACAGTTGCCATAGTACAAAAATAAAATAGTGAGATTCTCACTGGAAATGTTTCAATGTCATAATTTCCCACCGTTATATCAAAGAGCTCTTATGATTCATAAGAAATTCAGAAAGAGCCAGAGGAGTCACATGCCAGAATGCAAATCCCAGGACACCTGTCATGTCAGAAACAAAACTTCCCAACCTGACTGGACTCCTGGCTCCCCCTGTCACAGAGCTTACCCTGGGCCAGACAGTTGCGGGCAAAGCTGGGTGGGATGACATAGATCCTCAGGAAGTCGGACAGAAAGTTGCTGATGTGGAAATCTGGGTGCAGGATGGAGGTATTACCACGTAGGTAGTCGTTGATGCAGCGCAGGTGGAAGTCATGTGCGAAGGAGTGCACGTGGATGAGGTCCTTGTATTTTTCACATTCGTCCACAAACAGGAGCTGCATCTGTTCAAATAGAGGCTAGCACATCACAATTGTTACCATGCACGCCTTGGAGACTGCCACAGGAAAAAAAATGAATGTGCTTGTCTGCCTACATACGTATGTAGATCTATGAGTGTGTGTGTGTGTGCAAGTGCTTTCATCACACTTACAACATATCGTTATATAAAAACACAATATGATTCATTGCAATAAACTGTAATTCAACACAGTTCAATAAAACACGATTCAACACAGTTCAATAAACCACAATCTACCACAACACAATATATTACAGAAAGACAATGTAATGAATTGCAAAACACTAGAATTAAATGCCCCACAGAGCATCATGACACACTGCAACATAATACACTGCCATCCAGAACAAGACATGAAACAAAACAGCACAGAGCCGTACACTGCACCACAAACCCATGACCACCCCCAGAGAGAAGCGGCTCACGTCATGGTTGCTGATGCCCAGCTGCAGGTAGTCCAGCACAAACATCTTGAGGACGAAGAACTTGCCCCGCAGACTGAGCTCCATCAGGATGATGCCGCTGGCCAACGTCTTGTGCAGGTTGACGTCATGCCGCGTTGTGGCCCCTCACCCATCCTGGCGCTCTGCCCCGCCCTGCAGTCATTTGGTACAGTTGGTATCATCAACACTGTCATTGACTACTCTGCCCATGTAGTCATTGCTACAGTTGGTATCAGGATCATCATCATAGTCACCGTCATCTCTACTACTCTGCCCCGCCCTGCAGTCATTGCTGCAGTTGGTATCAGGATCATCATCATCGTCACCATCACCTCTACTCTGCCCCACACCCTGCAGTCATTGCTACAGTTGGTATCAGGATCATCATCATTGTCACCGTCACCTCTACTCTGCCCTGCAGTCATTGCTACAGTTGGTATCAGGATCATCATCATCACTCACCGTCACCTCTACTCTGCCCTGCAGTCATTGCTACAGTTGGTATCAGGATCATCATCACTGTCACCGTCACCTCTACTCTGCCCCTGCAGTCATTGCTACAGTTGGTATCAGGATCATCATCATTGTCACCGTCACCTCTACTCTGCCCCGCCCTGCAGTCATTGCTACAGTTGGTATCAGGATCATCATCACTGTCACCGTCACCTCTACTCTGCCCCCCACCCTGCAGTCATTGCTACAGTTGGTATCAGGATCATCATCACTGTCACCGTCACCTCTACTCTGCCCCGCCCTGCAGTCATTGCTACAGTTGGTATCAGGATCATCATCACTGTCACCGTCACCTCTACTCTGCCCTGCAGGCATCATTGCTACAGTTGGTATCAGGATCATCATCACTGTCACCGTCACCTCTACTCTGCCCCTGCCCTGCAGTCATTGCTACAGTTGGTATCAGGATCATCATCACTGTCACCGTCACCTCTACTCTGCCCTGCAGTCATTGCTACAGTTGGTATCAGGATCATCATCACTGTCACCGTCACCTCTACTCTGCCCCGCCCTGCAGTCATTGCTACAGTTGGTATCAGGATCATCATCATCATCGTTGTCACCTCTCAACACCTCAACAGTCGTCTTCAACCCACACCATGTTTTACCAGCTTTGTCAAGGCGAACACTGCCACCTTATCATCTTTTCTTTTTTTTAATCTTTGTGATATATGTACGTATTGTATATAGTTGTAAATAGCCTTTATCTATATTCTTCAGTTATGTACACAATACTGATTACTATTATCATTGCAAGAGTGCTTCTTATGCACTAAAACACTATAAAACTTGCTTTGTTGTTACTGTTTCCATCTCCTTTTCATAACCATCCCCTCTTATTCCATTCATAACCACCCCACAGCCATGACCAATAGAATTTCTGTTCATGGAATATGAGATCATAAGTGACCACACGGACGCAATATTTTTAGTCGTGGTGTGTGTGCGTGTGCATGTGTGTGTGTGTGTGTGTGTGTGTGTGTGTTTCTGTGTGTGTTTCTGTGTGTGTGAGTGTGTATGTGCAAGTGTGTGTGTGTGGGCATAAGCATGTGCAAGTGCATGCTTTTGTGTGATTGTGTGTACGTGAGAGAGAGAGAGAGAGAGAGAGAGAGAGAGAGAGAGAGAGAGAGAGTAATCCAGTTTTTTTTTTGTGTGTGGATAATACACCATTCATTTAAATTATCACCTTTCAAAGACAATGAAGTGCTCTCTCTCTCTCTCTCTCTCTCTCTCTCTCCCAGCTCTTTTCTCACATCCTCTCAGCCTGGTATGAGAATGTCCAACCTTTTTGCCATGTTGGGCTGCACATTGATGCAGACAAAGCCGAACTCAGCCACCAGATAGCTGCGATACTGCATCAAGAAGTCGTGACACATGGCCTGGTGCCAGCTATCCTCAGGCCCCGGCCCGGCTCCACGACGGCGGTTCTGGGGGTCGGTCGATGCTGCAGCAGCCGCCCCGACGACAGCAGCCACGTTGGAAGAGGAAGGAGCAGGAGAGCGGTCGGTGGGTCTCTTGACTCTTCCTGCATCCTGGCTGTCAGACCGGCGCATTCTCTGGCTTGTGATGGACGCTCCGGAGCTGTGGCGGGATCGCTTCAACAGCACACATCACACATGTTGAGTTCAGAGAGTGAACTATCGGAGGTAATTTTCTGGTAAATCAGACTCTGGTCAGTGACGTATTTGACGACTAAACACATTGATTAGCAAACTGCATGTGGCTTTGCACAATCATCTGAAACTGTCAAATTTAATATTTTGCTCAATATCTTTTTTATGTCATTTAATTTCTTTTTTTTTTTATGTCAAACACACTATGCAAGAATGTATTGCTCTCCCAGATGAGACAGCTACAATCAAATTTTTTTGTTGTTTTGATGAAAGAGAAGTGAATAGGTTATCATGGATACACCAGCTAACCAACAGATAAACGAGACAGACGGATGTTTACCTCACAGCACTACCAAAGACACAACAGTCAACAGAGCTGTTGGTTAGGAATGGCAGCAATCGACTACAACCAGCACACGGCAAAATGACTTCCATCTTAGAGGAGTGGAGAAGTACACAGAAAACTATACAGCCTCAGCTAAAAAAAAAAAAAAACCAAACCCTAAATGCAACCAATATTTTACACTATTTCATGTCAAAAGTACACAAAATGAAATAATAATAAAGTTTATAAAAACCCTTTTGGTGGTAGTTGAACCCCTTGGAAGATAGGATACTGACGTTTCAAGCCATAGGCCCGTTGTCAAAGTGACACTGCAAAGTGACACTTTGACAACAGGCCTATGGCTTCAACTACCACCAAAGGTTTTTATAAACTTTAGTATTATTTTATTTTCACACGAACCCTGCATTCAACTTTTGTATCTTTAAAAGTACACAGATAACTAAAGAGCCTAAGCCAAAAATCTACATACGACTAATATTTCAATTCTTTCACTTCAGCTGGTAACGGCAGCATTTGCATTCATCTGTCAACAATAAACTCAGGAATGTCGGGTCACTGCCTACGTTTTGTAAGGGGTTTGTAAGGTTTGAATGAAGGTAAGCTCTAAAAATTACTATGCTCCAGATGTTATACAAGATAACGCTTTCTGAAAAAGTGTGACTGCCTGTCCATAAACAGATTAAGTTTCCCCATTTCAGCTCACACAAAGGAACTGTGTTGTCAAACACAAAATCTGGATAATTTCAACTTACTTCTTTTCTCAACAGCTGTGACACCAGCAGAACAAATGTTCAAAACTAGAGACAAGTCACCCCCTCCCCATCCCCCATTATCTGGTTGAAATTTTTTAAAAAAAAAAAAAAGAAGACACCCTCTTTCCATCCATCAACTCCAAGATGTGAAGGTCAGATTTTCTGGATGACAGTCCAATACAAGAACTGATCAATCCCAGAACGCGTCATGTCACTAAGAATTCCATCAATTGTAAGTAATGTTGAGATCTGTGATGAAACAGATCTCAACCACTGTCCACCACCACACTCACAGGATGGAAGTCATGAGATGAGTGAGCAAGGAACCAGGGGGTTCATACAGGTTTTAGGACAACAGTTGTAATGACTTTTGCGGGCTTTTATAGGGACTTAAAATCGGAATGAGGAACAATGCATATCACACACATATGGCTTAAAGCATAACCAACTGACTTGGACAACTGTTCTATTTTACCCAACCTCTTGGATTTCTTGCAACACACAACTGTTCTATTTTACCCAACCTCTTGGATTTCTTGCAAACACAGCTGTTGGTGTTTATTCTTTATGTTCCTGCTGTCCAGTTGAATCCACTGCAGTTACTGTCCTACAAGATATGGCAGACTATTGCTGACTTTTCACACTTAAATCAGCCCCAGCACTTTAAAATTTCGAGCTCTGTAAAACACAAAGTGGTTCATAGTGAACCTTACCTACCTTTAGCAGAAAAACAAGACAGAAGTATCATGCAAGTTTATATCAAAGTACTACAATGAGCATCGTTTCCCTTGGCTTAACGGGCACAGTTGCTCGGAGCACTTCATTACCATACCTCTGTCAATCAAACACACACACACACCTCTGGACTTTTCCCCCTCTTAATTTTCTTTTGCCTTTTCAAAAGTTTTGAATTATCTTCAACAAATTTCAAACATATTCTATTAATAGATTTTTGGGGCTTTGACTTCTGCAGCCGTATCTTAGCAACTTTGCGAGGCTTCTAAAACAGTGCGCCCCCACATCAGGCTTTTGAGGAATTTTTAAAGGCATGTGAACCATGCAAATGGATATTTCCCCATTACTAAAATAAGATTTTCCACACTAACTCAACAGTAATGAAAGCTGCAACCAAAAAGATGGCATTTGGACATACTTGTGACTCTAGGACAAACCGCTTTTAAGTTCTGCACACAAAAATCAGTGAACAGTGCTGATTTCTTTTCCTCAATTTCTTTCACAGCCACATGAACACAATGCATGCATGCACATGAGCAACATTCTCATGCACTGAACATCAGAAACTGCAGCTTATTTGTCCCATCTTCCCAACATCGTCTGCAACAAGCTGTTAGTGATCAGGTCATTAGAAAACAGGGTGTTAATTAGACAGATGGGTGTGCAACTTGCAAACAGGTTTTTTTTTTTTTTTTTTTACTATTGTTAGTTGTTTGTTTGCTTTGTGGGATCAGACAAAGTTTCCAGGTCCAACTGTGGTTTGCTGAGGTTCAATATCTGGATGTTTTTCTTCTTTTATTCCTTCCCCCCCCCCCCCCCCCCCCCCCCCCCGAGCACAGTTTCCCTTTAACATCTTTTTTTCTTCTTTTTATTTTCCACAACTTCTGACAAAGTGACCTCCCTTACATGGGCCTGATGCTAACTTCCTGCAGCTTTTGCCCTTTCATGGATACAGACTGTGTAAGCTCAGGTCTCTCCATCTTCAACACGTCTAGCACCTGAACGAGTAACAAACCAATACACCATGGTGTTCTGACCTGTGCTGTTGCTACAGTCTGTGTGAACTGAGAAACTTTGCACCATGCATATTCCAACACATAGCAATTGATGGTGGAGAAGAAATCTTAATCTGACGGTGTCTTACTTAAACTGTGGATCAACCAGTAGGGTCAACTGATAAATCAAACAAAAATGAGCACATCTATGAAAAAAAAACAAAAAATATCTCTTAACAATTTAAAAAAGAAAAAAAAAAATGACCTGAACAACGCTGATATTTCAAAGCGAGCTCTGCCCTTCACTGTACATAAAACAGTCCCAAGCTCTGATTACCTGTATTTCTTGGACTTTCTGAATACATTTCAAATGTAATTAACAGCGAACCAATCAGAAAATATAGACAAACAAATCACAAGACAAAACATGATGCGTTTCAACCTCTTAGGTCTTCTTCAGGCAAGATGCAAAACACTCAGGACAACGAAAATGAACAAGGAATCACTAATCTTCATTTACTTCAGTGCAAGATGGGCATGAATCTGAATAAACTATTTCTCCATATCTGAAGACTTTGCTCACATTTTCTTTTTGAATTACGCATTCAATATCTTAAGACTTCCAAACATTTTGAAACAATTTAGTGTTTTTGTTTCAGATTGTTTTCAAAGTAAACTCTGTTTTCAAAGTCAAAATCACTAAGTATACCTAAGCATGCCTGAAAAAGAAATCCATCCATCCATCCATCCATCCATCTATCTATATATATGGGAGAGAGGGTATGCTGTTTATACTTCAGTGACCTGCAGGGCAAAACAATGGTGATGTTACTGGCTTATTTTGTATGAAAAAAAAAAAAGATTAACATTTGAAAACTGTCATGCACTTCTAGTTCTGATTCTAAGAAATGTGACTACTGTCAAACTAGCCATACATGGAAAATACATGCAAAAATAAGGCCCACACAAAAAAGGGATTTTCCTACAAAAATAGATTTTACAATATACTTACCCATACAAACAAATGCCTTAATCCCACTTGGCATGGACAATGACCAAGACAATTTGGCTGCCCCCAAGAAAAGAAAGAGAGAAGGGAGCTGACACCTTATCCTCATACGGCTCAATGCCCAGCTTATACACAGTGACCACCTCCTTGCGACCATCTTACAGTGCACATGACATGAATAATGAGTCAGCGCTTCTCCCGCCCTTCCGAAGACCACCCCAGGACAAATGGGAATAGGGCATTTGTTTGGATGTGTAAGTATGAAGATAAAAACATATTCACACTTCTGTGTGAATATGCGCGCATGCATACACAAACACATGCGCACACACAGAAACCCACTCATGCACATCCACACCCCATCCGCACACACTCAAACACACACACACACACACACACACACACACACACACACTCAACTCACATCAGAAGAGACTGAGAAGGAACAGTCAGCAGAGAAGAAAATGCAGGCTGAAAGAAAAGTCAATGAAAGTAGTACTCTGTGTGTGTATGTTACAGACTTCAATGAATGTTAAGAAGCAAAGAGTGAAATCTGGCACTATTATCCAACTGCTGGAACTCTTCTGCTTTTCATCCTCTAATACATGAGTAACTGACAGGGCTGCCATCATGAAGGCTCCTATCCACTTACCAGCGTTGATGGTATAGTACATATAAAAGCATTAATAATCTAGTTTTCACATAATGATACCCAATTTTGTTACTTGTCATTAACTTTTGTTAGAATGTGTGCGAGTGTGAGTGTGCATGTGTGCGCACACGCTCAAGTGCATATGTGAGTGAGAGCATACTTGCATGTATGTGTGTGTATGTGTGTGAGTATGCATGCATGTGTGTGTGTGTGTGTGTGTGTGTGTGTGTGTATGTGTGTGTGTGAGGAAAAGAGGATTGCAGACTGGGGAAAGGTGTGTGCAAGTGTGTACATGCACATATGTGTATGTGTATGACTGACAGATGTCAAACTAAATAACACACAAATCTCACAACAGACACTGTTAGCCTGTCACACAGAGTCCAAGTCACAAGTGAAGAAGAAACAACACACTCTTTAAAGCAACACCTCATTCCTTTCAATGACCAGTACAGACATCACAACCACCAAACCAACCTCTCCCCTCAACAAATCCACATCCAAACCATCCGCCTGCACAGCAAGGATACAACTCTTGTCATTATAACACAGTTGTGATTTGTACTGTCTTATAATGCTCCTCCTTATACTGCAATTATTTCATTGGCAAATCTACCTTTGATTTCATTTCACAATGCAATCATTGTACTCATTTTTTTCCGAGCAAAACAAGTGAAAAGTACTTGCAATGGCTTCTTTCAAAAGCTTCAAGTACTTTCAATCCAACTCAAAAACAACAACCGGCTGTGCACTCTTAAATCAAATCTCCGAACTTTCAAGTGCCTGCACGCAAACCCTGACCCACAAAATTGCACTGATACAGACATGAACCCCAGCAGTTAAATAGCAATTCTCAACAGTCTATGGAAAAAGCCTGGGCCTGAATATGATTTAACTGTGTGAGCAACAACTCAATGGTGTTTTTGGCAGTTCGAGTTTACCAGAAGACATCCAAAATACAGGTTTTTGCAGACTCTATCAAAGAAAGAAAGAGATTCTGCTGGGTCTGGACTTTGAAGAATGTCAATTTCCTGGAGCTCCTTTGCAATATCTGCAGCAAAAAAGATTCCAGTTAGCCTTCTTATAATTAAGGTGTTGCAGAAACAGCGGCGTTCTCAGTTGTTACGGGTTTGAACAGCATGGGAAATGGTCACTTGCATGCAGATTGTCATGCACAGACCATCATAGTTCAGGACCAGCAAGGGGTCACATATTGACACATCTAAACATGAAAGTATACCTGTCGAAGAACAGAGGTAAGTTGGAGACCCCTCATTCAGAAAACACAAATCCAACTCCAAAAAGACATGGTCAGGAAGCAGACCTCTGGATGATGAATTCACACTACCCAAAGGGGGATTATGGCCATTAAAGTCTCCCAACGATATACAAGGGCAAGGAAGTTCTTCAATCAGACTGACAAGGTCCTGACAACAAACCGGAACAGAAGGTGGTAGATATAACGAGCAAATTGAAAAGTTCTATGGAGAGTGACTCTCAAAGCTACTGCCTGAAGGGGGTAGCCAGAGCAACAGGGCTAAACAGCAAAGTTTTGTGGATAAGTAGGGTAACAATGCCTGTTAGTCCAAGTGTGGAAGGTTGTGCAGGTTTGGAAAGAATATTGAAGCCGGAAGTAGTGAAGGTCTTCTGGCTTTGAATTTTTATTTCCTGAAGAGCTACTACCTGAGGTTTTAGTGTACAACACAAAAGCTGCAGCTTCTCAAAGTTTGAGTTTAAACCACAGATATTACAATGAATTAATTTGCAATCCATAGTGCAGACGACAAACAGGACAGAAATCAGTTCATTTATGAGTCGACGTCTACATCCAATGAAGCATATCTGTTTTGAAGATGGACAGCTTTATTTCCAGACCTGCTGGCAGATTTGCCCGCAGGTGGAGGCGGCTTTGGTTTGGAGACAATGGAGGTCGCCTCTGCACTGCTCTTGAAAGTTTGAGGCAGGAGGGCTGGTTTTTAGTCTGCCCAGCAGCAGATGGTTTAGACTGCTGGGCAGTGGGAGAAGTGGTGGATTTGTTGCCCACCACAGAAGTAACACCATTGAACTGGAAAAAAATAGGACCAAAAAAACAAGTAATGATTCCTATGAATCTAGGCAATACATCAGCCCAGTATCTTCCATTGAATCTCAATTCTGAGCATTTGTCATCAAACTCTTATCTTCACCACAGACACCAAGTCATCTGCAGAGTCCAAAACTTACCGATTTGGTAGTGACGGTATCTTTCTCTGGGGTGGGCGGGGGTGGGGCAGGGGTGACCTTGACGGAGGAGTTCTGGCTGAGAAGACTTTGGCGCCACTGCTGGCAGAAGAGAAAGGGAGTGGCGCAGTAGTGGAACAGTCGAGACGACTGCTTCAGCAGATCCAGATACTCCTCCTGTACACCACAATCACGTTCATCAAAGTGTTATGTACTCCACAAATCAGGTTCATCAAAGTGTTGGTCTCTTTTTATACTTCTAGTTCTTATAGAACACTCACTCCAGACAAAACTTGTAGGCCAATCTTTCTGAGAGTTTGTATGTATGTTCATTTTGGGTCAGGGATGGTGCCCGATGTTTTATTTTACCAGAAAAGCTGTTACTAACGGCTATGAATGATAATTTTTAAAAATCAAGTCCGATAAGGGAAATAACCACTGTGCCATTGAGTTTTTTCTTCCACTAACTGGACATTGTCTCCCTTATTGCAATAACGGTTTATAATTTTATGTACAACCAAACTCTGTAAGCTCCTGGATAGTATAGTGGGTACTATCCCTGCCTGTCATGTGGATTTCAACCTTTTTTTTTTCTTTTCTCTTACATACAAAACTTTTACCACCAAAACTGGGAGTACGTTTATATGCTTTGCATTTTTTTTTTTTTTTAACACGCAGCGATATCACAAATGCTGAAGGCCCCATTGTTATTAATGATAACCTCCACATTAATGGGAGCTACATTGTTGGGAGCTCAATCATTTCTATTCTCTTTCTGTATCTTGTCTACCAAAGCTTCACTCCTTGAACACATGTCACACATGATGTGTGAAGGTAGGTATAATAAAAAAAAAAAAAGTATGCAGTCAGTGCGTGTTCATTAGCAAATCACTTATTTTTCCAGTTCCATGTCATCTATCTATTCAACGTGTGCATCTATACAAATGCAGAAGCACAGAGCTTGCCACTAAAACATGGCAATCAAACCTTATTGGTCTAACCTAATAGCAAATATTTGATTTACAAAGAAAGTGGCATATCCAGTAATACAGGCTTTTCTGTTGTGAAAAAAATGACCATTTGATTTAAATGCACTGTGAGATCCTGTCATACAAAAAAAAAAAACATTTTCCAAAACTTACTTATATATAGGATTGTCACAATGTAATGTCCTTCTAGTTTAATTCTCACACAATTTCGCCTAGATCCTGAAAACCAATTCTTTCATTAACAGCATGTCTTACTTTAGATAGATAGCATATTTAATTAATTGTGTTTGTCTCTTTGCTGCACTGGGTAAACACTCATCTGGATGTTGTCCTTATGTCTCAATACTGCATATTTCATTTACTAACAGATTATTCCTCTTACTTAGAGTAACATTCCAATGGAGAATCTGAAAATCAAGTCCTCAACCATTTTTCAAACATATCTAAACATCAAAACATCACTTTATTACGAACTACTTTGCCGACAACCTAATCAATTTCTCACATGAAACGAAAAACTTGAAGTTTGAAACTCGATTAATTTCTTCTACATTTACAATCATGTTGAGAGTAGTCAGAGGGTCAGTTGGGGTCAGTTTAACTTCCTATCAGCCAAAGGCTGTTAGGTGACATTGACAGTCAGTCACCTGTCACCGTCATTTACAGTCACAGTCAACACCGGTGGAAAAAACTCATATCTTAAAAATGTTACAAGAGTTAAATCAAAGCTCTATGCAAATGGCGACTACTCCAGTGGCAGCCAGTATCCTCACAGGCTTGTCTTAACACTCAAAGCTTCCCAAATAACCCTTGTAGAAATGAAACAGAGAGGGTCACTCTTTGACAGGCTTCTTGTCTTGTCAGAACGATAGTCGTCTGGTAACAGGCAACAGGGAGGAGGGAGGGTATATGGCATAACAATAGTTATTAAACTTGAAATTATATTTGTAGTTCTTGTTATCAGACATTGTATTATACATGCACACATAACGGTATGCCCAGTGGACAGACTGAGCACATTTGCATGTATCCACAAATATATACCAAAAAATATATATGCCAACAAAAGAACACACACACACACACACACACACACACACACACACACACACACACACTATACCAACTTACGGACACTGGGGAGTTGGGATTGAGGCACTTTTCTGCAGCCAGTTGAGGTAGATCTGCTGCAGTTTCATCATCCTCTCCGCATCTGCACATATACATAAGCACACACACACATACACGCATACACACACACACACACACACACACACACACACTAATGAACAAAGGTATAAACAGACATACTACAACACAATCATTGGCCATAGAGATCACAGCGAAGAAACTTATACGTACACCTGTCCATAATCTCATGAAACAGCTTTTGATTTCTGAGAAGACCAAAGCTTTACAGGTAATGGCAGATGCTGATAAAAAGAGTTCGAAGTGGATCTGGTCTAGTAGTAACAGAGGTGCGTTCACCTTAAATTTCACAGTTTAACACAGGTGCCTGATAGCTATGTAAAAGAGGTGACTGACAGCTATGTAAAACAGGTGCCTGATAGCTATGTAAAACAGGTGCCTGATAGCTATGTAGTTAGACATTCGACACAAGCTGACTTGGCCATGAGGCACCTGATCATCTGCTGCTCAGCTCTCCTGTAAATTTTTTTCCTAATAACCATCAACTTTAACAGAGCATGTGTGTATGTGTATGTGCAACTGTGCATGTGTGTACGCAGAAGTGAATGCAAGTGCACCTGCATACACTGCATGAATGATTGTGCATGCGTGTGCGTGTGTGTGGAGGGGTCAAGGAAGGAGGGGGAGGGGTTTCAATGATGGGCAGGTGGGAGTGTGTAGAGTGTAGGGGTTTGTAAATGTTTGTTCTTCGTTGTGTGAGTAATGCAACTGTATGGGTGCCAAGTCAAGTCATATTGTTTCTAGCCCAGCCAACCATGAAGACCACACTAGGGCTGTATGCCAGTTAAGAAACGAAATACATACAACTTAAATAATCAACTTTAAAAGTCCAAACCTTGTGCCGAAAGTAGAAGACCGATCTACGACAAAGTACATCACCAGTACGTATGATTCCAATCAAACGTTTCAGTATTCATTTCCCTTACAAGAGAACATAGAAAGCATCAGTTAAACATTTCAGAGCAAGGTCCTCATAGATAGAATCTGCAGTAAAATGTTTGCATCTTTCACTGACCACAAGCAGAGGAATATGTAAGTGTGTATAACATAAAGGCAAACCGGACCTTCACAGAACTAAAATCAGCTGATGTTTCCGCCTCACCTTTGCGGTACCTGGATCGAATGTCCTGGGCCTGCATTCCATGTCGGGCCACATGGTCTCCCAGACTGCCGTTCACCGTTTTCTGCATGGGTTTGGTGGGCTTCAGATTCTTGTAGGTATCATCAAAGGGTCGGTACTGGTTCAGGACACGGGAGATGCTTCGGGACTGTGCTGTCATGCTGCTGTGACGCCGAATCACTTCCCGAGGAGGCGCCGAAAAGCGGATGAGGTTGTCGATGTCGCTAGCAGAGTGCATGTAGGGGTTGGTATCCTGGGGTATTGAAAGGCAGAAAGAAAAGAAGTAAAAATGATGGCCTGATTAGTGGATGATAGCAGAATTTTAGAGACAAGACAACAATGCGGTTGCGTGCTTTATCAAGCTATCATTTTTAGTTCTTTTCTTTCTGTATTTCAACACACACACACACACACACACACACACACACACACATACATGAGCATGCACACACACACTCACAAACACACACACATAAGCACACACACACATACAAACACACATGCACACGCGCACACACACATACGCACACATACACATGCATGAGCATGCACACACACACACACACACACACACATACATACACACACACATGCACAAGCAACACACACACACACACACACACACACACACACACCCCCTGTACCCCCGGCCCTACCCCAGCACCATCCCCCTGCCGACTCACCATGATGGTGGAGTAAGGTTTCTCGAAGCAGCTGTGGTGGAAGAGGCCCATCTTCTGGTGCAGGATGCTGTGCAGCACCTGGCACCGCGCGTTGTGCCAGTTCACCATGCGCTGCACCATCTTGTCCACGCCCGTCGCCACGTCACTGGGGCAAAGTTGTACATGAACACCACCACCAGCTGGAACACAGCGCCCTCACAGCTGCAACAGGCCACCTACGACGCAGCTTGTGAGATACATAACATCTACACCTTGTTCTACTCCCTTGGCTTTTCATGCTTATCTGTCCAAAGGCCTTGATCCTGCTTAGCATGTACACACCCTTGACAATAAGGACACCGATAAGGGACCTAAATACTGTTCCTCAGTATGTCCTCAACATGTCTGGCTAATCTCCCTTTAAGATGTACATCTGTATTTTAAGTAGTCATCTTCAGTCTCCTTCCTTTCCTTGACAAGGACCCCCATCTCAACCTCATTCTTCCAACCCCCTATTCCCCGCCCCCTCTGACTACTCTGAAACTCTTTGTGATGATTCTTTCCTGCAAAGCTCAATGGATGCTCCTCAGGCTCCTCATGCTTTGCATTTCTTTCCAGCATCCAGACATCTTTTTCAACTGGGACCTAGTTAAGTATCCCACGCTCCTCCCTGCGTGCAGGTGGCACACTGGTCAAGCCCTGCACTGTAAGTTACTGGATCAGGAAAGTGATCAGGCAAGCATACTCTCTAGCCATTACCCTCTGTGGCTGTTTTTCAGCTCATGAACTTCAGGATCTCTCTGTCTGCTTTTCAGCTCATGAACTTCAGGATCTCTCTGCCTGCTTTTCAGCTCATGAACTTCAGGAACTCAGGATTTCAGCTCATGAACTTCAGCCTCTGCCTTTTTCAGCTCATGAACTTCAGGATCTCTCTGTCTGCTTTTCAGCTCATGAACTTCAGGATCTCTTTGCTTTTCAGCTCATGAACTTCAGGATCTCTCTGTCTGCTTTTCAGCTCATTCAGAACTTCAGGATCAGCTCATGAACTCAGGATCTCTCTGCCTGCTTTTCAGCTCATGAACTTCAGGATCTCTCTGCCTGCTTTTCAGCTCATGAACTTCAGGATCTCTCTGTCTGCTTTTCAGCTCATGAACTTCAGGATCTCTCTGTCTGCATTGCACTTTGCCTGCACCATGCTTCCCTTTGGATGGTTCTATCTGCGGGATATGTCAGAGGACATTCTGAAGCAGCCTGGGGTCGAAGCAGTTCAGTCAGTTACCTTACCTGTCCCAGTTGGACTTTTGATAGCATACACCATCCCTCTTTCCTAACTTGAGCATATAAAACAAGAGGACAAAAGATGGGAAGAAAAGAATCTAATGACTGCTGAGGAGAAGGGGAGGCTATATGCAGTTACACGTTTCAGCACTTGCAGGTGTGCTGTCTATCCTTCCATCTGAGGGGTATAATCCATACATGCAATATATGTTTGGTGGGCACATGATGCTTCTTTGGACTGGTAATGAGACTGGTCGGGACAGTCAGGTTTTCCGTGAAGACAGCTGAGCACACTGCAAAGTGCATTTGGTCTTTTTTTTAAACGCCATCTTTCAGGTACTTTGACATTAATCTGGACAGGCAGATACAAGAAAAATGAATTTTCCTGCTGAAATAAGTTCTTTAAAATACTTACCTGTCCATACACTACAACTCCCACCTCCCCACATTTTGGGACAGGGTCCTAAAAAATTAGCAATCAACTCATTGATACAGGCTAGTTCCACACAGAAGTACTAGAAACAAACAGCAGTTCCACATAGAAGTACTAGAAACAAACAGCCGATGTCTTGAAAGCATGTCACATCAATTTACAACCTTATTACTTCTCTGCAGTATGTATGATCAGGCAACTCTTCTCTGAACCTGGAATGGATTGTTTTTATTGCTGACATTAACATATTCAAGGGCTTTTTTAAAAGGAATTTTAAAACTGATTTGGAAAATGTTACCTGTAAAATCTTGTTTTCATGAGTAATATCGTATTTTGGAAAAGTTCAATGTGGAAGACAGATAAACTACCCCTGTAGTTGTCAGACTGAGCTCCAGATGTATGAAAACAGAAATGTGTGTGTGTGTTCGTGTGTGTGTGTGTGTGTTCGTGTGTGTGTGTGTGTGTGTGTGTGTGTGTGTGTGCGCGCGCGCATGTGTGTGTGTGCATGCATGCGTGTGTGTGTGTGTGTGTGTGTGTGTGTGTGTGTGTGTGTGTGTGTGTGTGTGTGTGTGTGTGTGTGTGTGTGTGTGTGATGTGTGTTAGCACTTAAGTATGTGTGCATGTGCATGTGTGTGTGTGTGTGTGTGTGTGTGTGTGTGTGTGTGTGTGTGTGCATGTATATGTGTGCATGTGTGTGTTTGTGTGAGAGAGAGAGAGAGACAGAGAGAGAGAGAGAGAGAGAGAGTGTGTGTGTGTGTGTGTGTGTGTGTGTGTGCATATGTGAGTGTGTGTGTGTGTGTGTGTGTGTGTGTGTGTGTGTGTGTGTGTGTGTGTGTGCATATGTGCATTCAGTTTGTACCAATACAGTCTGTCCAGATATGTGTGCAATATTTCATGCTAGTGATTTGTCCAGTGGTTTATCTGAGGAAATTTCAGCATGTCATGGCAGTCACAAGCTCCACCAGCTGGAACACAGCGCCCTCACAGCTGCAACAGGCCACCTACGACGCAGCTCGTGAGATACACAACATCTACACCTTGTTCTATTCCCTTGAAGCCTCATTCCATCATCAACAAACACTCTCCCAACAATGAGGCACACTGCACTGCTTACCGTTCAGCCTCACCTTTTTATCACTGACGAACATGACCAGCACCCTCTGCCTGGGGATGAAGATCTGGTTCACCATCAATGAGGCTTCCTGGGCCAAGGCCTCCTGACACATCGCTGATGACGCTTCCTGACTCATCCCCAACTGGGCCTCTTGATTCGTCCCTGAAGGAGCCTTCTGGGTCATCCCTAATGGCACTTTCTGATTTGCCCCTGATGGCGTCTTCTGATTCCCCCCTGACACAGCTTCTGGGTTCACCCCTGATGAGACTCTGTGGACGTCCTGGTTCATCCCTGGAGGAGCCTCCTGGCTCATTCCTGACAAGGTCTTCTGGTTCTCCCCTGACTGAAATTCTTGGCCTGCCCCTGATGAGGCCTCCTGGTTTTCACCCAACTGAGCCTCCCGGTTTACCCCTGATGGAGCCTCCTGCTTCTCCCCCTGATGTGGTCTTCTGGTTCATCCCTGACAGGGCCTCATTCTCCTTGGCAAGTTCACTGATCTTTGGGTGGAACTTGAGGCCACTCTGATATGCTGATAAACACACAGGCAGTGCATACAACTGTGTGAAAGAACTGCTACAGACAGTACATGCAACTGTGTGACAGGAGTACACACAGTGTGTTCAATTATGTTGAAGTAGTGCACACAATGTGTATGCTGATGGAATCTAATACACACACAAATACACACAAACATACCATAACTGTCAAAATGTAAGCTTTATTTTGTATGATTCTTATAACATGAATGATAACGTTTTAAACTGGAGTTGCTTGATTATTAACAAGGTCTCAGTATTGATAGCTTAAATGTCTATGACAGGATGTATATATACAAATTACTGAATGTTTTATTCTAAAACTGTTCATTATCTACACATCTACATCTACAACGAAGAGATATTATATAACATTACAGAAATGAGAGAATTACATGACATTACAGAAATGAGAAAAAGTTTCACTGCCGTATGACCCAGTAGCTAGCAGACAGGTAAATGACAGGTCCAGGGAACAAATCATGACCCATCCTCAGGAAGGCCAGCTCCTCTCCCTCACCTTACCCTCCACTGACCCTTCTGACCTCCCTTCCCTGCCCACGCCATCACCCCCCCCCCCCCCCCCCCCCCCCCCCTCCATGCTTGTCACTGTCAAGAGTGGTCAAGACTAACAACATGCAACAGGTCTGTTTCAATCTGTTTTTTTCTCTTTCTTTTTTTCTTGTTGTTGTTGCTACCTAATCTTTCATGCCACGTCAGTAGCATCACTCCCACAGTGTCCACTGCTTCCTATTCACAGCCACACCCAGCTGGTCACACCCCTGGCACAGGCAGTCTACAAGAAGCAGTCAACGCCAAGTCATCATGAGCAAACTCTCATCACAGTGCCATGTCGTATGAGTGCCGGTGGTACCCAGTTGTGTCTGTTCTGATCCAGTGCATGCAGGCCACTACTCTTAACCTCCCTCTCATGACAGTGACTGCTTCGTCACCAAGCCAGAGTGAGAAAGCCTCCCTCCTTGGAGGATGCTACCATGACAGTCCCAACGAACCTGCCAACACCGATGGCCCTGACACAAACTCACCAGAGGCTCAGACATGGACCATATATCAAAACTCAGATCACCAGAAGAGCATGGCATGAAGGGCCAGAGAATTTGAGACTGTTTTCCTGTTGATCTGTGGGGATGAGGATGATGAGGATGATGAGGATGAGGAGGAGGATGCCATGGAGTTCCACTCTGGTCTGACTCTACATGAGAGGGTTTGTACTCTGGTCTGACACTACATGATACGGTTGTACTCTGGTCTGACACTGCATGACAGGGTTGTACTCTGGTCTGACACTACATGACAGAATTGTACTCTGGTCTGAGACAACATGACAGGGTTGTACTCTGGTCTGAGATAACATGACAGGATTGACACTACTCTGGTCTGACACTACATGACAGGGTTGTACTCTGGTCTGACACTACATGACAGGGTTGTACTCTGGTCTGACACTACATGACAGGGTTGTACTCTGGTCTGACACTACATGACAGGGTTGTACTCTGGTCTGACACTACATGACAGGGTTGTACTCTGGTCTGACACTACATGACAGGGTTGTACTCTGGTCTGACACTACATGACAGGGTTGTACTCTGGTCTGAGACTACATGACAGGGTTGTACTCTGGTCTGACACTACATGACAGGGTTGTACTCTGGTCTCACACTGCATGACAGGGTTGTACTCTGGTCTGGGACTACATGACAGGGTTGTACTCTGTGCTTACTTTCATACTACAGCCTCACAATAATAAGGGCCAGAGAATGTATCACCTGCAGTGTGGCTAAAAACACTTGAGCAACACTCTCAGAGATGCCTCCGTTCAGTGAATGAGAATGTACAGCATGATTCCGGTGTCTTACCATTTAAGCTCACAGCAAACTCAACTCTGCGCTGGTTAGGGCAAGAAAATCTCATACGTAAACAGCTCTGATGGGAATTGAACCCATGACCTCCTAGCCCACAATCTGTAATGTCAATGCTCTCTTTCAAATCTTTCCAACTACTCTAACATCTGCTGAATTCTCTTCCTCCCACTTCACCCCTGCTTTAAAGGGAAAAGAATAATCAGCCCGTATCATGCTTTTGGCTCATTATCTGAAAGGGAGAAGCCACCCTTCCCTCAAACGCGCCTCCCCAAGTCCCTCTGGCACATGCTGTCTAACACACAGAATCAGGCATCCTCCTGTTTTTCCCTCTCCTCTCCTCTCTCCTCTCACCCCTCTCCCTCTTTCACCATCCACATCAATCAATTTCATTTTGCTCTTAAGTACATTAAACAAAAATCCCATTCCCTCTACACACACACACACACACACACACACACACACACACACACACACACACACACACACACACACACACACACACACACACACACACACACACAAACAAGAAAATAAAACCACACACACACACACACACACACACACACACACACACACACAAACACACACACACACACAAACACACAAACACACACAGATTACAACGTACCTTTCAATTCACCAGGTGTGGGTATCCTAACAGCCTGAAAGTCGGAAGAATCCGGGGCCACAGTGATGTTCCATAATCCATGTTCCCTGGCCACCGCCACAAACTGAACGCTGCCCATTGCCCAGTGCACACTGTCCATGGCCGACTCTATCTGGTTCTCCACCCCCTGAAATCATCACCATCCATCAGTCAACCCAGGACAGGCAACAGGTCATGGCCGACTCTATCTGGTTCTCCACCCCCTGAAATCATCACCATCCACCAGTCAACCCGGGACAGGCAATAGTTCATACAGCCCGGCTAGTCAGGTTCCTTCCACACAGAAGTTTGCTGCTAACCTGTGATTGACGCCCAACAGTCCAATCCAGTTCTGCAC
Source organism: Conus betulinus (assembly GCA_016801955.1). NCBI lineage: Eukaryota > Metazoa > Mollusca > Gastropoda > Neogastropoda > Conidae > Conus > Conus betulinus. The sequence goes on along the minus strand of JADBJO010000049.1, from coordinate 1,167,581 downwards.
CATCACATCCAAAGACAGAGTTTGAGGATTCAGAGAGGAGGAAAGAAAATGAGAATTCCGCTTCAAAGCGGACAGGTCCATGTAGGAAAAGTTGCAGTGTTACAGTAAGGTGTTTGAAATACAGTAGAATACTATGGAGAGAAGAAAGAATATGTACATTATATCCAAGAGAAGAAAGAATATGCACTTATCATGACATGAATTAAGTATATGACTAATCCGATAGCCCCCAACACACTGTCACATCATCAGCTTCTGTACAAGACAAAATCTAGAAATACTTTGACTGGAGGCACATGCACATGTATACCAATGTTACTTCAGTAAGTTGCCTTTTGACGAGGCGCATTTGACATTAGATCCAAGTATTTCACGGTAGGTGCTGTGTAGACTTTTGTATTTTTTTTGTTTTTTGACAATTGCCATGCTGGCTGCTGTCAGAATTTTTTCTCTGTATAATGTTTGTACAAAAGTTTGGGCACTTCATTTGTCAAAATGTTCTGCTTAGGTGCTCCTAGCTTTAGTTCTCAATTTATTCACATCTACTGAGACTGTGATTCAGAAAATTCTCGAGATTGAGTAGCTCAGATTTGCTGAGGTTGCTATCCCAAGAAGGTCTTTAAAGGCTATATACCTGTCTACATGTTTGGAGGGGAAGGGTCACAGGGCAAAACCTCAGTACCCTTTCTCACCCCTGGACACCACTGGCCATTGTTGCCTGCACCTATACAACACGATCTGCCAACCACAAAGTTACCAGGTTTGTTTTTGTTTGGCCAAGATACTGTGCTCTGTATTCCCTAAGCAGGGTGAAAGGAAATAAAAGTCATCATGGGCCTCCCTCTTGCTGTCCGACTCAAAAGAAAGCCAGTCTTTATATCCTTCCCTCCCCTACACTCCCACCCCCTGAGAAAGGGTTTGAGAACTGACACTAGAGGCTATGCTATGCTCTTTGAAGCGACAGCTTTGATTCACTGAACAGTTTCTTTCTGTCTTTCTAGTCCACCACAACTAAAAGTCAGTTAGGCACTCACAGTGGTTGAGAAAGTGATAAAAGCCACATTTTAAACTTTTTACAAAACCAAATGCAAACAACTGGTCTTCCTTCCTGTGTTCACAAGTGATTACGGTGTAAACTTCAGAAATGAATAATTGGGGGAAAACAAACAAACAAACAAACAAAAAAACCCAACCAAACAAACAAAATAGTGAGCAAAGTGTGCCACAAATCATCATTTCACTTCCAACCCAACTAGATATAAGCCCCTTGCACCTTAGTTGAGAGAAAGAAATAAAACACACACACACACACATACATGCACATACACACAACCAGTCTCTCACACACACACACACACACACACACACACACACACACACACACACACACTTCCAGTCTCTCTGACCAAGAACACTATACTACTAGAAGAAGACTGGTCGAATTGTTTTTCAATTATCCCACAGACGGACAGACAGGCACACAGACAAGAACATGAGACTCCTTGCCTTTTTATGTCTGTCACCTTCATCTTCCAAAACACATCTTTTCCAGCAGGCTTCTACATTATGAAATCCATTCTACACTTCTGCTTTCTCGCGTTTTCTTTCTTTTTGCTCAAACCCCTTTTGTTGTCATTGAGTGAAAATGCTCAGGCCTGCTGGAGAGTCTGTGCAAATGTGTTTTTGTATGTGTGCAGAGGGGGGATAGCATTTGGATGGACAGTGAGGAAGGTGAGGTGGAGGAGAGGGGGCAGAGGGATGTAGGGGCAGTGCTAAGTGTGAGCAGCAGATGAGGTAAGTACAGGCAGGGGCAGACATGGCAGTGTGCCCATGGTCTGTAGACAGAGGAAAACTGGGAATGGAGAGAAGGGGGTGTGGAAAGACATCTTGGGATGTTCAAGCCAGGACTGCGCCTCAAGCTAGAGAGTTGATGTGTGAGCATGTATCAGCTAGTACTGTACAAACCCTTGAGTCTGAAGTTCAAAAACCCCCTACAGAAATTCCTCACAGCCATAAATATAGGCTGCTCCATTGGTTAATGTTGTAGAAAGGAACACAAACACACACACACACAAGCGCGCAAACACACACGCACACACAAAGACGTACACACAACACCACACACAAGCATACACCCAAACAACACGTACACGCACGCACGCACGCACGCACGCACGCACACACACACACACACACACACACACACACACCACTTACAGCTGGCTGAGGCTTGCATGGGTAGAAAGGCACGCTGATGGGTGCAGAGTCTATGGTGGCATGTTGCAGCACCTTGAACACCTTGAGCGGAGCCTTGACCCCCATGGAGGGCAGCGCAGTCTGCAACTCCTTCAGAATGTACTCCACCGAGTGTGTCGTCCTGAGCTCCATCGACACCTTATACACACTGGCCAGCTCTGCAGTACAGAACCAGGCCACAGATTACTTCAGGAAAGAATGTACACACTGGCCAGCTCTGCAGTACAGAACCAGGCCACAGGATTACTTCAGGAAAGAATGTACACACTGGCCAGCTCTGCAGTACAGAACCAGGCCACAGGATTGCTTTAGGAAAGAATGTACA
>JADBJO010000049.1:1132500-1160000 GCA_016801955.1 Conus betulinus | reverse complement strand
GACAGAGAGACAGGGACAGAAAGTTCATACCTTGTTACATGCATTAACAGTTTGAAAAGTTGTTGCTATTTTTAAAAGAGTGAAAAGAAGAAACTGCTCAATAAGCAGTATGCTCACTCACACACACATGCACACTGTTTTAAGTATACTGCAATCTTTACATGGCATTTGCATGGACTGAGTCCAAACACCATTAACAGTAGCAAATTGTCTTATAAAAGGTTGTACATGTAAATAGCAACAAATACCACTCTGGAAAAAAATGAATTAAAGTGTACACTGTTGATAATTTGGTAATATATACAAACAAAATTAGAAAGTGCACTCAAAATAGATATGCATTAATGATATGAATCATGCTGTATATTTACATGACAGGTGAAAGAGTGTAAACATGTGAACAATTTCCTCCTGTTAAGATTCTAAGCTTTGATGGCATTTAAGCTTTGGTGGAAGAGAGTTCCAGGACACAGGACCAGAAAAACAAAGACTAGTTTTGGATAGCAGTAACTAAACAGCTTTATAGGATATATGCTAAATTTAGATGAAAATTTAGATTGGGAGTAATCAAGATATCATTAAAGAGGACTAGAAAAACAAAGACTAGTTTCAGATAGCAGTAACTTTGAGAGTTTTATATAGATGTATGCTAAGTTTACACTGAAAATTTAGACTGGGAGTAATTGAGACACTATTTTTGCATGATCATTTGTTCACTGATTTGTAAGATTCAAAGATGTCAGAACTACTTACAGACAGATTTATACATACTGGTCAAAGTCATTGAATCTGCACAGACCAAGTCGAACAGAGTAGAACAACAACTGACACAAGTTGAGTGGGTCCTCAAATAACCTTAAGTAACTAAAATAATTAATAACTAAAATAATCATTTGGATACTGTTTTGCATAAGATTTCTATGTGCACAGTCCACGAAAATTGCCATCAATTATTTTCCTTTGAAGACAAATGAGTGTCTACTTCTTCAAATTTTCATGCTATCGATAAAAGCAGAGGAGTTCTGTTGATACGCTGCCATCTTTGACATGTTTTTAGCATACCTAAAGTCTTCCTCAGGTTAAGTAACGTGTGATTCATGCTGCGCCATTCACTACCACATCACTGTGCTGGATGTATGAATGGGAAACCAGCTATACAGCTGTGCTAGGTGTCAATGGGAAACCAGCTATACAGCTGTGCTGGATGTGTTGATGGGAGTACTTGTTCAGGGCCATAACTTCTTAACCACTACATCAGCTGTTTTCACCCACAAGTTATTTTAAGAAAGAATTATTAAAGTTTTGTTCTGTATAAATCTGCAAAATCTTATTCACATATTGATACATTTTGATCATGCTCACATTGACTTGACGTACTACCTTCCATAGACTGCTGAAGAGTGAACCTACTTTCGTTGTCATTTTTGTATCACTGCCACATGGCACAAACTCTTCTCCACTCTAACCAGCTGAATAGGTTTCCTTCAGCTGGCTTTCAGTTAAAACTTTCCAGCTCCTTGAGGATAGCATTACCAGCACAACGTTCAATCTTAAAAAATGGTTCATGCCATCAAATAGGCAGCAGGAGGAAAGCGAAAGAAACACAAACCAGTTAATCGAAATTACAGCAGTGCACACAAACATAACAAAATAATAAACAGTCAGTATAATTACAGCCCACAGTCATGTAATATCTGCATACACACACACATACTACATGTCAACTCCCTGCTGTCTAAGCCATCTCGGGGTAAAAACTATTTAAGCAATGATTTTTAACAGATTAAAAAGTCACTATCAATGTTACTGGATTCACAAGTGGATCAGCTTGATCAGAATTTATGGACGGCAAGATGTTGATGACCAAGAAAATAATTTTTCATAGTAAGGATCTGAGGAGAGATCAACAGCTCTTTTGGTTTAACAAAAAAAAAAAAAAAAAAAGCAAATAAAGCTAAAATGCTGGACATCTTTCAATACATAAAAATCGCCCTTTTGTCAGCATCACTCAGGGGGGAGAAGAAGGTGGGGGGAGTGGGGTGGGAGGGGCAGGTTAAATTGCACTCTTCTTGACCACTTACCATGGGCTGAGAGAAAAATCTCTGAAAGACAACACATCAATGAAGAAATCAAAACACACTGTTCCAGACAGGACACCAAACCGTCACATGTAGCTATTCACTCCTTTAAACAACATTACCTCCCCTCTTGTGCTTCCCAAGCACCCTACCCTTCCCTCCCCTCTCCCCCTCCCTTCTCATCCCCTTCAATGACAGAAGAAAACTCTTTTCTTCAGACATTCTGTCACAGATCTGTGAACTGTAGTACTGTTGGAGTCTTTCTCATCAAGGTTCAGATTTCTTTTTTTTTTTTCCCCCAGAGAACAGGTGCATTCTTCAAATCTTGTCTGCTCTCCTCAAATCTTTCACCAAATGCTGAAATCGTCTAATCAGAACACAGTTTGCTTTTCCTTTATGACTATTATTCGAATCTACCCAAAACTGAGGACATGAATAAATGACTCAAGTTTTCTGTCTCTGTCTTCATTCCCATGTCTGCACGTCAAGGGCATGTGCGCTTACTTGACTCACTTTCCATGAATAACTCAAAGACAAAAGTGGAAGCAACAAGAGACAGATGGAAACATGAAAAAAGGACGATGAAAAAAAAAAAAAAACACCCCATTCTCATAAAATACCCGCCCTGATTTCCTCGATCAAGACCTAAAGCCATATCTCATAAAATACCAAACCTGAGTGACCTCCATCAAGACCTAAATCCAGCTGGTCATGAGAAACATTCTTGAAAAAACATTCATGAAAAAGATTAACTCCATAAATGAAAGCAGTGACATCACCACAATGCATCAATACACGACATGCTCATACTGACCTCACTGCACAATCTCAACACACAACATGATCATATAAAACTAATTCATGCCAGAAATCAATGTGTAACATCAATGCACGACTTGAAGTACCTCCCTGCACAGCGTTACTACACAACATCAACACATGACCTACATGACATCACAACAAAACCATTTCAAACACATCGTGGATCACTTACTCTTCACAGTGACTGGAGAGAGTTAGGAAGGGAGGTCATTGGCAGCACCTTGACGTCCTGGAGGTTGCGGGGCGTGGTGCACACAGGGGCTGACATCAGGCTGTACTCCATGACAATGTCGCACAGGGCATGGCTGACAGCGCTCGTCAACCGCTCCTTCAACTGCCGCATGTCCAGGGACCCCCTCTGCCAGATCCTGAACTGGAGGAGAGCTGTGGGGCCTGCACATCAGACACCAACCCATCAGCCAATCACAACATTCAGCTGATGTAATCAAACCAATCATAACCTATCGGCTGATAAAGCAGTAACGCCCATACTCTCACACAGGGTCAAATTAGGGATGATACCAATTAAAAGAAACACTATGGACAGAGTGAACAAGGAACTTCTGCTCTAAAAGCAAACTTTAAAGCACAAGCATGTTTCCAACATTAACCCTTACACTGGCTTTTTATACAAGCATGTTTCCAACATTAACCCTTACACTGGTTATACACAAGCATGTTTCTAACATTAACCCTTACACTGGTTAGTTAACAACATGCTATTAAAGTATGCTGTCTGGTGAATTAACAGAAGAAAAGTTTGAATAAAATAGTTATGTTGTATATATGCATAACTTTTCAACTGTTAGTATTTGAACATGACATGCAGAATAAAAATTGTTATTAATTGAATAATAAAGAATGATATGAAACAGAACTGGTGTGCTTGTGAGTGTTTGATTAGGTGTTTACTTGTCTAGAATGTGAAAATACTAGGTGAAAACAGGTGGCACATCCTGCTTATCATATTCAAGAGCTTGTTCACAAACAATCAAGTCAATGATGTTCGATAGTATCCAGAAATAAATTGCAGCCTTTTTCCAGCGAAAGTCAGTGTGGATTATACCAGTCTTCAATGCAGGTAATCCAGGTAAAAATGATAAGGTACAGTTCACTTTTCACATTGAAATCATGTGCTGATAACACAAAAACACCCAAAAAATGGTCACTATCGACAAATGTAACAGTTAGTCCACACTGTTGCCGTTTATGTTTGAAAGGTTTAGGACCATCTGTAAGTGCTACACTGAGATTTTTTCCTCACTGAACGGCATGTTGAGATTCCCCTCACCCTCATTACACACCCAGTCACTGTCTGTGTTAATGTCAAAATCACGATTACATGGTGTTTGATGGAAATAAAAAATATCACCCACCACATCTAGTTCATTCAAAATGTCCACAGCTTCACATTCTAATTTCAGCTGAAAAATTTGAGGAGAGGCAAGAGAGGAGGGTGGGGAGGAGAGGGCAGAAAATCTGTTTCCAACAGTGGTAGTCTTCCTATCAGTGGAGCACTTTCAGCCCTGTGTTAGGGCTGTCGAACTGGCTCCTTCCTTCTTACCTTCCTCACACCTTCCATCCCCATGTCAACTTACCTGGCCCCCAGGTGCAGGTAATGGGCTGATGTTCCGAGGTCTCCACCATCTGCCGGAACTCCTCCATGGAGGGCAAGTTGGCAGCGACTGGCGCGAGGGAGTGGGGCAGTCCAACAGGCGGACAGGGTTACCACACCCGTCCACCAGGCTGCACACCACGCAGGCCAGACCTGTCCGCCCCACGCACAAGGCAACCGGTCAGACAACGCACCTCTACTGGGGACTGAAAGCTACCAACCTCACGCTGTTAACCTCTATAGACCCCACCCTCCCACTCTTCCACCTCCAAGCTGTCCGCTTCTGCTCTGTACCCCTTCCCATCAACCCACTGCTCTCCCATCTACCCCACCTTTTCCTACTCCCCCCACATGCCCACCACCCTATTACTCGCACTTCCCCTCACCCTGTCCCATTTTCTGTCTTTGACGCCACTGTTTCCTTCCTACTGATGTTCTCATCCTGTACACCCCCTTTTCTTTACATCCATCCCTCATCCCCTCCCATGTCTCCTTTCCCCAACCTCCGTTCTCTTTGGGTATTTATCCATCACTCTCTTCAACCTTTATACTTCGTTTTCTGCATCTGTGTGTGTAAATGTGTGTAAGTGTGTGTGTGTGTGTGTGTGTGTGTGTTTGTGCGTGTGTGTGTGTCCTGTTCATATAAAGAGTGTGCTGAGAACAAAACTTTATGTTGCTTTCAAATCAAATGTGCAGATGTAGGACATATGCAAGACAAAAATGCCTGGATGTAGAGTATATGCAAGATGTAGATATGATGGTCAGGTCATGTCATTTACAGCCGACCATGCAGCTAAACAGGACGATCAGAACAAGGTCACAGCTAATATCGCAACACACACATGATCTGCTCACAGTGTGATTTGACTGAAAGGCCACTTGAACCTGGCGATATCCAAAACTTTGATGATTTAATAACCATGGCAAAGTCTTTTCACGTATCCAAAGTAACACAGCAGGCTGACATTGCACATCTGCTCACCTTTGCGCCCGCCGCCCTGAGGGCTGAGGTAGAGGTAGACCTGTTCACTAGGCACAGGCAACCACCTTCCTTGCACATAGTCCTGCACATGACAACATCCACTGAGAGATACACAACTACACAGCACAACAACAACCACATTCTGATAACACTACATCAACAACCATATCAATACTGGAAAAACATTAACAACAACATCCATACTGGAAAACATCAACAACCTTATCCAGCATCCATGCACAACTATATTCATAACTACATCCACATACTGTCACATCAACAACCACATCTATATTGGGGACAGGTGCATGCTGGGAAAAAAAAGAAAAGAAAAGAAAGAAAAAAAGAAGAGATGATGAAAAAGGGAATCAAATTATGATAGGTACATAGAATGCAGACTAACAAGATGACAAATGAATGATTTAAGAAAAATAAAACTTAGCCACGGAGAATCACAGCGAACGGATACAGCTTGGAACAACAGGCGAACGAAATGTGGAAGCGAGCGAAACGGCAGCCATGAAGCGGAAGAAAACCAACGCACATGGTACTGACGCGAGCGCAGCCACAACACAGAACATCCATTGCTTTTGATGGAAACAAGAGAGAACTCGACCTTCCAAGACACGAACCCACACCACTATGGATTCAACTTCTACTGAAGAGAACGCCGTACTGAAGAATGAAGACCTCCACCAACAGAAAGTCAGAAGTGAACAGAAATGAAGACAGTCAAGACACACCGACGATGATGAACACTCTTAGACAGACAGACAGACAGACAGAGAGAGAGAGAGAGAGAGAGAGAGAGAGAGAGAGCTTACATTAATGCATGCGAAACTTATGTCCATTAATAAACAGACATTAGCAATACAAAGTAAAGAAAAACGATTCCCGTCAACTGCTCTTCCTCCTAGGAGGAAACAGTTGAAAATTCTGATCTCCAAGGAAAAACAAAAAACAAAAAACAAACAAAAAAAAAAACCCACATCTATATTGAAAAACATCAATAACCATATCCGTATAGAGCTACATGGACAACAACATCTATGAAGGGCCATGCTAACCAGGTCCACACTGGGCTACGAAAGCCACCACAAACACAAAAAGATATACAGACAACTACATACACACAGGAATACATCAGCAACCACAGCCATATAGGGCTTAATCAACACAATGACCACATACGGCCACATTGATAACTTCAACCACAATGGGCTACTTTGCCAACCATATGCACACTGTCAACCAATTCCTGACAACCTCATCCTCATAGTGCTACACCAACACTCAATTCCACACACATCAACACTCACATCCACACAGGGCTACATTCACATCTGCACAGTGGTACATTCACATGCACAGTGGTACATCAACATTCACATCCACACAGTGCTACATCAACACTACATCACACAGTGCTACATCAACACTCCATTCCACAGTGCTACATCAACACTCACATCCACACAGTGCTACATCAACACTCACATTCCCACAGGGCTACATCAACACTCACATTCACACACAGGGCTACATCAACACTCACATCCACACAGTGCTACATCAACACTCACATCCACACAGGACTACATCAACACTCATACCCATACTGGGCTACATCAACACTCACATCCACACAGGGCTACATCAACACTCACATCCACACAGTGCTGCTTCAACACTCACATCCACACACTGCTGCTTCAACACTCACTACATCAACACACACAATGCTACATCAACACTCACACCCATATAGTGCTACATCAACCACACAGTGCTACATCACTCATCCACACAGTGCTACATCAACACTCACATCACACAGTGCTACATCAACACTCACATCCACACAGTGCTACATCAACACTCATATCCACACAGGCTACATCAATACTCACATTCACACCTACATCACACACACCCACACAGTGCTACATCAACACTCACATCCACACAGTGCTACATCAACACTCGCACCACACACAGTGCTACATCAACACTCACATCCACACAGTGCTACTCACACTCACACTCACACACACTAGGCTACATACAACACTCACATCCACACAGTGCTACATCAACACACAACACTCACATCCACACAGTGCTACATCAACACTCACATCCACACAGGGCTACAACACTCACATCCACACAGTGCTACATCAACACTCACATCCACACAGTGCTACATCAACACTCACATCCACACAGGGCTACATCAACACTCACATCCACACAGTGCTACACTCACACCCACACAGTCATCACACCACACAGGGCTCACATCCACACAGGCTACAACACTCACTCCACACAGTGCTACATCAACACTCACATCCACATAGTGCTACATCAACACTCACATCCACACAGGGCTACAACAACACTCACATCCACACAGTGCTACATCAACACAATCACACATCCACTCCACTTAGCGCTACATCAACAACACACAACCACATCCACATTGGGGTACATCAACAATCACATCAACATAGAAGTGCACATCAGTAAACAACCCACACTGGGCTACATCAACAATCACATCAACATAGAAGTGCACATCAGCAACACAATCCACATTGGGCTACATTAACAATCACATCCACATAGAAGTGCACATCAGTAAACAATCCACACTGGGCTACATCAACAACAATCACATCCACATAGAAGTGCACATCAGCAAAAAAATCCACACTGGGCTACATCAACAATCACATCCACATAGAAGTGCACATCAGTAAACAATCCACATTGGGCTACATCAACAATCACATCCACAAAAAAGTGCACATCAGCAAACAATCCACACTGGGCTACATCAACAATCACATCCACATAGAAGTGCACATCAGCAAACAATCCACACTGGGCTACATCAACAATCACATCCACATAGAAGTGCACATCAGCAAACAATCCACACTGGGGCTACATCAACAATCACATCCACATAGAAGTGCACATCAGCAAACAATCCACACTGGGCTACATCAACAATCACATCCACATAGAAGTGCACATCAGTAAACAATCCACACAGGGCTACATCAACAATCACATCCACATAAAAGTACACTGACATCCTTATCCACATCCTTATGTCCACACAGACAACGTCTTTGGGTTACATTAACAACTCCATTTACACAGAGTTACCCTGACAGTCACATTCACTGTCTCATCCACATAAGGTTATATCAAAAACCATTCCCATGCCAAGCATGTACACACTGTCAACCGAGTCCTGATAATCACATCCACACAGTGCTACATCAACAATCACATCTACATCCACACTGGGCAACCTTCAACCACATACACAAAAGCTACACCACCACCCAATCCACATAGGGCTACACCACCACCCACACTGGGCTGTATCAACAACCACATCCACAAACACCTACATCAACAACCACATCCACAAACGCCTACGTCAACAACCACATCCACAAACTATGAACATTCATACTCGGAAATGAGACTCAGGTGAGTCGTCATGGAAACATGGGGTATGGAGAAAGAGGAGGAGGTTCTGACGCAAGTAATGGATCAGCGCTGCCAGGTACATCATGGCGTGACTTGGAATGGTCAAACACAGCGATTCTGTCTCTCGCTCCTCCGGGCATTGGATGAACTGGGGTGTGCAAAACACAATAAAGCGCAATACAGTATCATAAAAAAACAATGCTGTATGACAAAACTGAACAAAAATAAGATACACTTTATCATCTCAAAAGTACAAGTTTTGTCCAGGAAACAAGGAGCACATGCACATGCATGCTGATGGTTCATGAAGCCCCACTTCTCGATACAAACAACGCAACACACAGCAACCAATGGAATGCTCTGAATTCTACATCCTGGCATTTATACAATACCTAATCACACTATTCGACTGTACACTTAGTCCCATCATACATACAATACCACGCTGGATACTTAGTCTTCAATGTTGTTTGGTTTTCTTTTGTTTGTTTCAGGTTTTCAGTTTAGAAGCTCTGAAAATGTGTGCATATTCAGACTTAGGCACAGCAACCCCAAATTGCATAAAACTCCAGCAGTCAATTGTTTCAGATGTTATGTATGAAAAACTCAAGCATTTCCCACCTTAGGCTAGCACTTTACACGATTTATAATATTAAAGTATGGGCCACGATCTTAAAAAGAATTTCCCATATGTAAGTGCACACACACACAAACACACACACACACACACACATGCATGCTTGAACAAATGAGTTTTAACCCTTTCACCGCCATGGGCGCTTTTTTGGTGACGAGAGGGCAGAGCGCCGAAGGCGCCTTTTGGCGACAAGGAGGGTGACCTAACTCCCGGTACTCTCACTCTCGAAGCATGCCTCACAGCCATTAGCTTCGTCAGAGCGGTGTTCAGTCGTGTGGTTTTATCGATTTCTGTTGATAAGTTTTTCATTCATTATGGCCTCACAACCAAGCACTTCAGGTACTCAGCCTCGTCGTACATTTACTACTGATCAGGTGCTGGAAATATTGAGTAGACGGTCAGTTGATCCTGATTCGGATGAAGAACACCCAGATGGTGACCGAGATATATTGTTGGACAATGAAAGCTCAACCGAGTCGGAAGAAAGCGTGGCTGACCCAGTTAGAGGTGTGGCAAGGAGAGGCGCAGGCAGGCAGACAGTGGGCTCGCGCGCGGTTGGCGACGAGCCAACGCAGACTGACACCGATAGCAGTGTGAGTGAGACGACTGAAAGTGTAACGGTCAGGGGTCAAACAACACGGAGGGCTCAGAGGCAACTGACTGCGAGCACATCTGGTGTACAAAGGCGGCAGGGTTCGAAGGGGGCGTGGCAGAGTGACACGTGGCAGAGGTGTGCAACTACGGCAAACTAGGCCAGCCAGAGACGAGTTCGCCTGGGAGTTGTATGACCCAGTTTGACTCGTACGCCCCAGGGGAATGGCTTCCCAGGTTCCAGAGGCCAACAGGCAAGTGAATGACTTTGTTTTCATAAAAATTATTGCTTTCAAAAGTGAGAATGAAAGATAGATGTGTGTGTGTGTGTGTGTGTGTGTGTGTGTGTGTGTGTGTGTGTTTTTCCTTTTTCTTTCTTTCATGTGTGTACCAGTGGGGCATAAGTTGTGTGTGTGTGTGTGTGTGTGTGTGTGTGTGTGTGTGTGTGTGTGTGTGTGTGTGCTTTCCCTTGTGTAAGTGTGGTGTGTGTGTGTGTGTGTGTGTGTGTGTGTGTGTGTGTGTGTGTGTGTGTGTGTGTGTGTGTGTGAGTGTGTTTTGTGTGTGTGTGTGTGTGTGTGTGTGTGTGTGTGTGTGTGTGTGTGTCCTTTTTTCTTTCTTTCATGTGAGTACCAGTGGGGTATAAGTTGTGGGTGTGTGTGTGTGTGTGTGTGTGTGTGTGTGTGTGTGTGTGTGTGTGTGTGTGTGTGTGTGTGTGTGTGTGTGTGTGTTGTGTGTGTGTGTGTGTGTGTGTGTGTGTGTGTGTGTGTGTGTGTGTGTGTGTGTGTGTGTGTGCTATTCCCTTTTTGTGTAAGAAGTGGTGTGGTGTGTGTGTGTGTGTGTGTGTGTGTGTGTGTGTGTGTGTGTGTGTGTGTGTGTGTGTGTGTGTGTGTGTGTGTGTGTGTGTGTGTGTGTGTGTGTGTGTGTGTGTGTGTGTGTGTGTGTGTGTGTGTGTGTGTGTGTGTGTGTGTGTGTGTGTGTGTGTGTGTGTGTGTGTGTGTGTGTGTGTGTGTGTGTGTGTGTGTGTGTGTGTGTGTGTGTGCTTTTCTGCATCATTTCATAGGTCATATCAGTAATTATTCCTCTGATTGTTGTTTCAGGGTGCTGGTGAACACAGATGGGTTTCAACCTGTGGACTATTTCCAGCTCTTCTTCCCTGATGCTGTGTTCCAGCTGATGACTACACAGTCCAACATATATGCAGAGGAGCTTCTGAGTGGGATCACCGAGTTGGACCCACACTCCCGACTGCAGGCTGCCAGGGAGACCACAGTGGAGGAGATGAAGGCCTACACAGCCCTGCAGATTGCTATGGGGCTGTGCAGCAAGCCGGAGTTGGAGGACTACTGGCGAACCTACTGGCTGACCAAAATACAGTTTGGGTCTGTCATGTCTAGAAATAGATACGAATTACTTAGTCGTTTTTCATTCAAATGACAACCGTCAGCAGAAGCAGAGAGGGGAGGAGGGATATGATCCTCTCTCTCAAGATCCGTCCACTTCTGCAAATCACCGACCCACTGTATGAGGCAGCTTACTGCCCTGAGCAAACCTTGAGCATTGATGAGAGCATGATCAAGTTCAAGGGGCGTCTGTTCTTCAAACAGTTTCTGCCTGATAAGCCAATTCGCTTTGGCATCAAGCAGTTCTGTCTGTCAGAGGCTTCCAGTGGCTATGCTATGCTCTCAAGTTTTTGATATACAGGGGAGGGAGACGTTCACCTTTGACAACTTCAATGCTGGGGACTTTACTGTCACAGAACAGGTGGTTCTAAAAACTCATGGATAGCCTGTCTGACACTAGCCATATTGTGTATACAGATTCTTTTTACACATCACCAAATGTTGTCAGACAGCTAAAGACCCTCAACATCGGTCATTGTGGAACTGTGAGGCCAGGCCGCAAGCAAGAACATGCCACCACACTTCAACAGCCGTGACATGCCACTTCAAAAGGGGGATGACCCAGTGTTTATGAAGTCATCTACCACTGACATCGTGGCCTGTGCATGGCGTGATGTAAAATTTGTCCTCTTCCTTTCCTCGGTGCATTCAGACAACACCGTTGATAAGAGGATGAAGTCTGGGAAACACACTGGTGGGTTCCGTATGCTTGAGAAGCCGGTCATTGCGGAGGATTATAATCAGAATATGGGTGGTGTGGACCTGACGGACCAGCTTTTGGGGACTTATGCCTACCCGCATAAAGTCTCCAAATGGTACCATGCTGTCTACCACCGCCTTAGAGAGGTTGCTCTGACAAATGGCTATATCATTTACAAAAAGACCACTCCCAGACCTCACCTTCCAGCCAGGGTTTTCAGGGAGAAGGTCATTGATGGGCTGTTGGAAACCTACAGGCCTTTAGTTCAGATCAGAAGCCAGAGGGAGACGCCCAGACCAGCACGCTTGACAGAGCGACATTTTTTGGAAAAAATTGAGGATGGCAGCCGCCCTGACTGCACAGTCTGTAGCTCCAGAACACAGAGAGGGTGAAGAGAGAGTGCAGACCAGGTTCAAATGCAGAAAATGTGAGCTACCCATGTGCCCAACGTTGGAGTTTTGTATTAACTCTCCCTCATACACGTCAGACCATACCCATTCCCAACGTTGTGTTTTGAACTGGACCGATTTCCGGTCAGCCGGATCAGCTGATCCATGGGCTGGACTAATGCCTTGGCCCAGTCAGCATGTGTACAGTACAGACAGTAGAAATAGTGTCATTTGTAGCAGTAGAATTTTTTTTTTCATTCTGTCTGAAAACTGAACCCTGGGACACACTCACAAACTTGATACTTGCAGGTCTATTGCGCCATGCCATCACCAGTTTTCTGATTTGGAGTATGTGCTTTTGAGGCTGTATTTTTCATTCTTCTGATGGATATTACATACTGTCTGGCCTTCATTTGGTGAGTGGACTATTTTCCCTTCCTTGTTCAGTGTTTGTTGGCATGCTTGCTTCTTTTTTTATGCTGAGATGAATGAAACATTCAAAATTTTATTTTGCATTTTTTTTTTACTTCAAATTACTGAAAAATTTTAAATTGTTCCTGACTAACCATTACTTATATATTATACTAATAAAGAAATACAGTTTTTCCCCTCCACTTAAAAAAAAAAAAAACAGAATGAAAATTCATCAGTTAGGTCCTGAGATATCTGCATTTCAAACATGCTGACATGAAATTATTGTTTTCCTCAAAAAAAAAAATGCTGGTGATGTGATGTGGAGTATGTGGTTTTGAGGCTGTATTTTTCATTCTTCTGATGGATATTACATACTTTATGGCCTTCATTTGTTGACTGGACTATTTTTCTTCCTTTTTCAGAGTTTGTTGGCATGCTTACTTCTTTTTCATGTTGAGATGAAAGATAACATTCAAAATTTTGTTTTGCATTTTTTTTTTTTTTACTTCAAATTACAAAAAAAATTGAAATGTTCTTGACAAACCATTACTTATTTATTATAATATTACAAAAGAACAGTGTTTCCCTCTCACTTAAAAAAAAAAAGAAGAATGTAAATCCATCAATTAGTTCCTGAGATATTTGCATTTCAAACATGCTGGTATGAAATTATTATCATTTTTCTAAAAAAAAATTGCTGGTGATGTGATGTGGAGTATGTGGTTTTGAGGCTGTATTTCATTCTTCTGATGGATATTACATACTTTATGGCCTTCATTTGTTGAGTGGACTATTTTTCCTTCCTTTTTCAGAGTTTGTTGGCATGCTTACTTCTTTTTCATGTTGAGATGAAAGATATACATTCAAAATTTTGTTTTGCATTTTTTTTTACTTCAAATTACAAAAAAAATTGAAATTGTTCTGACACAAACCATTACTTATATATAATATATATTACAAAAGAACAGTGTTTCCCCTCCACTTAAAAAAAAAAAAAGAATGTAAATCCATCAATTAGTTCCTGAGATATTTGCATTTCAAACATGCTGGTATGGAATTATCGTTTTTCTGAAAAAAATGCTGGTGATGTGATGTGGAGTATGTGGTTTTGAGGCTGTATATTTCATTCTTTTGATGGATATTACATACCTTATGGCCTTCATTTGTTGAGTGGGCTATTTTTCCTTCCTTTTTCAGACTTTGTTGGCATGCTTACTTCTTTTTTATGTTGAGATGAAAGATAACATTCAAAATTTTGTTTTGCATTTTTTTTTACTTCAAATTACAAAAAAAAAAGAAATTGTTCTTGACAAATCATTACTTATATATAATAATATTACAAAAGTACAGTGTTTCCCCTCCACTTAAAAAAAAAACAGATTGTAAATCCATCAATTAGTGCCTGAGATATCTGAGTTTCAAACATGCTGGTGTGAAATTATACTTCTCAAAAACTGGCTGGCGATGGGGATTCATGCAAAAAAGAACGTCTGGCGGTGAAAGGGTTAATCATTTATAAAAGTTATGTTTTGCTTGAAATCACTTTAAAGCAAAATTAAGTTAATGTTAAAATATAACGATAAACTTGCACACATACACAAAGTAAACACAGAAACACACATACACATACATTATAATCATTACAAACTCAATGTCTAAATTTTTTCTCTCTTCATTTGACTTCACTGCAAATGGCAATATATCATGCTAAAAACAACACTGCTTGTAGATCCAAAACACACAGACACAGAGATGACACAAATACAAACACACACACACACACATCCTTACCAAACTACACACACACACACACACACACACACACACACACACACACACACACACACCAATCCCTCCCAAACTACACACACACACACACACACACACACACACACACACACACACACACTCCCTCCCAAACTACACACACACACACACACACACACACACACACACACACCTGCACATCCTCCAGTCGCAGCTTGCATTGTGGATTGCGGGCCAGCATAACAGAGATGACGTCCAACACGGTGTCGTCCAGTTTGTTCTGCAGAAGCTTCATCAGGTCCTCCCGGATCTCTGTCGCTGCACAGCACAAACCCCACAGCATCTCTCATCATTTGGCACGTCTCACTCCTTTCCTTGGGGCTTCCTCCATTCATTCAGACTGAACATCCAACACCCACCTCGAGGACCTCCAGTGACATGGCCAAGGCAGATAACTCGCAGTGGGGTGGGGGTAGGGCGAGGAAAGGGGAGAGGGAGGAGGGAACAGTGGACCTCTAACACTACACTGACACATCCATACTGACAATATATCAAATTAAAAACAAACTGCAAGATGCATGTGAACGATACTCATACCTTTCTAAATGCAAGCTCAGAGCTCTTAGTCACGTGACGCCCACCCTACTTCCGATTACGGAAGATGCGAAGATTGTGTACTGTCCGTCATTCAACGAGGCCTGCGCGCAAGGCAACCCCAGGGAACCTTGGCGCTAGCGGGGAAGGTAGGGCGGGCATTAGAGTCTGACATGGTAAGTATACTTAGCCAAACAGGGAGTATAATACAAACTCCCCATTTTGGCGTCGTATACTATACCACCATGTCAGACCATAGCAGAATTTAAAGGAATAGGAGGAGGGCCGAGCGCCCTAATGGTTCCTGGGTTAACTGTTATGGCTGCATTGGCCGCCACAAATGAAAACCCCTTAGAACCATCAGCCCTGGTCATGCGGATGTCCCTTAGATAAAAGTTTATGAAAGGGTTCTCCGAACGCCAGTAGGCTGCCTCCAGGAGATGGCACACGGGGACAGAGTGCTGGAACGCTGTGGACATGGCCAACGCTCTGACCTCGTGGGCTCGAGGGGAAAGGGCTGGGAGGGAGGTCTTTGTGGGCCTGGGCATAGGCAGATTTGATAGTATAGAATAGCCACCTAGAAATCGAGCCCGCCGAGATGTCTTTCTTGTTGTTGGGGTTGATGGAAATAAGGAGGCTTCTCTGAGAGGAACGCGCCTGGGGTGGGAACGCTCCCAGTAGTATCTGAGGCACCTAGAGGGTCATAGGTCCATGTCCCCGCTGCCTTCGCTGCCTAAGATATCCGCTAGGGAGCGGATAACCAGGGAAGGAGAGGTCGTGCCCGGTTCCTGGTTCTTCGCTAAGAACTCAGGCAGGAACTTAAGCGAGACCGATCCGTCTCTGAGAAAGGCGATGTCCCGAGGGTCACAACTGAGGACCTGAATCCCACTTCGCCTCCTGGCTGAGGCCAGGGAGAGAAGGAGGGGTCTTGAAGGGGAGAATGACAAAGGGAATAGCACGGAGGGGCTCGAAAGGGGGGTTTCTGAGGGAGTCAAGAACCAGAAAGAGGTCCCACATGGGAGCGCGCCTAGGGACTGAGCTTCCCGTAGGGCCACCCCCCCCCCCCCGATAGTTCTCTAAGGAGAAAGTTATTGTCGAATGATGGGCCGCCCAGCTGTCAGATGGTGGTGCCTGCCTACGGCCGATCTGTAGCCCGAATGGAACTAGCAGAGAGCTTTTCGAGAGGATGAAAGGTGGGATAGGAAATTGCCTATCTGGCGGGATAGGAACTTGCCTATGTGGATGTTGGAGGGGAGGAGGTAGGGGACCGAGTTAGCCGTGCCGTGCACCACGTGACCCATCTCTCTCATCGCGGTGGTCGCAATTTGGCTGGCATAGAAGCCAAGCGTGTAGGCGAAGCATCTGGGGATTGGAGTGAGGGGGCCCGAGCGAGGTTGTCTGAGTAAGTCCCACCAAGGGGCTAGCTGGAGAGGGGGAACGTGAGTGAGGGACCTGAGGTCCGGGAACCACAACTGAGTCGGCCACCACGGGGTGAGTTTGGGAGGGCCTGAGATTTGGGTCTCAAATAGGGGAAAGGCGACCATGGGCTTGAACCAGTGTTCCCAGACGGTGGTTAGTGTCAGGGGAGTTGTTCAGGGTCCAAATCTGTGGGCAGAAGGGTCCCAGACGGTGGTTAGGCTTGTTCAGGGTCCACTCTGTGTGTCCCTGCCAGGAGAGTGTCTGCCAGGATGTTGCGTGTCCCGCTATGTGTCTCGCACGGAGGGTGGCTCCCCGTGCGTGGCACCAGCGAAGGAGGGCCTCTGTCCGTAGAGAGAGGCCGATGGAGTGAGCCCCCCCCCCCCCCCCCCCCCCTTGTTGATGTAACGGGCTACCGACGTGTTGTCCGTGAGGAGGAGAACCAGTCGGTGAGAGATAGATGTTGGAAGTGGAGGAGGGCCAGCCTGACCGCTTCCAATTCTAATATGTTGATGTGGAGGCGAGCCATCTGTGCGTCCCACATCCCCGAGGCATGACTGTCCCCCAAGTGGGCCCCCCAGCCCGAGTTGGAGGCGTCTGTGTATAGTTCGAGGGACTGTGTTGGGAGAGAGATCGGAACGCCTTCGTGAAGAGGAAGGGTGCCAGGGAGAGGCCAAAGGGGAGAGCTTTGAACTGGAACACTCGAGCTTGCCAGACAAACCGGAGGTAACGTCTGTGCGCCGGGTGAATAAGGATCTGGAAGTACGCATCTTTCAGATCTATGGAGGTAGCCCAATCTACGTGATGGATGGAGTCTCTGATCTGGGAGGGCGTGTCCATCTTGAACTAGGTATGTCTGAGGAACTTGTTGAGGGAGAAAGGTCAAGGATGGGCCTCCATCCCACCGAAGGTTTGGGGATCACGAACAGGTGGGAGTAAAACCCGGGGTTGGGCTGGAAAACTTCGGTGATGGCCCCTTTCTGAGGAGTTCGAGGACTTCCAGGCGAAGGGCGTCCGCCTGGGGCAGGTGGGGGGGGGGCGCTGGGGGGACGGAGGAGGAGAGCGCATGAGGGGAGGACGACGGTGAGCCCACGGTAGGCGAAACCCGTCCTGAAGAACCGACACTACCCAGGGGCTGAGGCCCATACGTCGCCACTGGCAGGCGGCCGGGAGAGGTTGCCCGCCAGGGGAGCCGATGGTCCAGATGGGGGGAAGGGGAAGAGTGGGCCGGTGCCTTGCTGGGCAGGGCAGGTGGGCCAGCTCCATGCGCACTACGGGAGTGTCCTCCAGTCACCGGCGGGGCCGTGCTTGCTGGCCAAACCAAAAATTTTGGCGAGGTTTAGGTTTAGGCCTCTGTGAGTTAAGTGGCCGCTTGGGGGGCCTGGAAAAGGCGTGGCTGAGGCCGGGGGGCAAAGGACGCCGCCTGCTTGCGTTCCTCGAGCGAGAGAGACATAGCCGAGGTGGAGTGCTCGCCAAAGAGCGAGTGATCCTGGCCCGGGACACATCGTAGGGATGCCCTGAGTGCCGGGGAGAGTGAGGAGCGTGCAGCACCGCGTCTCTAGCCACTAGCAGACAATTAAAATGGCTTGTTGCTGCGCTGTCCGCCGCAGCCGCCAAGTGATGCGATATCCTGTTAACTAGGTGTCGCATAATAAGGGGGTCGCTGAATAAGCGAGGTTCGTCCTGGTGTGGTTCGGAGTTTGTATCCGAAGGCACTGGGACGGCGCCGTCATCCCCAGGCCAGAGTACCTCCGCCCTCTGCAAGAGCATGCTAAGGTAGGCATGTCCTGCAGTGGTGTGTAAGATGCCCATCCGGGCTACTCGGTCCCAGTCCTTTAGCGCTTAAAGGGGATGGTGGCCGAAGTAGGGGGGGGCCGGTTGGGTATCAGGCGACAATCTGATTGGGAGATGGCCCACTCCCTGGTAACCGGATTGTCGGCAAAGAGGGAGGCAACTGGGTGCTTCCTGTGGGTCCCAAGTAGGGCGCCGAAGGGGGCCGCATTGGGTGCCGGGGGCAGGTCTTGACCCGGCGTGGGGACGGCGTCTGCACCCCTGGCGCGTTTTGCCGGACTCTCCCACAGCGAAGTGAGTGACTGAGGTGCGACAATTCTGAGTCTGGAGTATTGGGCTGGGGGCAGCCCAACGATCTCAGGGAAGGCCAAGATCGGCAGAGGGAGGGGCGTCCCTCGACACAAAGTCCGGTCGAAACCGTTCAATGGTGTGGATGTCATAAAGGGATGAGAAGAAGTCCCTCATCGTAGTCGTCCTCAGGCTGTGGGGAGTCAAGTTCCTGGGAAGGGAGGTCTTCCTCAGGGGGCAACTGCGCGGGTGTGCGCGAGGGTCCCGCCCTGGTAGGGTGGTGGCGGGGGGGGGGGGGATGGCGGGACCCTCGTGGCTCTATGCTCGGCAGACGGGCTGGGGTGGGAGAGCCCGGACTGCCGATCGGACAGCGCCCGAGGTGGGAGACCCAGGTCGACCCAAGTCTGCGAGGTTGGGTGCCACAATCGACCAAATTGTTGTTCAGGTTGGGTGTGTGTATTGAGCCACTGGTCCCTCTCGGGGGCAGAGCCACTGGTCCCCGGGGAGATAAGCGGGCTGTGGCGGCCCAGAGTACTGTGCAGGGACTCGCCGGGGACCGGGGTAACCTTGGGCAGCAGGGGGGGAATAGTAATCGACCCTGGTATGTGGTTTCCCCCCGGGAGCGTGCCGGGGTCCCAGTGGAATGGGACAGGTTACCCGTGGTCCCGCTGGTAGATCCTCCCCCGGAGGAACGGGACCGAGGACGTTGCCCAAATGGGGGCCGAGTAGGTCGGACCCCGAACGTCCTGAACCCCTAGGGGAACCTGCGACGGGCGAGCGGGGTTGGTCGGCCGTCTTGTGTATGTTCACAACCGGTGGATGCACTCGGTGTTCCCATACGCCCAGAGTTATGGACATGTGCATGGTCGTGCCAAGACGTGGCCATAAAAACTGCGTCCGGAGATAACTGGACGCTCCTCGTGCAGGGGTGTTGGCTGCACCTGTGCACGGTGGGGGAGAGAGCGTCGTGAGACGGCGAGTCCGGATGGGGGGAAGAAGTGGACCCGCGCGTCCCATAAGTGCGAGTGACGGGGGGGGGTTCCAGCCCAAGGCCGTCACCCGTGCCTGTCCGCGGCCCGGCAAAGGTCCCCGGGGGCCGGGGGTCGCGTGACTCGGCATAGTAAGTGGATGTCTGACTATGCGCAGGAAAGCTAGAAGGCAGGGTGGCTGGGGGAGAAGCGGAATCCCGCTCGGATCTCTTGGCTAGACGGGGTCCCTTAAGGGGGGCCTTGCCCTTAGATTTCCTGGGCAGGTGAACGAAAGGCACTTAGAAATCGCAGCCGGTTGCCTTCTAGCTTTCGAACGCAACGGTCGTGCGTCCGTCGGTCGGGTAGAGGAGGGAGACTCCCGCGTCCCCTCCGCGGGAGGGACGTCTCCGTCTACCGCGGCCGGCCGTTCTCCCAAGGAGAGGACGGTTCGCTCGGGGTTGGAACCAACTCGTGGGTCCTCCGGGAATGTGAGCGAACTCTGAACGTCAGAGTTATTGCTCGACCCAGCCGAGTCCTTCACCATATTGGGCGATGGCGCCGAGCGAAAACGGAGCACACGATCGTAAACGGGAGACACGACGGTCGATCGAGGAGGATAACCAAGTCGACCGATCGATCGTGCGCACACAATAAAATAAAAATGTAAACAACGCACACAATGGAATATACAGGTAAACAAGTCCGTAGGGACACAAAGCGCAGCAGAAATGAGCGAAACAGTGCGTGAGAAGCGACCGTGGCGTGGGCCCAAAGTGCTGAGTAACGCCACGTGTAAATACAATGACGCCGGTCGATCGCGATCGTTAAGGACACGAAGGCGAGCGAGAATTGTGACAACTGAAAGAAAGGGGTGCAAACCAATTGAGGAAGCAAATTCAGGGCGAAAAAACACGTAAAATACCGAGGGTTAGAAGTTGGTGCACAAGAGAGGGAGACCGGCGCAAAACAAGATGGCGACGAGACCGGCTCACGATCGTCGCGCGGGAGGTTGTGAAAACCGGAGCACACGATCGTAACACGACGGTCGATCGAGGAGGGTATACAGGGTCGATCGACCGTGCGCACACAATAGCAATATAACACAATGGAAATATAAAAGTAAACAAGCTCGCACAGTGACAGAAACGCAGTAGCGATGAACGAAACCGTGCGTGGGCAACAACAGTGGCGTGAACCAAAAGTGCTGAGTAACGCCACACGTGTAACAGCAATGCCGAAGGGCGATGCGATCGCCACGCACACGACGCCGATCGAAAAATGTGGCAATGAATGGGAGGGGTGTAACAAATGTAGGAAGCAATTTCCGAACGACAAACCACGTGTAATTGCGTGGGCTAGAAAGCTGGTGCGACAAGGAATGGAGACTGGCGCAAAACAAGATGGCGACGAAACCGACCCGCGATCGTCGCAGATGAGATAGTGGAATCGTGATACAAGTAACGGCGAGATTAGAAATCGGAATTTAGGGGCAAAAGGCCGTAAAGGCGAGTGAGAATGCAAGGCCGATGGACAAAGGGAGGCCGAGAAAAACGCGAGGGACGTGGCGATGGAAAATGCCGATCAACCTCGAACCGGTTACGCAAATAGACAAGAACCGGAGCACCACGATCGCGAGAAAATTTCAGCGAATAAGGTTAGAATGCTAGCCCATCCGATAACCTCACACGTCAAGATATAAGCGGAAGCCACAGATAATGAGTACAGAGTGCAAACACAGCAATCTTTACACAAAGGCAAAGTATAGGCGAGACAGAGCACAAGACTTATCTTGCTTGGGCGACAGGCCGAAGTAGAATGACGGATTTTGAATCTGGGCTTCTTTTGTTTTAATTTTGATCATAAAAAAATATTTAGGCATTTAGATTTGGATAGATTTTTTTGCACGATCAAAAACATATGTATTTACCACTACAGCTTCACATCCAAAAAAGAACACAGAGCAAAAAAAAAGTTGAAAATAAAGTTGATATTGTCACACTACACCTGTAAATGAAAGTTAGAACAGTCTAGAAGTCTATCAAGACGCTCACACCTCATGCAGACAGGTCAGTCCACGACCACGCCCCCCCCCCCCCCCCCCCACGCCCCCCCCCTTGCTGGACTTCAACCCTCTCTTTCACTCCTCCTCTTCCCCTACCGTTCCTGCTGCCCGTGTCACGCTGCGAGCAGGCCGCTCGCTCTCTCTCGCGCTGACTAACACGTCGCTGGCCACTCGCACACAGTGCAGAGTACACACTAGGCTGGCTCGTTCGACGCTGGTAACCAGTCAGCTGAACACACTCTTGCGATCGCACAGCACGACTCAATAACTGACGAATATGGTCGGCAATTCCATCACTATCATCATCTCACCTTCATGCTCGAGTGAGTCGTTGAATAAAAGATTATTATCTTTGTCAAAAAAGATTAGCAGAGCTTGCTCAGCTGTGTAAGTACGCTGATTTGGTCGCTACACTCGTCGAAGGTTGCGCCGCCATCTTTGCAAGCGAGACAAAGCGCTGGCTGGTCATCCAGTCAGTGATGAGGAAAAAAATGGTCTTTCCCCTCACGTGTGGTCATTTGCATATCATTTTAATACTGCAGACATATATAAGGCTTACTACGCACACTCTATTTCAGTCCTTTGATAGGAATAGTAACGAATGAAAATTCAAGAAAAATGCATGACGTCAGTTGCTAATGAAACGCATTTTGGCAGACACGTGGGAAAACTCACGCTCAACAATATGGCAGCCAATGGAGTCGAGGTGGAATCCATTGGCCAAAGAGTTAAAAATATGAATCAGAGAACCAGCGCACGCATCCATCAAAGTGCAAACGGGGGAAAAAAGAAAAAATTGCCAAACCGCCATTACGGAAATCCGTATAATACGGAACTACTTCCACCCATGCATATGACAGCTCATGCACTCACTGGGTTCAGCAATGCCATGCACTGTCAGCTCTACTGCGTCCTCGGTGCGCGACGACATTCGGCTGTATCCTGATGCCAAGGAAGTTGTGTCCCCTTCAGAGCGAGTCTGCAATTTCAAAACAGCCCAGCTTACTTACTGACCTTGTAATGGGCATGAGATAGCTACTTGCGTATTCTTTTGACATTACATTTACCAGCTGTTGTTTCTGCATGTCTCCAAATACAATGGTTTGTTTCACCAGAGGTTTGAACAGCAGGATCATCTATGTGACAATGGTGCCCTTCTAACCTTGGAGGAATAAAACAGAAGAAACATAAAAGCACTTGACATAATCCTGTCTGAACCTAAAGGAACAAAATGGTATTATGATACTCTCACTGACAATGAATGGGTACCTAAATGCTTCTGAAAATGAAATCATGCATGACTATAAAAGAAAAATGGAACATTATTTTTCACATAATATATAGAATAAAAGAAGTTAAAAATCAAATGGTTCCAAATTAGGTAATAATATAATCATTGCGACAAATGTAGGCTTTAAAAGGATGGGGCTTAGTAATGTTGACAGTGTTTGTTTTTTGGGGTGTGTTTTTTTGCAGTCTTTGTTTAGTTTGATGGTGTGACATTGTAAAAAATTTAGACAGGAACAGAAAACCAGCATAAATTAAAAGTGTTAGTACATACAAGAAAAAAAAATGGACAAGTTAACTTGGTTCTAAAATTCAAACAGTTACAAGAAGATTCTGAATACATGAGAATCCTGATCAATAGTAACAGCACTAGCAACAGAGGCAGCAGAAGAAACAGCAGCAGCAGAAAGCAACTGCATCAACCGTAGCAAATTTAGCAGCAACAGCAGTGGTTGCGGAAGTATCAACAACATTAGGAATAGCTACAGACTAACCTCAGCATCCATTTTGTTATCTGTTGCTCTCTGCGTTGAGGAGCTCAGAGAGATTTCTGTAAAGAACAACACAACAGAAACGTTCAGGTGTCACTGAATACATAAGTGCATATGCCCACTGATTTGTCATTTTAAGTACAGAAACAGATACTCGCACATGTATAACTAACTGCAAAGCAAAATGAAGAAATGAAAATGTATGCTCACACAGACACACACAAACTCTGTCCATCTCTCTGTCTGTCTTACTCCGTCTCTCTCAGTCTTTTACATACAGACACACATACACACACACACTAGTGGCACTGGGAACCATTAATACCATACACTATAATATACATTAAGAGGAGCTGATACGGTACAGTTCACCAGTACAGTTTTAACAGCACTTATCACAGAACTGAACCACGTGAAGGAAACACCAGCTAAATGAAACAATGAGGGAGAAAGAGAAGGGAGAAAGGGGGGTTGGGGGGGGGGGAGGGAGACAGCAACAGGCTTCATAGTAGTGAAAAATATCAGTTATCGATAAAAGTACCAGCAAAATGGAGGTACAAACTCCATACTGGTACCCAGCTCTACCCCCCCCCCCCCCCCCCCCCCCCCCCCCCCCCCCCCCCCCCCCCCCCCCACACACCACATAAAGGTAAATATATTTGTGCATGCGCAAATTTTCACAACAGTGCTTATGCATGTACACACACAAACACACACATGCATGTATGTATGCACACACTCACACACATACACATCATGATAACAAGGTGACTCATTCAGCCAATCGAACCCCTCCCCCCCCTCCCAAAACAATGAAAGGTGAATCAATACCACACACACACACACACACACCCATTCCCCACAGACTGGGTGCGTGGGGAAAGAGCTGAGGCAGTGGGTGGACACTGACTGAAGGGTCTCACCTGACATGGAGACTGGGTGTGTGGGGGAAAGAGCTGGGGTAGCAGGTGGACACTGACTGAAGGGTCTCACCTGACATGGAGACTGGGTGCGTGGGGAAAGAGCTGAGGCAGTGGGTGGACACTGACTGAAGGGTCTCACCTGACATGGAGACTGGGTGTGTGGGGAAGAGCTGAGGCAGTGGGTGGACACTGACTGAAGGGTCTCACCTGACATGGAGACTGGGTACATGGGGAAAGAGCTGTGGCAGTGGGTGGACACTGACTGAAGGGTCTCACCTGACATGGAGACTGGGTACATGGGGGAAGAGCTAGTATAGTGGGTGGGTGGACACTGACTGAAGGGTCTCACCTGACATGGAGACTGGGTGTGTGGGGAAAGAGCTGAGGCAGTGGGTGGACACTGACTGAAAGGTCTCACCTGACATGGAGACTGGGTACATGGGGAAAGAGCTGAGGCAGTGGGGGTGGACACACTGACTGAAGGGTCTCACCTGACATGGAGACTGGGTACATGGGGAAAGAGCTAGGATAGTGGGTGGACACTGACTGAAGGGTCTCACCTGACATGGAGACTGGGGACATGGGGAAAGAGCTGAGGCAGTGGGTGGACACTGACTGAAGGGTCTCACCTGACATGGAGACTGGGTACATGGGGAAAGAGCTGGGGTAGTGGGGGGACACTGACTGAAGGGTCTCACCTGACATGGAGACTGGGTGTGTGGGGAAAAACAGCTAGGATAGTGGGTGGACACTGACAGAATGGTCTCACCTGACATGGAAGACTCCAGCTCTGGTTGATGAACATCCACTGGTTCATTGGAACCCACACACATGATCTCTTTCAATCTGCAACACCATCATGCACCTTACCCTTCAATGACAAATCCCACTTTTCCAAAGAACTTTAATATGGGCAGTATTCATAAGCAGCCCACCAAACTGCGTTTGCTTATAAGACATGGCCTTGAAATCAGTAACACTGCAGCAAAAAGGCAAGGAGGAAGAGGACAACGGTAGTGAAACGTCAAGGAAGTCAGCAAGGATTTGTATACAATATCATGGCAACATCACTTGCTCAACTGTAACTCCTAAAATTGAAACCTTGGGGTGTTACAAAGTGTAATTATCTCACAAGCAATGTATAGTGTTGTGTGTGTGTTATGTGTGTGTGTGTGTGTGTGTGTGTGTGTGTGTGTGTGTGTGTCTGTCTGTGTGTGTGTGTGTGTGTGTGTATGTGTGCAAACAGTGCAGGCGGACAAAAATTTGAAGCTGTAACTTATGAGTTATGTGCCCTTTTAAACAGATTTTCAATCCCATAAAACATTGGTTGCAATATATTTTGAACTGGTTTTGATCTTCTTGATCGCATCATCAACATTTTCACTACCAATGATACAAACTGCAATGTGTTCTAGGTCATAGACCGATACTCTGCTCTTTTCATTTTATCAAACCTTTCATTCCGACACTTACTTTATGGTTACAACTTCGTAAATGTGACTGCTACCACACACACACACACACATACACACACACACACACGCACATGCACAAACACACACACACACGTATGACCTTTTCAACTAAGCAGACAACAGAACAATGAACCAAGCCATCAACAGCAGCTAGTCTTGACAATCACCTGACATAAAACACATTGTCAGAAAGAATGGTCTCCTTAATGACAAACATGTTCTTGCGGTTGCCGACGGAGAACTTGTTGAGAACACTGCGAAGACTCAGCAGACCACGGCTCACTGCATGCCGCTGTGTTCCGGTTTTTAGACGAGGATGCAAGTGGAACAGCCTCTTCCAAATGCAATCGCACGCAAAGCAGCCCGGCTCCAGGTCCAAGCTTGCCGCCAGGTAACCCTGGTTAGGGCTCTCCTCACTCTCATCCTCATCATCACCTTCAAAGGCTGGTTTAAAAAAAAACGTCCAGATGAAATCGTAAAGTTGAGAAACACTAACAATCTTATCACTGCCTTCAAAAACTAACTGGATATTATTTTAGGAATTGTTTTCTTTTTTTTTTTCAAAATTGAATGGCTGTAAATATATTACACTGAATAAGTATATAAATGATAATATCAATGAACAATTGCAATTTCTGCATGCTACTTCAACTGGACAATCCTGCACACATACACACATACAAAAAATCACTTAGATTTCTTCTCGCTCACTCACTTTCCCTCTTTCTCCCTCTCTCTCTCTCTCTCTCTCTCTCTCTCTCTCGCACCACACACACACACCATATACATTTCATATATGTGCACACAAACTGAAATCAATATTTCCAGCATTGCGTATCGATTCCAGTTCACTTCATCATGGGATGGGTGGAAAGCTGGGAGGACTGTGGGGAGGGAGAGCTGATGGATGGAAAGGAAAGACAGGAACAAGGGCACTCAATGATAACAAAGACAGCTGACGATCCAACACCTCAACAGCGCAGAGGGACAGCCACACCTAAATGAAGTAGGAGCTGGGTTGAAGGGAGCAGTGGGAATGATGGGAGGGTGGGGGACTTGGTGGGACGAGGGGAAGCAGAGGAGGGGTACAAACACAAAGGGAAATTACCAGCCACCCTGGTGAAGAAGTGGACAGCATTGCAAACTTGTGCCTGGGAGGTTGTAGGCTTCATTCTCATTCGTTTGTATTATTCTTTTTCTGCCTCGATTGCCGCTATCCTGATTTGAGTTTGCTATGGGCTCAGCTGGGAAAGACTGAAATCACACAGTTGATTCTCATCCACCTCATGGATGC
>JADBJO010000049.1:1090000-1130000 GCA_016801955.1 Conus betulinus | reverse complement strand
AACAAGACGCTCACAATAAGGTAGGCCATCAAGACCTAACCAACCTGCACATTAGACAGAGTAGATGAGGAATATGGTAAACTCCAGCCATTCGCATCTCCATTCCCCACCCCTTCTCTCTCTCTTTTTTTTTCTTATCATACCCTTTGACCTCATGGATCAGCAGAAGGTAGTGTGGGTGCTCACCTGGTGTGGAAGAAGAGCTCCACGCAGTCGCTGTGGATGGTCATAATCAGCCAGAAGTCAGGCAGCTGGGGAAGGCCCAGACCAGCATCACTGATTGAGGCTATGTCGTCCATGTTCTCGTCACTCACGTCCCCATCGAAGCCCGCTGAAAACACTTGAGGCGTGAGGCCATGTTATGACAGCGTTCAAAGCAAGAGAAGACACTCAGATTACAGCTGATGACAACCAAATCCACACTGAGACACTGAAGCCGCTTTAAATTCAGGTTCATGTGCTGCCTTAAAAAAACTGCTAGATCTCTTTTCTTTTCTTCTCATCCTATGAAAGTTGCTTGAGTCCATATCACTCAAACTCACAATGTTGATAGAACTTTAAAGATAACAGCCATTCATTTTTTTGTAAAGACACTTTTCTTTATTCCACAAACACAATGTGGCACTACTGTCCCACACAACACTTATATCAGTGGTCACTATTCCACACGACTTCAATCATTATTACCAATATCACACCTGCCATCACTGATATCACTATCCCACACAGTGTCTACTACCACCACTATCTCATACAAAATCTACTTTCAATTGTACCACACAGCATTTACCATCACCCACATAACACCTAATTACTGTACCACATAAACACCTACCATCCCTGGTACCACATAACACCCACCATCTCTGGTACCACAATAACACACAACACACTACCATCACTGGTGCAACACAACACCTACCATCACTAGTCCCACAATGCAACACCTACCATCACTGGTGCAACACAACACCTACAATCACTAGTCCCACAATGACACACAACACCTACCATCACTAGTCCCACAATGACACACACACCTACCATCACTAGTCCCAAAATGACACACAACACCTACCATCAGTGGTGCAACACAACACCTACCATCACTAGTACCACCATGACACACAACACCTACCATCATTAGTCCCACAATGACACACAACACCTACCATCACTAGTCCCACAATGACACACAACACCTACCATCACTAGTCCCACAATGACACACACACACACCTACCAACACTAGTACCACCATGACACACAACACCTACCATCACTAGTACCACAATGACACAACACCTACCATCACTAGTACCACAATGACACACACACCTACCATCACCACCACAATGACACACACCTACCATCACTAGTGACACCATCACTAGTACAATGACACACAACACCTACCATCACTAGTACCACAATGACACACACACACCTACCATCACTAGTACCACAATGACACAACACACCTACCATTACTAGTACCACCATGACACACAACACCTACCATCACTAGTACCACAATGACACACAACACCTTCCATCACTAGTACCACCATGACACACAACACCTACCATCACTAGTACCACAATGACACACACACCTACCATCACTGGTCCCACAATGACACACAACACCTACCATCACTGGTCCCACAATGACACACAACACCTACCATCACTAGTACCACAATGACACACAACACCTACCATCACTAGTACCACAATGACACACACCACCTACCATCACTAGTACAATTCCATACACCTACCATTACTGGTATCACTACCCCACATAACACATACAACCACTGGTATCACTATCCCACACAAAAGTCTTAGCAGCAATTTTACTCTATCTTCAATACAACAACAGGATTCAAATATGCTATGAAAATCATCCCCAATTCATTTTACTAACAAAAAAAAGCGGAAATCCTTTCATTATATGGCATATTTGTTACCTTTCCTATCTGTACTAGAAGCTCTTGAATCAATGTCATAAACTAGAAGAAAAAAAAATCAGAGTAATTTTTCTGACGCCACCACCTGACACAAGGCCTATGACTATCCACCTATCTCCTGACTGTAGAGTCCCTCTCCCACACCACACCTACCATCGCTGGTGCCACTGCCACGGGAGGACCCCATGGATGGGGTTTGAGGCAGAGTGGAGGCACGGCTCTGTGGGGTGCCCTGACCAGACGGCGCCGAACAATGGCGACTCCGATGTCCGAACACGGAGGATGGGCTGGCTTTGTTCGCCAACAGAGACCCTAAGAGAATCGATCCGTTACTCTTGCACTCGGGGAAAAAAAAAAAAAAACAGTGCACACATGCAATACATGCCCACTTACACACACACACACACATGCGCATGTGTGAACACACACACAAACACACACACAGACACACAGACATACACATACACACTTTTTCCACATATTTTTTCAAAGCTGTACTCCATATTCTTTTCAACTGATCCAACTAAGAACATAACTACTCCTGATAAAGCATCAATAAAGTTCTAGATATCCTTTTCTTTCCTTCATTCTTTTCTTTTTATTTTGAAAGGAGCGATTTTTGCTTAAGACCAGTAAAAAGGAAATCCTGTGACAATAAACATTTGGTTTCCCTCATTTATAGAGAAGGATTCCACACACACACACACACACGCACACACACATGCACGCGCATGCGCACACAAACACACACACGATGATGAGACATCACTGACCTGGCGGCACCTCAGGGGAGGCCATAGAGATAGGGGGCGCTGATGGCCCAGGGCCCTGCAGTCCTGCGAAGCTGTATGATTTTCGCAGCGATGCATCGCCCACCTCTGCCTCTCCTTCCTTAGTCCCTGACACTGGGGCCTGCTTCAGCCTGCATCAGCCCAAGCATGAATGGGAGAAAACATGAAAAGGTAAAAAAAAAAAAAAAAGAAAAAAAATCTATTGTTGAAGTAAATCAGTTTGAGACAACAACAAGAACAAAAAAAACATACACAAAAATCCAGATAAGAGTAATGCTCTATGCCACAA
The DNA here is from genome assembly GCA_016801955.1 of Conus betulinus. NCBI lineage: Eukaryota > Metazoa > Mollusca > Gastropoda > Neogastropoda > Conidae > Conus > Conus betulinus. The sequence goes on along the minus strand of JADBJO010000049.1, from coordinate 1,126,944 downwards.
ACACATGAAATACATCTATAAAAACAAATATGGACAAAACATTGGGCTGAGCACTGAAAAGAGAGCTCTCGTTTTCTAACATGTGGGTTCATAGAGTTTTGCAAGATCAATTAATGAATATGCTACACACACAAAAATATGTTAGTGCTTCCACTGACCTTTTATCAACTGTTCTACCTATACTGCCCATCCAACATTTTCAGTTATTTCCTTCCGCCCTGTATTACCTGTGTCAGGTGACACATTATATCGTTCCCACATGGGCAGCAGAACTATATCTACTTCTGCATTTTCTAACAGAATTTGGTACGATAAGGATCCCACTTTTTTTTTATTGCTCTTAATCATGATAAAAAAAAGAGTAATCAAATTTCAAAATCTTACTTCAAGTTTGTGTAATGCTGCAGTAAACTAATGCGATAATTGCAGAAATGACTGTTATCCATCCAAACTAATTTACTGCTGTCCTGACATGGACACACATGCACAACACAAAACAAAACTTGCCTATGCATGACTTGCCACTGTGGAGTAGTCATAAGCATTCTGAACTGCTGGGAGCATGTAGGTTTGATTCACATCAGAAGCATTCATCTGTTGGACTTTGTTTTTACCCGGTCTGGGCTCCTGTCTGGAGATGAGTGTGCTATCAGCTCAAATATGAAAACCGCAACCAGACAGTTGAGTTTCCTCATCTCCGTGTCTGCATCTCTAACACCATTGTTTACATTTTCTGACCAACACTGTAGGTGTTTGTATCCTTCCAGACTGGTTAATGAGAGGAAACAAAGAGTGTGGACCAGTTATGTAGCCTCTGCTCACAAAAAGAACTCCTTAACTGTCATCTCCATTATCCTCATTCTCATTGATGGGCGGCTTTTCATGACTGTTACTGGTGTGCTCTCTGTGTGACTTCCGTTTCAGCAATACTTTTTCCATGGTGAGTTCATCATTGTATATTAGAATGATCACAAAGACTGTCATACAATGGAAGTCTGCGAGGGACATTCACTTGCACTGACTCTGTGACAACAACAATTATCATCATCTCTGTGGGATGTAATAGGTGCATATGTTGAATCAATACAGACACAGCTCAATGCCAGCAAAGGGGACAGCAGCAGTGCAGTGTCTCCTCCGGTGGGTTGCCTGAGGATGACCTATTTCCTATCGCTCCCTGTGGACATTTGACGGGAGACAGAAATTGACCGTGCTGAAGAACCAGCAATTCTGCTGAATTTTTCATCCTTAGATCAAACAAGTGAAAACAAAATGGTTCAAAAACATAATTCAAAAGAAAAGATATTAAAAAAAGGCCATACATGCACAAACACTTTGCAAAATGGACAGCTAATGTGTGCACTGGACAATGTTCACAGTCCTACTGCCTAGTCACCATACTATAACAAGACATGCTAGTGTGTTGTAGTCAGCAGAGAATAAAGACTTTCTTGAACAAATAATGGGGCACAGAAGCAGAAATACTCCCAACAACAGTGAAGAAAGCAGTAAACAGTGGACAGCAGGAAACAATGTTTTTTTTTTTTTTTGTATTATGTAGGATCAGAGAGTAACAGAAATGGGGAAATCACCTGCACATAATTTCCAGACCACAGTGAGAGAGAGAGGAATACAGTTGATATGCAAAGACCCCTCAAAGGGAAATAAGCCTTCGAAGCCACTGCCTCAACTCTGAAGAAAGAAAAAACATCATAACAAACCTGACTTCCTCTGGCACAGTGCCTTTGGAAAACTTGGCATCTGAACAACTGCGAGGACGGTTCTCATCGCCGCTTCCCACCCCACCTCCACTGCTCGAAGACTCCTGTCCTGGAGCTGCCGCCGCAGACATCTCTGCGCCTTCTCCCGTGATGGGAGATGAGCTGGGAAGAATGCTGGGGAGGCTGTGGCTGCGTTCCTCCATTGCGGGGAAGAGTTTGCTGCCGTCCACAGCTTTGGGGTTTGAACAGTCACCCCCTTCATGGCTAAGCTCCACCAGAGCTGTCTGCAGTGCCTTTGCATGCAGAATGTTGCTGGCGTGTGCCCGGTCAACAGTCAGGATGTAAAAGTCCTTCACACGGGTCAGACGGTAGCCAGGCTGGGACATGCGCTCAAATTCCTGCACATGAGCAGTATGCAACCAAAAGCTGAGAGAAAAGACAAAAACTTGTACTATTTCCTATTATACACATCAAACAGAAAAACAGAGCAAATACATGGCAAAAAATTTGTACAGACAAAAAGTACATCCATTACTACAATTACGATTTAGGAAGGGTTTGAGAAGGTATAGGGAAGACAGATGGATGTGAATAAGAAGTGTGACTGTGAGTTCTACAATTACGCAAGATGATCTTCTGTGACTGTGCAATATTTTCTTCATGCATCTTAACTAAACCACCATGGAATCAAAACTGAACACCTTACCCTGAGAAGCTTCTACGGCCTTTTCAACCTCTCTTTTTTCTCTTTCCATCTCTTCCGTATCACTTTGGAAATATAGTGGAACCTCTGTCAACTACCCCTCTGAATAACAGTTTCCACCACACGATGACTGCTTAGTGACAGGTAACCTTTCTATATCGTGACACTATTTTCAACCACTGTAGAATGATTCCCACTTTCAGACAACCAATCTATACTCTGTAAAACAACTTTTGTGTGTTGACCTGCTGGGAAAAAAATATGAAAGCACCAGTGTCTTAAGAACCCAATTCTTAATCACTTTAAATCCCACTCTGCCATTTCAGTTTGCTGAATGTCTCACACGTGAAGACTAAAGAAACCTTTTATTACAGCACGACTTTGATCCATGTTAAGCATGACTTACATAAGATTCTGTGTTCTTCCAGGCACCTACAAGATGGTCACACTCCTAATCCTGAGCTTATTTCATATTTTACTTGCTTACTTTTCTCCGTCTCTATCTGTCTCTACACAGACCAAAGTTTCACGAAGGACATCTTCAAGGTTATTGTTGAGAAGTTCCATGGTGAATCTTGTTAAATTCTTAACAAACTCATTTCACAAAAGTACACAGGATGCAGATTAAACCACTAAAACACCAAAAAGAAATCCTTTTTCCTTATCTCAACTATTCATGGAAATACTCACTCGTCTGCAACCATAACATGCAAACACAAGTACACACCTGCAGGTATAAGCATGGGCACACAAGTGTGCACACACACACACACACACACACACACACACACACACACATGATGTTTGATGTTTTTTAAGATTTCATTATGTCACAAATTATTTTATGTGTAGCTTCTTTGATTTATTGATTTAAACTTAACACCTTTATTAAAAAAGAGTACTCTTAAATTTTAACTGTAACGGCAACAGAGGTAAGAGAACAAGCTTGATTTGTACTCCTGCATTCATGACAACAACAGCAAAGGGCAGGAAAGCAATCTGGTCAGTGCAGGCTACAACCAGCAGCAACTTGGGATTGTACAATTCTGTCGCTTCAACTCCACTTTCTGGTGTACAAAGCATGTTTCACATGTCAAGGAGAAAAGTTGTTTCAACACCACTTTCCAGTGTATAAAGCATGTTTCACATGGTCAAGGAGAAAAGTCGCTTCAACTCCACTTTCTGGTGTATAAAGCATGTTTCACATGGTCAAGGAGAAAAGCAGAACAACACATTAATCAAAACCAAAAAAAAAAAAAGAAAGAAAAAGAAGCCTTCAGTTATTACTGAAAAGCCTCCAAACAGACCCTTTGAAGCTTTTTTCCATTAATTTTTCCCTTCAAACTGTAAACCTCACCTCCACAAAAGGCTTCATGCTGCGATCAGGCCCATACACAAACAGCAGGCCGACCCGCACGTACTGACAGGACGGGTGCTTTTGGCGGTACGAGTTCTTGACATGTTTGGTCACAAAGTCCAGAGCATCGGCGTTGATGGGGTGGATGTGTTTCAGCGCACTGGCCACCTCGTCTCTTAACAGCCACTCCACCTGGTAGACAATGGTGATGATGTCCACAACTGGTCAGCTGGTCAATTGCCTGACTGCTAAATTTTGCATTTTCATTTCTTTCTAGAATAATCTAACTCTGTGATTGGGATTGTACATGTGTATGCATGTGAGCGTGCATAAGTGCATGTAGTATGTGTGTTTAGAAGTATGTCACTTTATTTAGACTTTCAGTTTATATCAAATGGAAAACTTCATTAATGACACAGCTGTGTCCAGTCTCTGGAATATTACTTTAAAAAAAATTCTGATAAAAAATATCCTTGAAATACCAGGACTCTTCCTCTTCATCAGAATTGGTAGGGCCACCAAGCTATTGCATCCCTCAGGGATGTCTAGAGACTGGCACCATCTACACAAAAAACCAAAATCTCCTTCTTAAGCAGTCAAATTCTCTGCTCACTTGAAAATCAACTACGGTATTGGCAAACAACTTCAAACCAAACATTCCACTATCACTGTCAATGCAGCATTCTACACGTTTTCAGCCCAACCACATTTCCCACCATCAAACACCTAGGAAGAACTTCCACAATAAAAACATTATCATCCGAGACCAAAGCTACAAACCAGAATTGAACAGTACACATCCTCTGAACAGTCCAAGAGTACGAGTTGCTGTTCGCTACACCCTAGATGGGAAAAACAGCTCATAGGATGAGACATGGTGCAAAACAGTCGACAAAGAGCTGGATGAAATCCACTACATCTAGTGGAAGCTGGCAATACTGGAGGGTTGACTGCAAAAGGTCTACAGGAGCTTTCATCCATAGCCAGGAGGACAAAAAACAAACTGAATGGTGGTCATTGCTGATAATGAGATAGCACATCCATCAAATCAGTTAAAGAGAAAAGTTTCAACTAAGGAGGATGATTTAAGTCTTCCAATCTCTGCATTCTTGTGAATGAAAGTGAATCCATGCCAGGCAAGATCATGGCAATAGTCTGGGTAGACAGCACATGAAAAAGCTCACACCAGACAGTAGTGAATACCTGTGATGGTAGCTTGTGTGCCACAGCACAAGGTGAGGAACAAGTAATTTAATAAATATTGTCCTCAGCTTATCTTAATTGTCTAATATGTCAGTGTTGTAAAACCTCAAATTAATCTGCTGATAAACTTGTTTCAGGCAAACAACAAAATAAATGTGTATGATTTGTACACATAAAAGTAACAACAACAAACAGTAAACAGTTTACAGCACCCCTTCTCCTGTAAGCTTATGGCACTTTACATGAGTATTTTACAGGCAACACAATAATACACTTTAAAGTGATCCTGTAATAATCACCAACAAAGTCAAATGTACACGTACACGCAAAAAATGCGTGCATGCACCTATCTCCTTTAAAAAAAAAAACTTTTGGACCAAAATGCAAACTTAAATAGCCAAAACTGAACATGCATCTGCAGCAAAATCAACAGCACTGCCAAAACATACATGTCCAAAGTGGCACAAAACATTAGAAATTGAAATGAGCAGTTTATTTGGAAGAAAACTCAAAAAGAAAGGGCACAGAAAGAAAAAGGTCATTCATCCATTGTTTTCTAGGATGTACATGGAACAGAAAAACCCTAAGAAGACAAGTGGGGAATTTTGGGTAGCGAGTACAGGTGAACCAGATCAGACTGGTAATCAGAACTGGCTGTGCGACTGTACAAAAGCAGAACCATTCCATTTTACACTGAATTTATGCTGCTGCAACAGGACACCAGCACAAATTATGGATGCATGCTGTGATGAAGTTGGTTTGAGGAATTCTATAGATTACACAAACTGCACTGTTATAAACCTTTTTTCATATTATTTGAGAGATTTTCTAAACAGTCTATCTGTAATGAGCTACAACAGTTGAAGAAAGATGTTGTGCATGCTAGTGCAAGACGTTTACAGACACACTTCATTGTAGCCAACAAAAAGTTCACTGTGAGTTCTTACCTCATCCCTAAAGACTATAACTGCATCTCTCTGAATGGGTGGTAGGTGGCCCAGGGGATCCTCAATGCTGGAGAAAACAAAGACAGGGAGAATTAACGTACACTGATGAACCGCATCCCTTTTCTGTGTGTACGTGCACACTGATGATTGCATGCATTTGATCAATACAACTTTGGCCAAAACAACTTCCTATTGCTAAAATATTTAGGTTGCAATCCTTTCTAACTCCGTTGTGCCAAAATCTTTCTTCTTTCTCTCTCTCGCTCTCCTCTAACACACAGACACAGACACACACACACACAGAGATACACACACACACACACACACACACACACACTCATACACATCAACACACACACCCTTCTGCCCACTCCTCCCCCTCACCTCCTTCCACACACAAACTTACACAAAGTCTGAAGAGCCAGCAGTGCTCTGTGTATCATCACGGTCGTCTTCACCTTCGACAGCCGATTTGAACTGGCCTGACTTTGATTCGACATGGACCGCATGAGGCCAGATTTCTTGGGAGCATTCTCAAGGTCAGAATCAGCTGGTAAGGTCAAGCAGTTGATGTCAAAGGTCACCTGGAACTCTCCGAAGTTGATGATGGCTAGCAAGGGATCCTTCATGGTGCTCAGCAAGTCTCCTGCAAAATTGAAGGAACCACTGAACTGATGAAGACAGCAACAGCATGCTATGTTACACTCCATTACACAATTTGATCGTCCCCCACTGGCTTCTCTGACAGCAAGGCTGGGATGCTCCACATGAGAAGAGTATGTTACCACAGTGCAGCACATCCACTCGCTGATTTTCTCCCATGCATATCATTTTTTTTTTCTTTTTTTTTTTTTCAAATGAATACTCTACCCCACTCACTTGTTTCTGCGAAGTGTGAAGAATCATCAGGGCACTTGCAATGCCAACAATGTGAAAGGAATGACTGCTGCCTGTTGAACAGAGAGCAGCAGGGGGTGTTGTGGTGAAGCTCGGCCACCTAGCACAACAGACTGACCAGTCACAGGCACCAGGCCCTAAGACTGATGAGCTATCCAGCCCGTCCTGGCAGACAGGAAGATCAAACAGCAGAGCAAAACAAGATGAGGTGTGTGGCCACAGGACACTGTGCTGGGGCCCAGCCCTGATACTGCTGGGGGAGCTTGAGTAAAAGCAGCACATAGCCACACTGGACTGACCACCTAGCCAGCGAAGTCCAAGAGCAAGAAGAGGTTTCTGTGGGTTCCCTTACAGGAACTTAACTCTCTTCAGTTCTTTCCCTTGAATTTCGTTCACCGGTGGTTGACAGTTTTCTTCCCCGAATTATGGTGTTTAAAACAACATTTTTGTTATCTGAAGCAATACATCGCCTTACAAACCTCAAATAGTCACATTCATCACAAAAATATTATTATTTTAGAAATAATGTGCAGAATGTTACGAAGAAAAGATTATCTGTCATGCAAAATACAAAAATCTCAAAACTGTTGAGAGCTAATGCATTCTACAGATGGTAACTCGGTTATAGATTTCATGCATGCTACAGACTAGGACTTAGGTTCACAGCCTAACTTAATGCTTGCCAGTTATAACCTAGGTTAATGCTTGCTATAGATGAGAACTTGGATTATACCTAACTTACTGCTTTCTATAGATGAGAACTTATATTAAAGCCTATTTTAATGCATGCTATAGATAGGATCTTAGATTATAGCCTAATTCAATGCAGCAAGTTGCAGTCTAAACTTAATGCATGCTACAGATGCAAATGTAGATTGTAGCCTAACTTAACGACTCTGTAGACAGGAACTTTGCTGGTTACCAAACTTAATGGATGCTACAGATAGGAACCTAGGTTGTAACCTAAGTTAATGCATAATATAGGTAGGAACTTGTGTTGTAGCCTAATTTAATGCATGCTATAGAAAGGAACTTAGGTTACAGCCTAATGTAAAAAAAAATAGCCTGCAGACCCCTATTTAATGCCTACATGACAGGAAAGGAAAAAGCCTGCCTTGTGCAGGATTTGAACCTTAGACCTTGGACTTTTTTGCTTCCTATACTGTGAGAACAGTAAACATGAGTGAAGAAAGAAAACAGCCACGCTCATACTGATAGCCTTGCAGTTAGCAGGACAACGTCTGCACTATTCAGGGCCTTGTTTTTAGTATCTCTTACATCAGTTGTCATCTTCTTCTGATTTTCCTTACAGATTACAGTCTTGTAGTTCACAGAAATGACAGAGATCAGAAAAGTCCAGAAGTTTTTTTCATAAAACCCATATGAATGAAATGATAAGACATTTCACCTGCAAAACAAATCAGAACAAGAGAATTCATTGAGGAAAATGCAATAAGCAATAATCCTTTCAACACAAACAATGAAGATAAATGAACTGGTTGAGCATTAAGACGCACTGTTTTGAATCATCCACTCCGGCTGATGCAGGTGCAGTTTAAAATGTGCTTTGTAACAAGTAAAAAATGTCTTTCATTTTCTTCACTTAGCATCGAACATGTCAGTTAAAAGCAATAGGAGACAGTCCATATTATATTATGGCAAGCACTAAAATTAGCAGTCTATCTTGGAGACAGTCCATATTACATTATTGCGAGCACTAAAATTCGCAGTCTATCTAGGAGAGACAGTCCATATTACATTTTTGGCGTCATATACTATACCATGTCAGACCTCCCCATACTGCGAGCACTAAAATTAGCAGTCTATCTAGGAGACAGTCCACACTGCATTATTGCAAGCACTAAAATTAGCAGTCTGTCTTGGAGACAGTCCATATTACATTATTGCGAGCACTAAAATTCGCAGTCTATCTAGGAGACAGTCCATATTACATTTTTGGCGTCATATACTATACCATGTCAGACCTCCCCATACTGCGAGCACTAAAATTAGCAGTCTGTCTAGGAGACAGTCCACACTGCATGACTGCAAGCACTAAAATTAGCAGTCTGTCTTGGAGACAGTCCATATTACATTATTGCGAGCACTAAAATTCGCAGTCTATCAAGGAACATGCTGCTATGTGTCGCTTGCAAATATTTTTCCCTCTGCATTTCATCAAAGTTAAGTTCAAAAGTCTCAGTATTTTTCCTTTTTCTCATTCTTTCCCATGCTCTCTCAATGGGATTACTCCCATGCTGCTCATTCTAGCAAATTGTAACACAGCAAATACCTAAGGCTATCCTGCAGCGGCCCTGGCACCAGTAGTCCCCTGGGAGCAATCACTATCAGGTCACCATGAGGCCATCTCCCAGAGGAGACTCTGCGCGGCTGCCAAGTCACTTCAACTGTGCTTAGTCAAGACTGTTCGCAGCTACCTTATGCAGGATGTTATCTAATAAGCCCCATATTAGTAGCAACAGTTGGTTGCTTTGTTACAGAGCCAGCATGACTAAGCATTCCCCTCTGAAGAGGCTACCAGGTCTGTCTGATGACAGTCCCTTTTAACTAGCTGGTAAAAGAATCCAGCACTCATTCATCGAGGACATGATGTGTGAGCTCAGAATATAATCATTTGATTATAGTGACTGCATAAATTATCTTTCAAAACTGGACAAAGATTCAGTAGACTGTTGGCAAGTTATCTTACACACACACACACACACACACACACACACACACACACACACACGGGGGGAGTTCAAAATGTCACTTAGGCCCCTAGTCAGGTCCAGGTGCAAAGCTTCTGGTGGCAGCCTGAAGAAAGCTGGTGCATTTTCAGGTGTAAAAATGAGATGGAAACTCTATCCTGAAGACGAAATTCAAAGTAGAAGCTTTAGGAACAAAGAACAAATACAAAAACAACAAAGACAAGAATCTTTAGGAACAAAGAACAAATACAAAAAACAACAAATACAAGAATCTTTAGGAACAAAGAATACAAAAACAACAAAGACAAGAATTTTAGGAACAAAGAACAAATACAAAAACAACAAAGACAAGACCGAGTTGGACAAAGGTAATGCTCTAATCTCCCATCCTGTTGTGTCCAGCCAAGTCAAACCAGGTAACAAATAAGCCCACATTTCAACAAAACCGAAAAGCACTGACTTAGACACTGAGGCAGCTGGGTGACACTGGTGTGGTGATGCTCAGTGCGCCGTTTCAGCGTGCAAGTGAAGTGAATGAATAGAGGCACCACTTCCTGCTCTGTATCCTGTGTGACGTTCAGGTCCATATCTGACAGGGAATCATCCAAGTTCGAGTCCACTGAAACATGGGCAGAGTGGTCACCCCTGTCCCGAACTTCAGCCAGGCCTCCTCCGCGAGGGGTGAAGTCTCCTATGCCGGTGCCATCGATCTCGTCGTCTTCCTTGAGGCTCAAGTCTGCCATCACAATCACAGTACATTTAACTAACTAGTCAGCTACCTTCACCCTTTCATTTTACTTATTTTCCTGACGTGCCGTGGTTCTCGAGTTACGAATTTTTTAAGTTTTGAAGTCGAAAATGCTGTTTTTCACCATGGCTAACCTTGATTTCTGCCGTTCTATAATGAGATTTAGTGATGGAGATACTGTGATTTGTAGAATTTACGGCATAAGACTTAGTGTGAAAAGTGCTGGGTAATGAAGCTTAGAGTGACCTAGATTTCGACTGGGATGAGGTTCAAGGTATGATGAACAACGATTCGGAAGAAAGTTCTGAAGAAGAAGATTTTTTTTTTTTTCCCCCGAGTAAATGGCTCATGTGACATTCTTCAAACTTACGATATAGCAACATATATATTCGTAGGAATTTTTAAAATTATTTTTATTTTCATTTCATTCTTTCCTTTTCCTCTCTTTTAAATTATTTTTTTTAATTGAGTAACCATGTTCAAATTACGGAGTACGCTTCTTCAGCATTGGACATCCTGTCTTCTTTCTCCCTGTCATGGAGGGGCCAAATTTCTGCGAAAAATTCTCAAAAGATATAAACACAGCTGCTTCTCTCTAGTCATTATCTGCTCTGTTTCACTAAACTGCTTCCCTCTGATCTCCTGCCACATAAACTGGAACATGCTCACCTGTTTATAGCTCCTGTGGTAAGTAGTGTCCTCATATCAACTGCCACCAGGTCTGTCTCTCACGCACTTCGTGCGGCTCTATGGGCCAAGCAATATTTGTGAAGTTCGAAGAAGCATTTGCGATTCTAATTTTTCAACCAGTCTCGTTATTTTAAACCCACCTGACGTAACGCCGGTGCTGGTCAAAGAGTTGTACAGTGTTCAGTCATATACACCTCAGTCCTGAGATATTCGGAGGATGACCAGAATCTCTTCCCTTCTCACTCTGCTCTCCCTCCTCTACCTGCTCTTCTCCCCCCCTCCCCTTTCCCCTTCCCTCCAGCACCTCAAAATTTAGATGAACATTTTTCTCAGGGAAGTGCTATACTGTTTTCCCCTCAGCTGGGCCCAGGACACATGTGTAAGGGTATCTCCATGCAGGTCTCTGCTCAGTCATTCCTGGAGTCTCCCTCTCTCCTTCACCAACATTTCACAGAAAAGTATTACTGGTATTTGAGAATTTGCAGAAACTTAAGAGCTTGGCCAGAGGTTCTGCCTTCACAGCCTCCGCTGGTTAAATGGCACTCCCCCATGACTCTGACCTTCTCTCTCTACCTTGGAGGGATAAATTGTGGCACATCTCTCGTCTCTCTGATGATCTTAAGGCTACCCTCAGGCAGGCCCCTCTTTAAAGTCCCTCTCTTTTTCAGGCTTACTCTAAGATCCTGGCAAAGTCAGAAAGTTTAGGTCTAGAATGTTCATGAGGATGCATTCACAAAAAACAGACCATCAGTTCAGTTCAAAGATAACGCTAATGGGAAGTCAGCTCTCTATCTTCCTTTGCCAGGAGCATGATCTGCCATCTGACAAATGGGTTCCAGGTTTCCTTTGCCTCCCCTCCTCCCCTATCATTTGGACAAAACATTCCTGCAAATCAGGTCAAGGCCACAGTTCTGAAGGAGGTAGTCTTTCATTCACAAGTGTGCAGATTTAAAATTTCCCTACCATGCCCTTTTGTTTGTTTGTTTGTTTGTTTTTGCAGTTGTGCTACTGGTATCAAAGAAGAAGGGAAATCAGTCATCCACCTCATCTGAACCTCTACCTCTCTCTTGAAAAATTCAGCATGGAAATAATGAGGATATTTAATGCTTTCATTTTGCCTGGGGAGAAAAAGAGAGAGAGAGAGAGAGAGAGAGTGTGTGTGTGTGTGTGTGTGTGTGTGTGTGTGTGTGTGTGTGTGTGTGTGCACACATGTTTGCTTGTGTGTGTGTGTGTGTGTGTGTGTGTGTGTGTGTGTGTGTGTGTGTGCAAGCGTGTGCCTGTGTGTGTGCATGCTCTAGCGCATGCAAGCACACATGTGTGTATGTGACAAGTGCTTCTATGTGTGCGTGTGTGTGTGTGTGTGTGTGTGTGTGTGTGTGTGTTTGCAAGAGCCTCTGTGTGTGTGTGTGTTTTTCGGGAGCCTGTGTGTGTGCATACATGTGCGCATGTGTGTGTGCATGCATCAGTGAGTGTATGAGTGCATGTGTGTGTGTATGTGCATGTGTGTACACAAGTGCCTTTGTTTGTGTGTGTATGTGTGTGTTGTGTGTGTACATGTGTGTGTGCATGTGTGTGTTGTGCAATCAAGTGCCTGTGTATGTATGACTGCAAATGCGTGTCTGTGTGTATGTGTATGTATGTGTTTCAGTCAGTAAACTGGTTTCAGTCATGTGTGTGTTGTGTGCGTGTGCATGTGAGCATGGTTGCCATGCTTCTGTGTGCGTGTGTGTGTGTGTGTGCGTGTCCATGTGTGTGCATGGTTGTGTGCGCATGTGTGTGCATTTGCCCACTTGTGTACCATGTGTGTGTGTGTGTGTGTGTGTGTGTGTGTGTGTGTGTGTGTGCATGTGTGTGCATACGTGCATACATGAATGCTTGAGCACATGAGTGTGCATGCATGAGTATATATACATGGTTGCATGTTGCAACAAAGAAGCAATGGACAGGGGCATGTTAGCTTGGGCAGGGGGAGGAGATTACTGGATGAGGGGCTGAAAAAGCAAAGAGATTCTTTTTCTTTTTGTTTACGGTGAAATGTGCCACGTGCAGACTTCAAAAAATGTTCTGTGTAAATGTTCATTATCATCACCATCTTTCACAGACTGTTATGACCACATACATAGATATACACATTGCACCAATCCGAGTCTTATGATCTTTGTGTACTAGTAGCACACTTAAATCAAGGAGACAGACAGAAAAAAAAGGGAGCAAAAAGTAAAAAGACTGTTTAAAAACTATAACATTATCAGTAACTGTGTGAGCAAAACAAAGACCGTGCCAAAACTCAATACCCTACCCTGTTTGGCTAAGTATACTTACCATGTCAGACCATAGCATTAAACGGCTGTCAGTCAGCTCTGTCAGGCCGAAGTTTTGTGGCCAATGCAGTCATAAGATAGTCACGTGACACCCACGGCCGTCACCCGTGCCTGTCCGCGGCCCGGCAAAGGTCCCCGGGGGCCGGGGGTCGCGTGACTCGGCATAGTAAGGTGATGAGTGAGTAAGCGCAGGAAAGCTAGAAGGCAGGGTGGCTGGGGGCGAAGCGGACTCCCGCTGGGATGTTTTGGCTAGGGGGGGTCCCTTAAGTGGGGCCTTGCCCTTAGATTTCCTGGGCATGTCGAAGGAAAGGCACTTAGCAATAGCCGCGGTTGCCTTCTAGCTTTCGAACGCAACGGTCGTGCGTCTGTCGGTCGGGTAGAGGAGGGAGATTCCCGCGTCCCCTCCGCGGGAGGGTCATCTCCAACTACCGCCGTCCGTTCTCCCAAGGAGAGAACGGTTCGCTCGGGGTTGGAACCAACTCGTGGGTCCTCCGGGAATGGGAGCGAACCCTGCACGTCAGAGTTGTTGCTCGACCCAGCCGAGTCCTTCACCATATTGGGCGATGGCGCCGAGCGAAACCGGAGCACACGATCGTAAGCGAGAGAGTCACGACGGTCGATCGAGGGGAATAACTAGGGCAATCGATCGACCGTGCGCACACAAAAAAATAAAATGAACAACGTACACAATGGAAAAAAGGTAAACAAGTCCGTACAGGGACACAAAGCGCAGCAGAAAAGGCGAAACTGCGCGTGAGAAGCGACCGTGGCGTGGCCCAAAGTGCTGAGTAACGCCACGTGTAAATACCAGGACAACGGTCGATCGCGATCGTTGAGGACACGAAGGCGAGCGAGAATTTCTGGCAAATGAGGGAAGGGGGCAAAGGAAATTAAATTGTGGACGAAATACTGGGGTATAAGTTGGTGACAAGAGGGGGAGACCGGCGCAAAACAAAATGGCGACGAGACTGGAAGATGGCGACGAGACTGGCTCACGATCGTCGCACAGGAGGTTGTGGAATCGTGGAATAAATGACGGCGAGGGAGGGAAAAAACGGAATTTAGTGGCGACTGGGCCGAAGGCGATTGAAAAGGGAAGCCGATGGATAAAGAGAGGCACCGAACCAGCGATGAACGCGGCGATGGAAAAATGCCAATCAAGCTGAACCGGTGACGCGGAAAGCAGAACCGGGGAGCACACAATCGCGAGAAAAATTCCGAAAATAAGGTTAGAATGCTAGCCCACCGATAACCTCACACGTCAAGATACTCTGAGGGATAAGCACAAGCCACAAATAAATGAGTTCAGAATGCGAACACAGCAATCTTTACACAAAGGCAAAGTATAGGCGAGACAGAGCACAAGACTTATCTTGCTTGGGTGACAGGCCGAAGAAGAAATGACGTACAGTACACGAACTTCGGCATCTTCCGTAGGCGGAAGTAGGGTGGGCGTCACGTGACTATCTTATGACTGCATTGGCCACAAAACTTCGGCCTGAACAATATATACAAGCTCATTTTCACAATCTGACTTGTTTAAGACAGGCAAAAAGATTACTGACCACCACCATCATCACTCCTTCCATCCCCTTCTCCTCCTTTTACACATATATATAATAATAGTATAAGATTTGCCATCTATTGTAAGTATTATCATACTTATGCATTCTAACACACAGACTGATACACAATTGTATACACACATAGATCCATCTGCACTCTCTCAATTACACACACACACACACACACACACACACATATGCACACACACCCACTCTAACAACATCATTCTCTAAAACAATCTCTCCCTCCCCTCACAAAAGACGATCCAACAGAGTGCAATCAATGAACCGGCACACGCATCTCCTGTGTGATCTTCACAAAATTTGCCATCAACCAACAGACTACTGAAACTCTGCTGGGCTTTCAGATAGAAGTAGTTCAGGACACACACACACACACACACACACACACACACACATGCACACACACACACACACACACACACATACAACTACATATGCACCCTCATGCTTGTAGACTCACACAGACACACACACACAAACCATATGTACACCCCATGCAGGCACACACACACACACACACACACACACACACACACACACAGCCCAGTGTAACAATCCCCTTCCCCCAGTACAGCCAGTGCTGCAGCCCACTGACCACAGAGGCTCTCTGCTGAGCCTCAGGACAGAAGAAGAAGTAGTCAGGCATGGAGGCCACTGGCTGAAAGAAGTGATGGACGGTGGCCAGGAACTTGTCCTGCACCAGCTGGTGCAGCCCCGCTGGCTGCTCGCACGTCATGTCGGACCACAGAGATGGCAGCAGTGACACCATCTTGTGCGGGAGCTGCAGGATCTCTGGCACGATGATCTCTTCACCGTCATCACTGCAAGCGGATGCATCAACGAAGAGCAATTAGGACTGACAGAGAACCTCTTTGTGGTCTGCTGGGAATGGAAAGGTAGACAAGCTACAAGATGTGAAGACTTTTAAAACTTCCTTTATCATTAATGGTCAGATTAAACGCAAGGTAATATCATACCTAGACAAAATGACAATATTCTCATAACAGCAATATTTTTTCTCTCAATTTTTATCATTCCCTTGTAAATGTACATGTTAAATATTAAAAACAATTAGGAGATTAAAAAATGCACACCATTAAGTAACAAGATTATTTATCTTGAATGGAAAGTTGCGGAATAACAAACTGGATTGCAGCTGCACAATACAGGCAAAATTAGAACTACCCAAAAAGGGATTTTTCTCAATCTTACCAGTCCAAATGAATGCCTTTTCCCAACATGGCATCAAACATCAATATATCATCAGATTAAACCCCCCCCCCCCCACCCACCCCCCCAAAAAAAAAAAAAAAAAAAAATGAAAGAGCAGGGAGCTAACCTCACCTCCACTCCCAGTCGGGCAGCAACAAGGATTGCCCGTAATGAGTTCACCTCAAAACATATTCAAACTAACTCATTTTTCTCCTTTACCATGGTGCAGGAACCACCTCTCGCTGCTTTCTGGATTTGGACTTTGTTGTTTTGGTGCTCATGGATTCCAACAAATGCTCATTCCTGCTCGTCCTTGCCTCTGAAGGAGAAGCTTCTTTTCCTGTAGTTTCTCAAAATGGGGAGTTTTTTATCATACTCCCTGTTTGGCTAGTATACTTACCGTGTCAGACCATAGCAGGCGGTTGTGAGTTCAAACCACTCAGGAGGTCAGAGTTTTTTAATCAACACGATTTCCATGCAGGTGTCCCCGACTCCAGAAAGGTCCACTCGTTTGCTGGACCTCATCTCCCGTCTCCGCCCTGCCTCCCACACGTCGGCAAGGACTCTGTCCTCCCTCTTGGGGATGATGGAGTCCCTGTCGTCCCTCATTCCCCTAGGACGAGTCCCCAAGCGGCAACTCCAGAGGGAATTCCGCCGTCGCTGGTCGCAGACCTCCGACCGCTGGGATCAGACCATTCCTCTCGGACCCTGGTTCCTTTGGGCCATGGAGGAGTTGCTCGGACTTGAGGTCCGGAAACCAGGACTGAGTTGGCCACCAAGGGGTTATGAGGATGAGCTTGGGTTCCCAGTCTTGCCTTCCTGATCACCTTGTGGAGGATCGGGAAGGGGGGAAAGGCGTATGCTATGAGGCCCGTCCAGGGGAGGGAAAGGGCGTCGATCGCATAAGCCTGGGGATCGGGGACGGGAGAGACATACACCGGCAGACGATGTTTGAATCGGGTGGCAAACAGGTCGACCATGGGTCTGAACCAACGTTCCCACACCGCTGAAAGAGTGAGTCGGCTGAGAGTCCCACTCCGTGTGGAGGACGGACTTGGAGCGGCTGAGACAGTCTGCCAGGATGTTGTGCGTCCCCACTATGTGTCTGGTGCGAAGGGTGATTCCCCAAGTGTGACACCAGCGCAGGAGAGCCTCTGTCTCAAAGAAGAGGCTGATTGAGCATGCCTCCCCCCCCCCCCCCCCCCCCCCCCCCCCCCCCCCCCCCCCCCCCCCCCCCCCCCCCCCCTGTACAACACCCACCGACGTGTTGTCCGTGAGAAGGAGAACAAATCGGCGCAAGACCTGGTCCTGGAAGTGGAGGAGGGCTAGCCTGACCGCTTCCAGTTCCAGGATGTTGATGTGGAGAAGGGAGGTCTGTGGATCCCACAGTCCGGAGGCATGCCTGTTCTACAAGTGGGCCCCCCCAGCCCGAGTTGGAGGCGTCTGTGTAGAGTTCCAGGGCCTGACTGGGGAGGGAGGTGGGGAACCCCGGGAGGAGAGTGGAGGGGTTGAGCCACTCCTCCTCCGTGGCCCAAAGGAACAGGGCCCGAGAGGAATGGTCTGGTCCCAGCGGTCAGAGGTCTGTGACCAGCGACGGCGGAACTCCCTCTGGAGTTGCCGCTTGGGGACCCGTCCTAGGGGAATGAGGGACGACAGGGACTCCATCATCCCCAAGAGGGAGGACAGAGTCCTTGCCGGCGTGTGGGAGGCAGGGCGGAGATGGGAGATGAGGTCCAGCAAACGAGTGGACCTCTCTGGAGTCGGGGACACCTGCATGGAAATCGTGTTGATTAAAAAACTCTGACCTCCTGAGTGGTTTGAACTCACAACCGCCTGCTATGGTCTGACACGGTATAGTATATGACGTCAAAAGAGAATTTAAGCTGACAATTCCCGAAAATTATATTCTATCACCACCTTTCTTCAACAGTCAGCTTTTCTGTCTTATGCACTGGTGTCTGCCACATCATCCTCTATTCTACACTGGACATTCCCTGTTTTCTACCTGTAACTCATGTGAGGACTGGACCAGCATGACATGGCATTCAGTTCAAAGGTTGATATTCCGGTTAACCTACGTAACAGTCTGCCACTTCTGGCAAGACAACCAGCCACATCTCCCAGCCATACCCATGCACAAGCCACAGAGGCTAGTCTGATCATTGTCTTGAGACTGCATGCAGACGCACACTGAACTGAGTAAAGAGCTGAGCACAGAACTACATCTTTTCCACTATGGTGTCCCAAATTCAGTCAGTCAAAGCAAGTATGCTAAAATGAACAAAATCCTGACAAGGGACCCTGTCAGATTTCTCGAGGTTCACTAAAAAGCCCAGAGATGAATAGGTCTGCTCAAGAACTGCAAGAACCCTGGCAAGAATCCCCCAAATTCTGGTTCTTTCGGAGAACGTTGACCTACTTCGTTCAATGATTTTGAATATGTTCACTGTCTCACCGCAGATATGACTGTGTCTATCACCCTGGTGAACACCACGGGACAGACCGAGAGGGCTTTGAAAGAAAAGACCATTCCTTGGAAGGCAAAGCAAAGGTACTTCTGGGAAAACCTCTCCATAGGAATGTGAAAACACAGCAACAATTACTCAATTGTAGTACCTGTATATGCTGTTTAAACCTGAAAAATAAACCACTACCTTCATAAAACAACAACACTGTTGTCCCTCCCTACTACTTCCACATGACATAACATTCCCAAATCAACACACTATGAGCATAAAAAGAAGTGCTACCTTTGGATGTCAACCACTTCCAGGAAGCGCACAGAGTGTTTGTGCACCAGGTCGTTCTCCTTGGCCGTGAGCAGCTCTTTGCGGGCCTGGCCCACCAGCTTCTGCAGGTGTCCACAGGAAGCGAGCAGGAAGGATGTCATGTCCACCTCCAGGGGCAGCGACTCCTGACAGATGCTGCTGATGGCCGCGTCCATGTCGTGCTGGTCCACAAAGTAGTTGTGACGCAGGCTCTGGTACAGTCCTAACAACATCATGACACTAAGTTAGGGTAGGCCACCTAGGGTGGTTGTGGTGCAGCTGCTGGTACAGTTCTATGTAGATCATACTATACTGTTACACAATGCTACTGAAACGAGTTGTGGCAGAGCATTTGGTTCAGTCCTATGAACGTGTTATTAATATTTATTGTTATGAAATGCTTTTTAATGCAATTGTGAGTAGGCTTTGGTATATCCAATGAACATGACACTGAATAGTTGTGAAATGTCATTTAATGTAAATGTGGCACAAGCTTTGGTAAAGGCATTTGAATATGATACTTTGTTGTTGTGAAATTTTCCACACAACTGAGCATACACTAAATTGAAAATCATACAGAAACAAGCTTTCAGCTTTTCATCTAAAAGGGCTTGGTGAAAATATCATTTCATCACCACTATTTCAATGCCACAGATGGTTCATCCATAAAAAGATGTTAAAAGGATTATCTCTGTATTTTTCAAAATGATGTTCAGAGGTTTACCTGTGAAAAAGCAACTGAAGTAGGACTCGGTGATGAGGTGGCACTGACGACGGAAATCGCCCACCCCTTCCACCATGTTGTCCACAGACCTGCGGTCCAGGGAGGACCGCCATGCTTGTCGGGGAAACTCCGGCTCCTCCTTCTCCTCCACCACACTGGCCTCCTTGTCAAAGGACGCCAGACGGCCCCTCGCCACCGGCGACAGCTGATTCTCCTGGCCCTCTGCGGTGAAGGTCATGTCTTCATGGATGTCTGGGGGCAGGGAGAAGGTCCAGCGATTGATGAGGGACTCAGTGATGCTGTGGTAGTGGCAGTCGTAGACGTAGATAGGGATCACCATGGGTCCCTTGGCTGTGGCACAGCTGCAGAGCAGCTGGTGTTCACCTGAGACAACACTCACAGTTCCTCACTCAGGCCAATGTCACATGGGTAATTTCAAAGGTTTTAGACTGAAACATCCTCACACCCTGTTTTTTGTGTGAGGAGATGTTGGTACCAGATGGCTTTTGAAGCAGCTGCAAGTGTGTTTCAACCTTAGGACATGTTCTATTTCTCTGAAAAGTTATTAAAAAAAAAAAAAAAGTCCCAGCACAACCCAATAAAGTTATTGTAATCTCTCTCCCTCTCCCTCTCTGTATGTCTTTCTCTCTCTCACTTTCTATTTCTCCCTCTCTCTGTCTCTTTCTCTCTCTCATACACACACACACACACACAAACACACACACGCACGCACGCGCGCACACACACACACACACACACACACACACACTCACACACACACACACACACACACACACATACAGAGCCACTCACCCATTCCTTCACATCATCTTCGCGACTCTGGGCCACGGAGCGCTCTGGAGACTGGCAAGGCGAGGGTTCCGTGACGGTGATGATGGTAGACGACAAGTTCCCTATCCCTGACAGGGCACCTGACCCCCTCCTCCCTTCAGCCGACGTGTGGCCAGTGTGGCAGGAATCAGTGTCATCAAACGCTGGACATACAGGTGCTGCAGCAGCCGTGGATGTTGCTGCTGTTGCCACCGCTGCAGGGTCTTGCTCGGCTGTGGTGGCTTCCCCTGCTTGTGTGTCTGCCTGCACTCGGGAGCCACTCCTGCATTCCACTTCTTCATTCTGCAAGGTCAGGTCAGGTCAGGTCAGGTCAGGTCAGGCCAGGTCAGGTCAGGCCAGGCCAGGTCAGGTCAGGTCAGAGAAAAATAAAACAAATTAAGATGAGATGACCTAAAGCGATGTGAAAAAAGGTCAAAAATTAAATGGCAAAGTATGGTAATATTAGGTAAGATAAGGTAAAAGAGAGTGAGATGAGGTGAGGTGAAATAAATTACACAAGATAGATAAAACAAGGTAAAACAGAAAAAAGTGAAAAGAAAGTGAGGCAAGGTATGATGATGTGAGGCAAAGAAGGTCAGGAAGGTACAGTATGATACTATACAATTAAGCACAGTAAGGTAAGGTAAAGAAAAAGGTGAAAAGAAACAAGATCATATAGGTTGAAATAAGGCCAGGTAAGGTGAGGTAAGATAAAATATAGCAAGTTACAGTAAAGAAAGGAAAGAAGAGAAAGCAAGAAAAAGTAAGATGAGGTGCGGTGAAAGAAGGTCAGGTAAGATCAGGTAAGATTAGATAAAGCAAGGGAAGGAATGCCGAGGGAAGGCAAGTTACGAACAAGTCACTTCAGGCGAGGTGAAGTCTAGAAAAGAATCATACCGATGGACAGTGGTGATAACGTATGTCAAAGTTGTTTCAAGCACTTCCAAACCAGATCTCATTCTAAAGTTCTCAGGCTATAATCTTTTCACAACTATTCTGCATTATCCTCCTCATCTGCCATTATTAGTTAACTTATGAAACACCTTCATCTACACATTGTGGATGACTCTTCATTTTGTTCTCTTACAGACTCTTTGGAAGCCTTTGAGCATTAAGACGCGGTATTTGGAGAAGTGGAAGGTTGCTGCTAAAATGCAAGAGGCCATCATTTGCGAAGTGCTTGGATTCCAGCCCAAATGGTTAAAAAAAAACATCATATATTAGCTGGTACCAGCATGACTACAAGTGAAGGTGATAGAGGACTGTGCATTTAATACCACTGCAGGCCAGAAACAGCTGACATGATAATGGCAGCTCAGCAAGCAGTGTAGATTGTACAGGTGCACTTGTATTGGCTTCAAACTTCAGTGGCAGTGCCTACAATTATCAAAACTTGTGCAATTGGAATTGATGCTATGGATTAATTCAGAATTTCCAGAAATCAGGTGAGCGATCGATCACAACAGTCTGTTGTAAATACCAACTATACACAGACACATGCATGGCACACTACACCCACTGAATTTTTCATTCAAACTTTGGAGTGATTCTGACTTCCAGGGTTTGGGGGTAATTCCTAGGTAAACTATTCCCCAGTTTCAAAAGTTCATTACAAATTCATTAGGTGCTCTAAAAAAAAAAATCTGTGGCAGTTAGGTGAATGTTACTCTAAAAAGAAGACGAAAGGAAAAGTGATAAACTAGTGTTTTCAAGTCTGCCAGATTTACATCCTCTGTAGCATGACGACCATGCTCACCTTCCTATCGTCTCCTGATGCATCCCTGTCTTTCTCCTCCTCCTGTTCATTCAGCAAGAGCAGGTCATCGTAACTGGCTGGGATGAAGGTCAGCAGGATGTGGGCCATGCTCACGGCCTTCATGTAGCACTTCCACATGGGCAGACCATGCAGAGACTCCTTCTGTGGGAACCTGACCAACACACACACACCTTTGTTTGGGGGGTGGTGTTGTGTGGAGCATGTGTCCGTGAATGTGTACTTGAATGTGCTATCGTAAGGTGTTCTGTGCTGAACTGTGCACGGGTGTTCTGCAACGGCAACAGTCCATGTCAAGATCACTCAAGAAATACTATTATCATGATGTCAAGGACAACTAGAAAGAGCCTCTGGAGAGTTCAGACATCCACCAAGGTAAAGCACATCTGGATCTGCATCAAAGATGAGCACCAAAATTTACTGAATTCCTGTTTTTTTCCTATTTCGTTTTTGAACCAAATTTCATTAAAATTATAGAGTAGTTTTTTTTAATCTCTCTGACAGACAAAAACATGCCAACAGATAAGAGTGAAAACATAGCCAAAGAGGAAGAAGTAATCAGTCTGCTGAAGACTGTTCCCCCTAATTCATAACAGTAAGTTTCAAATCTTAATCAAAATCTCCCACAGGCCTTGGCACATACACAGTGATATAAACTCTCCTCCCTTTCTCTCTCTCTCTCTCTCTCTCTCTCTCTCTCTCTCTCACACACACACACACACACACACACACACACACACACACACACACACAAACACACACACACACACACACACACTTATTCTATCATCCACACTACACATCCCATTCTCCCCTACACATAAATATGAATGTACACACAAGATACTAATTTGCTGCGTAGATACAAGGTTGTTAGGAAATCACAGGTTCCAGAAATGAGTTTGGTACTGTCTTAAATTAAGAGTACAGCTGACTGTACTATCTTAAGAGTAGTGTTGATTTAATGTCTCAAGATTAGAGTTGATTGTACTGTCTTACGAGTAGAGTTGATTCTACTGTCTTAAGAGTAGGGTTGATTGTACTGTCTTAAGAGTAGAGTTGATCTGCTGTCTCAAGAGTAGAGCTGATTGTACTGTCTTAAGAGTAGAGTTGATCTGCTGTCTCAAGAGTAGAGTTGATTATACTGTCTTAACAGTAGAGTTGATTGTATTGTCTTAGGAGTACAAGACAAAATTTGCTTCATAGATATAATGTTGGTAGGAAATCACAGGTTGCAGAAATAAGTTTGGTACTATCTTAAGAGTACAGCTGATTGTACTGTCTTCAGAGTACACGCTGATTGTTTTGATTGTACTGTCTTAAGAGTACAGCTGATTGTACTGTCTTAAGAGTACAGCTGACTGTACTGTGTCTTAAGAGTACAGCTGACTGTACTGTGTCTAAAGAGTACAGCTGATTGTACAGTGTCTTAAGAGTACAGCTGATTGTACAGTGTCTTAAGAGTACAGCTGATTATGCTGTCTTAAGAGTACAGCTGATTGTACTGTGTCTTAAGAGTACAGCTGACTGTACTGTCTTAAGAGTACAGCTGACTGTACTGTGTCTTAAGAGTACAGCTGATTGTACTGTGTCTAAAGAGTACAGCTGATTGTACAGTGTCTTAAGAGTACAGCTGATTGTACTGTCTTAAGAGTACAGCTGATTGTACTGTCTTAAGAGTAAAGCTGATTGTACTGTGTCTTAAGAGTACAGCTGACTGTACTGTGTCTTAAGAGTACAGCTGACTGTACTGTGTCTTAAGAGTACAGCTGATTGTACTGTGTCTTAAGAGTACAGCTGATTGTACAGTGTCTTAAGAGTACAGCTGACTGTACTGTCTTAAGAGTATAGCTGACAGAGTACAGCTGACTGTACTGTGTCTTAAGAGTACAGCTGATTGTACTGTGTCTTAAGAGTACAGCTGATTATACAGTGTCTTAAGAGTACAGCTGATTGTACTGTCTTAAGAGTACAGCTGACTGTACTGTCTTAAGAGTACAGCTGATTGTACTGTGTCTTAAGAGTACAGCTGATTGTACTGTGTCTTAAGAGTACAGCTGATTGTACAGTGTCTTAAGAGTACAGCTGATTGTACTGTCTTAAGAGTACAGCTGATTGTACTGTCTTAAGAGTACAGCTGATGGGACTGTGTCTTAAGAGTACAGCTGATTGGACTGTGTCTTAAGAGTACAGTTGATTGTACTGTCTAAAGAGTACAGCTGATTGTACTGTAATGAGAGTACAGCTGACTGTACTGTCTTAAGAGTACAGCTGATATGCTAACAGAGTGTTGATAATATGAAAAGAGCAAAGATGATATGGTAACAGTGAACTTGATATAGTAAAATGGGCACAGATGACAGATGGTATGCTAACAGAACGCAAAAAGTATAGAAACAGAGTCAAGATGATATATCAGAGAGAACAGATGATATATAAAATTGGGTGGCGATGAAACAGTAACAGTGAACAATGATTTGTAACAGAACACAGCTAATATGGTAACTAAACGCAGATGACACAGTAACAAAAGGCCTCGAAAGTACTGTTTCCCTCAAACAAACTTCAACCTCCAACACTCACCTCCCATTGCTGGCTCCAGCGGAGGTGTGGCAGAGAGAGAGCCCTCTGGAGTCTTGCTGGAAGCAGCAGTGCCTGGAGTCATAGTAGCGCTGGAGGTGTTGGGGGTGCTGGGAGTGCCGGGGGTATGGGTGGTGGTGGTGGTGGTGGTGGTGGTGACAACAGGAGTGGAGGTGGATCGATCAGGCACAGCCGTCGCCCTCGTTTTGTCTGGAGTGTCTGGCGTGGCTTCTGCTGCCTGATGTGGACAGAATTAGCCTTGAAGAACACCCACATAAAATACAAAGACAGAAGGAAAGAGCACAGGAAAAATACAAGTAAGGAAAACAATGGGTGGACTGAACATTCTTTCATAATTCACTTTGGTCCACATGTAGAAAAAAACACACACAATAACACCACCACTGGTAAAACAAGCGAACGAATAAAAGCCAAAAACAGTAAATCGTTGTGGCGTGTCTTCTTTCAAAACATATACTCTCTGTACATATCTCCTCATGTGTGACTGAATCACCCAGAAAACATAGATGAATCTGCTCACCCATGCTTTTGAAACAAATATATTCCAGTAACACATTACAGACATAAAGCCAGTGCACTCCTCATAAAAACAAATGTCCTGAAAGACTATATTCAGAAACACATGTCCAACTTCCTGTTACCTGCAGGAACTCACAATCGGCCATCAAAAGCAGCCAGTCTTTGCACTGACTACCAGCCTGCTTCTTTCAGCAGGCTATGGAAGGGAGTGTGGGGTGAACAAGGTATTGACCTGGAGAGAACTGACCTGGAAAAGAAAACTGACCTGGAAAGAACTGACCTGGAGAGGAAAACTGACCTAGAAAGGAGGACTGACCTGGAGAGGAGAACTGACCTTGACCTGGACAGAACTGACCTGGAGAGGAAAACTGACTAGAAAGGAGAGCTGACCTGGAGAGGAGAACTGACCTTGACAGAACTGACCCTGGAGAGGAGAACTGACCAGGAAAGAACTAACCTACAGAGGAGGACTGACCTGGAGAGGAGAACTGACCAGGAAAGAACCCTGAGGAGGAGACCTGAGAGGAGAACTGACCAGGAAAGAACTAACCTACAGAGGAGGATTGACCTGGAGAGGAGAACTGACCAGGAAAGAACTAACCTACAGAGGAGGATTGACCTGGAGAGGAGAACTGACAGGAAAGAACTAACCTACAGAGGAGGATTGACCTGGAGAGGAGAACTGACCAGGAAAGAACTAACCTACAGAGGAGGATTGATCTGGAGAGGAGAACTGACCTGGAAAGGAGAACAGAGGACAACTGACCTGGAGACCTGGAGAGGACAACTGACCTGGAGAGACAAGGACAACTGACCGGGAGAGGGACAGAGGACAACTGACCTGGAGAGGAGGAGAATAGAGGACAACTGACTGGAGAAGAGGAGGACAACTGACCAGGAGAGAGGACAATTGACCTGGAGAGGAGAATAGAGGACAACGGACCTGGAGAGGAGAACAGAGGACAACTGACCTGGAGAAGAGAAGAGGACAACTGACCAGGAGAGAACAACTGACCTGGAGAGGAGAATAGATGACAACTGACCTGGAGAGAACTGACTGACCGGAGAGGAGAAGAGGACAACTGACCTGAGAGGAGAAGAGAGGGACAACTGACCTGGAGAGGAGAATAGAGAAAATGACCTGGAGAGGAGAGGACAACTGACCTGGAGAGGAGAAGAGACCTGGACCTGGAGGAACAGAGGACAACTGACCTGGAAAGGAACTGACCTGGAGAGAGATGAGAGGAGAACTGACGGAGAACTGACCTGAGAGGAGAACTGACCCGGAGAGGAGAACTGACCTGGAGAGGAGAACTGACCTGGACAGGAGAACTGACCTGGAAAGGACTGACCAAGGAAGGATTGACATGGAGCGGGAGAACTGACCTGACCTGAGAGGAGAACTGACCCGGAGAGGAGAACTGACCTGGAGAGGACTGACCCAGCTCTACTGCTGCATGCACACAGTGCAGCTACATCTGTACATCTGACTTTGGGCTGCACACTCCCCTACAATATCACTAACATCATTTTTGCTCATAAAGGACTTCTCCCTGATTTCTCATAGATAAATGCACAAAAATACTGGATGTATCTTCATTTCTTTCTTTTAGACAAATGTAAAAGACATTCCAACCAGGGACAATGTCAAGTTTAGTCATAAAAGAACCAGGTCGCTTGCAGCCAGTCTGACAAATGAAAACTGCCATTTCTGTCAAAAATGAATGAAGGATGACATGAGCTTCAGTGGGGTCCAAAGCCCGAGCCTGAAGAATTCAAAAGACTCAAACACCCAGCAGACACAAAACAATGTCCATGTGCAGAAATGCTAGGACATCTTCTCGGCAGAGAACACTCTTCAGGTGCAGTGTGCCTTCCTGGATCTACAGGAAACAGCCGGATGTCAGGCCTCAGACACACCGGCATCCATGGACCAACACATGCACTCCTCCTCACCTTGGACAGCATCTCTCCCGACCTGGTGGCCGGGGCACTCTTGCAGCGGAAAGGGAACGGATGTTGGTTCAAGTCCCGATCACGCTTGCACAACTGCTCCATGTACTTGGCAGCCTCATCAGCACTGAGGATGTACTCCTTGTCATGGATGCCCTTCAGGCGCTCGAACAGCAGGGAGAAGAGAAGCTCGTTGGATCCCTTGGGGTCCACACCCGCCTCCTGTTCTGAGGACTTGCCTGCACGTGATGGAAGTGATGGCTGAGCTTTAACAGTTGCCACTCAAAGATGCAGCTCCCAGGGGGAAAAAAAAATCTAAACGTACATGTTTGGGAAAACTTAATTTATTACTATGTCCATATATGCATGTTGCCCAAACTGTGAAAAAACAGATTTATCTATACTGGTTTTTTTCCACTGCATCTTCAGAGTCATCAATTAAGAAAAAGATAAATCTTTAGCTGTGAACTATCCTTCATTTATTCAAATCTCTCACTCTGTGAAATGTATTCACTTCATCCACTTTTCAAAGCACAGCCTAATTCCTATACTTTCAAGTAAACATCATAACCCAAACTGTTTCCCATACATTTATGCGTAATAAATACGCCATACATTTAGTTCGTTCTTGCTTTTGAGTGAATGAAGGCATGAATGGTGTATAAAATCATGATAAGTACTACTTGAACTGTGTTTTAAATATCTTACTTATAACTATCATCATTACTTATTTCAACAAAGGTTAAAATGACACACATTTTTTTCCAGCTGTTGTTTCAAAATCTAAGCACGAAAACCAAAACTCAACCACCAAAGAAAGACCTAAAAGTTACAGTTGCTCCAATCCAGTTTAGCAGTTGCTATCCGAGACTAAGCAGAAAATGTTATGTCATGGACAAACTGAAGTTTAGGTCTTTAGCAGAGATGACCAAGAGCACTAAAGATGAGATTTCAGCATAAACTGTTCAGCCCTGGTTACAGAAAATTAAGCGTTTTGATGATATCATCATATCACAGTTAATAACAGGTGTTCAGCAGACATCATACCCCATTATTACCAAATCACTGGTATTTAGCATGAATCAGTACTCATGATCAACCAAACGGGAGATATGCTCCTGCATTACAATTCACGAAAACACACCAATGACTATGAATTCACTTTTAAGCACTCCCCATCACCAGTTGTATTGTTTGGCAAGCTAATGTCTCATTCTTATAGCCCAGATGGCGTGTGAAAATACAAAAGAAGAAAATGCCCAGCAATTCAAATAAACTACAACTAACACAGCATCATGAGCAGTCCTGCATCGCCTGCTCTGTTTCCGCAGACCTCACTTAAGTTTTCATGCTTATCACCCTAAATTCTCCCCCCTTTCTCCCCCATCATCTGGTCAAACTGACCCTCTCTGACAGGTAATGCTTTAAAACAGAGAGAGAGAGAGAGAGAGAGAGAGAGAGATATGGCGGGCTGTGGGGCACAACTTTGGGCTATCAGAAAAGTAGTTTGGCTATCAAATTTCACATAGCTGGTAGCCAAAATGGCTGCTGGAGACTTCGTTGTTTTGATAAGACATGTAGATTAAAGTTATGGCATGTAGATTAAAGTTATGGCTACTGACTGAATGCAATGTGTCCAATTTTGCTATGCTTGCATTTGCTTTGTTCTTGTTTGTTTGTGTGTTTTCTGGGACATATCTGACCATGCTTCTGATGCATTTCCTCCTGTGCATTTTAGCCAAGATTTTCTTCCTTTTTTTTTTCTTCAAAATCAATTTGACCACTGGATCATCAATAAACGCACTCAAACTCATCACACTGTCTCTCTCTTTCTCTCTCCCACATGCATGCAAGCATGCACACAAGCATGCACACACACACACACACACACACACGCACACGCACATACACACACACGCACACGCACACACACACACGCACACGCACACACACACACACACACCTGTTCCACAACAAAAAGGTGGAAAACAGCAGCTCAGCTTGCTGACTGCGAGGAAGCAGTGTGACCAGATTCAAATGAAAGGGGACAAAGGTCATAGAGGACTCAGCATTCTTCTTCTCCTCTTCCTCCGTCTTGCCTGGACCATGACGTCGACCAGGTGTGGAAGGTGGACTGTTTCAGAATATATGGGAGAGTATAATGTCCTTTCAACTCTGATACCTCTCAGCACACCACCCACAGAAAAATAATGCATGCACATATGTCCAACATCACATACATACACAAACACACACACACACACACATACATACACACAGAGGCACAAACACACACATGCACGCACGCACGCATGCACGCACGCACACATGCACGCACGCATGCACGCACGCACGCACGCACACACACACACACACACACAAACATTAAAAGAAATAAGTAGATAAATTTTGGATCCATCCTTTGAGTTCGTCCCTGAAAGAAAAAAAAATCCCACTAGAGGAAATAAGTGTAGGTACAGATGGTATGAATTACTTCCCATGTTATTTTTCACCACAAAAAAATAATAACAAAATAAATAAATACAGGAATGAAAAAAATAAGAAATAAAGAAAAAATATGAAATGTCAACATCTCATCAATCTATAGCTGTAGTATCTTAGTGTTCCTGTTCACTGCGATGCTGTAAAACTCTATCAATAATGTGCATAGATACCTGGATCTCCATTTCATCAGATCTCATTTGATCTGCACAATAATTTGTTAGAACCATCTTGGACCATATTCCATCTTTAAAAAAAATTGTAATAATCTTGTTCAATGATCCTGGATCCTCCCTTGACTATGGGATCCGCTCCAAATTGAAGGGATTCAATCCCTGGCAACATCACATCCTTTGCCAAATCTGGTTCAAACAGGTTTAGTCGTTTCAATATAATCCTGCTGACACACACAGAGAAAAACAAAAATACAAACAAAACAATGGACCTGGACAAAAACATAATCTATTCAAAGGAGGTTATTAAAGAATGATAAAAAAAAAACACCAGCATACAGAAAAGGGCCAGAACCATAAGGCCTTAAGCAAGAAATGAAATTGTGTCCTTTCCCATGCAGTTTGTTTTTAATTGTAAACATTTTCAGGAACAGTATTGCGTCAAACTTTTTTTTTCTCATAAACATTCGCTAAATTTTTAGCTAGGAGGCTTCACATTTTATTGGCTTGTAGACAGAACTCAACCACCCATCCAACCTACAAATTTTATGAAAATTTACATCATTTTGTAACTACCTTGAATGACAATGCCATCCTTTCAAATGCACACACACACACACACACACACACACACACACACACACACACAATTCTTCACTTTTAATACTCTAGTCGACATTTATGGAACAGATTACTGACAACTTTGTAAAATATACAGAACAAAAGACAAACTGACAAAAGTCTGAAAAGTTCTTCTGACTTGTCCCCACACCCTCCCAAACCTCCGAGGCACCATTTTACACAACTCCAGTAGCAGTATGAAGTCAAGCGGTGTGATTACTTACCTAGAGGTGCGGGACTGTGTAACATCGGTACCCAGGGTGGGGGTCTTGGCAGCATGCTGGCACAGGTACAGCAAGTGGTTGAAGGTGGTCAGACTGGAGATGCACTCAAAGTCCACCTCAAAGAACTGCACACACACACACACACACACACACACACACACATATGCATATACAACATAATCGACTGGAAAATTAGATCCTTAGACTCTCAATCTTAAGGTTATGGACAGACCCAAGGTGAAAAGAAATGAGGTGTCTATCATCTTCCATGCCAACACATTAAAACCTATTGAGATTAGCAACAGACTGTCAGCTTGACAGGGGATGGACAAATAACAAAAACGAACATTGAACCATTTTCAGTGGAGCCATATGATCCATCATCAAGGTGGGAATTTTTGCCCGTAATTAAGGATAAAGCAGGTAATTAGCCAAATCTTTGCACTGCTTAACTTCTCTTGAATATATCAGCTGCGTGTTTGAACAAGTTGGTTGCTTGAGGTGAGTCAGATCAATCCTCCTGATTAAAATCTTCACTTGATCTTGCAGTGATTATCAAGTCAACATACTGACATCAAAAACCTTTGGACTTAGTCAACAAGGAGATTCGGTGAGGGCAAAGAAATTTTTGTTTTAGTTGTCTGCTCACCATTCTGTGAAATTGGATAGGCATTTTGGGACGGTGAAATAGCTCATTTGGTAGAGCCAAGGGTTGCTGGTTTGAATCTCAGTACAGGGGGATTTTTCCCTCAGAGTTAACATTAGTTCTGACTCCATTTTCCATATAGTCCTTCGAATGAGACTATAAAAAACAAGGTTCCATGTGTGAACGCACACATAACATCTCACGCACACATAAAATCCCATCACCAACTTTCCGAAGAGAAGTCTAGTTTGGCTGTTGGTATGGATGACACGTTACTCATACACCTTCCCCAAAGATGGAGTATGGCTGCCTTAATGGCGGGATAAAAAACAGTCATGCACACAAACTCCACTCCCTTTGTTGGGTAGATGGGATTAATACTTCCCTGTCCATACAGAAAGTGTCCACAGGAGTATCAGCCTGCGTAGGCGGAAGAAGAAGAAGAATATGAAGAGGTAGGCAGCGCCACACAATGCACATGTTATGTCTTTTCTTCAGTAGCAGACATTTTTGATAATCCAAGACAAAAGGCAAGCTCTACAAATCTAACTTTAGTCTCAAGCTGCCCTCTGTGACTAGAATACCCTTGGTGACACATTAAACAGTGATCACATGCTTACTTTTCGTTAAGGTCTTATTCACTTTTTTAACATTAGAAGGATGCAGAAAGTCCCAAAAGTGACATCACAGTTTTCTGTCTATGGAGCTGGGTTTGAACAGGTATGCAGAAGCAATTCAACACATTCAATACATCTATACAACAATTTTTTTTTTTTTTTTTTTTTTTTTGCAAAAGTAAACCTAATAGTACAGCTGCACAACATGCAGACCTGTTTTCAACAAACTATTATCAATCTCAACAGTGGACCTTTCAGGATAGAACTTGCATCGCCTGAACACACTGTGTACCTGTTCGCATGAAGAGGATCAACATCAATTTCAGCTCTTGTTATTCATTTCCTCCTTCAGCAAGTTATTCAAAAACAGAAACATCATGCACCTGGATATATGAAGAGGAGATGGGCACCAACATCCTCCTTTCCCATTGCCCCCTGAAACGTGTCATCAACACCGAGACAGCAGCAATGTTGTTCTGGTATCAATCGCAGTATTCTTGAATTCTATCATAATTTGGATGCTATGACAAGAACACATTATTCACTAAAACAGATACTGTGACACATTTGAATTTTAAAAAAAAACTATATTAACATTGCAAAAATAATTCCATCTAAGACTGACAAAATGTGTGTCCATAATGTCCCTCTGTCACTCTGTGCTAACATAAAAGCAGCAATAAGTTTGACTGCACTGTCACCCAACCATTCCATGGTTCTGTTTGTCACTTGTATGTGCACACAGTTTTTGTCTTGCAAACCTTTCAGGATTGCATGGCAGTACCGTCTCTGTTCTACTGAAATCACAAAGGATGTAAGACAGGCAGCCACTTGATGAAGGCTTCCTACAGTATTCTTCCTTCTTCAATTACATGTTTTGGTGTTGTTACAGACAATTACAGAACCCAACAGCAAAAAAACATGGAATGGATGATTCCTGTCTAGGTTTTCCCCATTTTTTCCATTTGACTCCACATATAACCAGCTCTGTTGGGGCAGTACATGAGACATGTGTGTTTCTTTCCTGATTAAGGCCATGGTCATCAGAAGGCAGAAAGAGTTTCATTCACTCTTCTATGGGCAATTTACCGTTAACCTTATACCAACATATGGTCTTGAACCTGCATTTCAGGGGCCGGAATAGCCCAGTGGTAGAGCGCCGGACTCATAATCTTGGTGATCTTGAAGTTGCAGGTTCGAATCTCCACCAAGGACGTTTTGGTACAGGGGGATTTTTTCCCTCAGAGTTAATGTTGGTTCTGACTCTATTTCCCATACACTCCTTTGAATGAGACTATAAAACAAGGTTCCATGCGTGAATATACGCATAACATTTTGCAGATACATAAAATGCCATCACCAACTTTCGGAAGAGAAGGCCAGTTTGGCCACTGATATGGATGACACTTTACACATAGCATGCACCTTCCCAAAGTTGGAGTATGGCTGCCTTAATGGTGGGATAACAATAACAGTCATCCACACAGAACTCCACTCTCTTTGTTGGGTAGATGGGATTAATCCTTGCCTGTCTGTACAAGGAGTGTCTGCTAGACTATCAGCCTGCTTACACAGAAAAAAAAAAAAAAAGAAGTCCTGAATTTCTGCACCAACTCTAAGGACACTACCATAAAAACTGATAGTTTTTTGTTTTTTTTTACTGTGGGAAGATGAAAAAACATACTGAATATTTGAGCATGTAACTGCACATCTGACTTACTGCACTGGCTGCCTGTCTCTCACAGGATGGCGTACACTTTCTGCCCTCTCTTTTGCTGTCATCTTTAGTTTTACTTCTGACAGTCTAAATAACTTCACACCCACTTACACTCCATCAGCTCTTCTCTTCCCCTCACAGTTATCTCCTGTGATTGCCCACATTGTAAATTCCAAACATCAACTTTCGACAGAGGCCAGTGTGGCCACTGGTATGTATGAATGTATACACGGTAGTAAGCATCCTTCTTGAATAACTCAGAACTGACATTCAGTTGACTGATGCAGGAAACAGATGATCACTGCCAGCAGGTTGCTTTTTATGTCATCTCTATCCAGGCAAACAGCTTGTTGTGTGAATGAATACACTGAAGTGAAGTGAAGTGTTTAGCGCTTGGTGACCAATGACAGGTGCTCTGAAAATACTCTAAATGACAATGATAATGATACTAAAATGGTTAGCATCACGCACTGTTGGCTAAATAGGTTGTTGGTTCGATTCCCATCACAGCAATTTGTTTGTGGGATTTTTCTGTCCTTACCAGCCTAACTACCCCTAGCTGAATTGCTAGAGGCTAACTGGGATGACTGGGATCACACAAATGAGTTTCATCCACCTAATGAACAAGTCTCTGTGACTGTTGCTCAAACTTCATGACCAACACTGCAGATGTCTGTATCTCACAGGCTGGCTGATGGCAGGATATATTATGAAAGCAAGAGTAAAATAAAGACCTGTCATGCAGTCTCAGACCACAATGGAAATCTGTGTCATCATCTTCATCATCCTCATCCTCAGGTCTTACTATTTCATTGAAAATTGTTATTTTTCCTTTCACTGCTGGCTCATGCTTGTCTTTTTGAGACAAACTGCAACAGGGCAACCAGGGGATCTGTCAAGTGTCAGTGAGATCTGCTTTTATGTCGTACTGCTGCTCCCCAGCTGGTTACTGGTGGGCCAGCTATATGCCTGATGAGTTCTCCTACAGAGTGAAACAGTTGACCTTGCTGGTCTGCTGACCTCTCTTTTAGCAGGAATGATAGCCTAAAGAGCACTCAGTGGACGATTCATTCTCCAGACCACTTCCACTTGAGTAGAACTCAGCTGACGTATGGTTAAACCAAGCTGAACAATGATGCACGTTTGATATTTATTCTTTTTTCCTACCTGAGAAATCCAGTCCTGTTTTAAATCATGTTTTATGTATCCTTTGTCATCTGATTGAGCCCTGTGGCTTGTAGTACAGTATTCCGTGACTTTAGCTTGAGAGGTGTGTGTGTGTGTGTGTGTGTGTGTGTGTGTGTGTGTGTGTGTGTGTGTGTGTGTGTCATGTGTGTGTGTGTGTATACAGAGAGACAGACAGACAGACAGAGATGGACAGAGTGATAGAGAGAGAGACAGAGAGGAGAGTGGGAGGGAGGGAGGGAGAATAAGACAGAGAATAGCAGCAACAAATCAATCTGTTCACTTTGCCCAATTTGATGGCTCCCACATGTTGTCACAGATGATCCATTCTTAACTTCCCTTCTCTAAATCTTTGTAAAACTGTTTTCAAAACAACAGTGAAAATGTCTTTCCTCTTCCTCTCTGCTCTTCCTCTAATCCCCTCCTTTCGAAATCCTTGTGACATCGTTTTTAAGAGACTTGGGATAACATAACTGCTCATCTTTCTTCTCCCCAATGTTTGTTTGTTTTGTTTTGTTTTGTTTTGCCTTGTCCTGTCTGAAAAGACTGATAGCTCAATGCCCATTACTTCAGCGTTTGATATATTCAAATGCTGGTTCAGTATTCAAATATGTTGTTTTCATTAATTTACCTATGCCTGCTTTTATTGTACTTTGAAACTTTTTTTTTCCCCTTTTCATATCACAGTTCTACATATCATGGAAAAATGCATGCATACCGCTTAAAAAAATACAACAGCAAAACAGATGAAGGACAACTTAAATTCTCATATATACACTCAATCTAACTGGCTGCTTGTTGCCATGGCAACTGTGGTCTGCTCCCGATGTGAATGCAAAAGTAAACCACAGCACATAGCATACCACAGCACATAGCAGAGCAGGGATAATGACTGCATACGCAAATCAGGACTATCACACAAAACATGTGTCACTGTGAAAATATGGTCTCCTAGAGAAGTGATATTTTTTTTCCTTTTAAAGCAACATCTTAAAAAAAAAAAAAAAAAAAAAAAAAAAAATCAGGATCATTACTGAACTGAAATCATAAATACTGAGCAGTGAATGAATGTGTGGATGAATGTCAAGAGCTGTGAAAAATTTGTTTTATTGAAACATTTCCATTTTGAAGATTTTTTTTTTTTCAGGAAAGTAAAGTGGTCCCAACATTCTTTTCTGAAGAATATATCTCTAAGACTGAAATAATGATAAACAAACTTGTTTTTCTTTTCAAAAACATGCTAAATGCTCATTTCCTTCATCTGTCTTCTGTGAGATCTCTGTATGTCTCTCTACTTTATGTTCTTGTTTAACAACATGCTGTATTTCCTATCAACTCAACACAACAAGGAACCAATTCAGAATGCAAATTTGTAAACAAAACAAGAAGCCTATTTCAAAGCTAATGTCTGTATAAGATTGGTAGGTCTGGCTAAATCTTGAAAATACATTTAATTGAATGTTTTCTTTTGGCCAATAAAATTCATTTCATATCATTGCTGGCTTGTCCTTTCATAGACCTCTCACCATGATTCTGATATCTTTTGCCCATCATTTACAGTTTTATTTATAGCCCCTTTCCCACCCTGTGCACAGATGAAGCTCTGAGGAGTATGATGGGTGTGTGTGTGTGTGTGTGTGTGTGTGTGTGTGTGTTGTGTTGTGTTGTGTTTGTGCTGTGCTGTGCTGTGCTGTGCTGTGCTGTGCTGTGCTGTGTGATCACCACTGATACTCTGCCAGCTCTGTGTTGTGTTGTGTTGTGTTGTGCTGTGCTGTGCTGTGCTGTGCTCTGCTGTGTGATCACCACTGATATCCTGCCAGCTCTGCGTCAAATCGCGTCACGTTGCGTTGTGTTGTGCTGTGTTGTGTGATTACCACTGATATCCTGTGAGCTCTGAGCTGTGTTGTGTTGTGCTGTGCTGTGCTGTGCTGTGCTGTGCTGTGTGCTGTCTGTGCTGTGCCGTGCCGTGCTGTGCTGTGTGATCACCACT
>JADBJO010000049.1:1032500-1085000 GCA_016801955.1 Conus betulinus | reverse complement strand
CCACCCTTTTTCCTTTGATAACTGCATGACTTAAAAAGAAGACAAATGAATCATACTTTTTTTCCATGAAAAATAATCATGAATTTACTGCCATAGAAACAAAACAAATGACAGCTACACTGTTTACCTGCCAACTGAAAACAATGGAGAACAAAGGGAAGACTGAACTGCGTCAGTGAAAAACTCTGAACTCTGGACCAAGCGAAACTGGTCTGGACCAATCCTTTGGCTAACCCTTACCATCAAGCAAAACTAGTCTGGACCAAATCCCAAAATTTGGCTAACCCTTATCATCAACCATCAATCTTTACATGGCCTCCTGTTACAGTCGCTACAGTAGAGAATGCTCCAAAACCAGGAGAAAAGAAATCAGCTGTCACTCACACACAAACATGCTGACATACACATACACACGCAGTCCCTTTCTTTTTCTTCTGTTGTCTCCCACCACTCTCCACGATCCCTTTTTTACCACAGCCTTTAGACAGCCTATCCTACATTCCTCATTGTCATCATCATCATCATCATCATTATTATCATCATCATTATCAAACACACACCAATTTCCTTCAATCCAGATCATAATATGGATCCTGCCCAATGAATACATTACCCTCAAATTTCATATCATGACACAAATGTCTTTCAAGTCTGATGTATGATGATTATTCTGTAAACAGACTTCATTAGACTCCATCTATGCCGATTTGTTATCTAAATTTAGACACTTCAGTTTCGTTTCCCTCCAATTCACAATTCAGATTTGCCAGTCAATTCCAAGATTCTATCTAGAGATATGTCTGAACAAGGATGCTCAAGAGAAAGAAAGATAACTTCAAACCATGGAAATGATGGGTAACTGCGACATCTCAAATATCAGACACTGATCACGTCATCAATAAATATCTGCATCAAATCTTCAAGCAGCACATCAGACCCTATGATCTGCTGACAGCAGTTTGAAAAAAAAAAAAAACCTACTTTGGTATAATATGTAACAAGATACAGTGACTCAACCAATCATCCAGGGAACTGCTGATGGTGGGAGGCAGAGAGGAATACAGAAAACACATGTTGCAAAACAGTCAGTGAATACTTTAGCAGGCCCAGGCCTTGGCACACAACTAACTGAGCTGGAGGAACCAGGTGAACAGTTCTTCAGTGCGGCACCCAAATGACTCTTCAAGGAGCTATGGGAAGAAACAGAAGAAGAAAGCCACACTCGTCTCACTAGGTAGGCTTAAGACTGCACCACATACAATGAATCAACCATAACATTTAACAGATGAATGACTCCATGAAGTCAAGTCAATCAATCTAATGGTACAGACCAGATGATTTGACTTGCATCAATAATTCCACCAAACTCTGCTGTGCATGAAACAGGTTCCTCACAAACACAGGTCCTGCACCCCCAAGGCAGTACAGACCAACAACATTTTTTCACTGTACGTGATTCTGGGCTGCCATTTCTGCCTCTGTCCAGCTGGCTCCCTTTTTCTACAGCTCTGCCTTAGCATCTCTTCTCCAGCTGTTTTTTGAGTTGTCCCCTCTTCTTGTCTGCATGTCACAGGTCAGAGCCTCGCATGGTGCTGGATGCTGGTCTCC
Organism: Conus betulinus; assembly: GCA_016801955.1. Taxonomy (NCBI): domain Eukaryota; kingdom Metazoa; phylum Mollusca; class Gastropoda; order Neogastropoda; family Conidae; genus Conus; species Conus betulinus. The sequence goes on along the minus strand of JADBJO010000049.1, from coordinate 1,083,392 downwards.
ATAGGGTGAGTCCTATCTAGCCCCACTTCATCCTTTGGTCCTGCATGGTGATAGGCCCCCATGCTGCCCTTCACCACTACTTCCCATCTCTGACTTTTGGTCGCTGGATGGGGAAAAAATCTTTACAAAGTCAAATCTGCATCTACAAACTGCATTGCTAAGCAGATCGATGATCCACCAATGAACTTCACCACTTGATACATCAGAGCCCACATATTTCAATCCCGTCCCACCATCAACACCCTGTGACAGGAAACATGGCCCAGGTCAGTGGACCTCAGGTAGATGTTGTGCAGACTGGACAGGTGACTAAGGCTGACCACACTTTGCCCACAACACTGGACTGCCCACTCAGCGTGGCCAAGAGTGCAGAAGTTGAAGACAGTGAAGACTGGACACAAATTGCACCATTCCGCAGCTCATAGACTTCATAAAGTGCATTGTGCTATAAGAGCATGAGGAAAATATGCCTCAACATCATGCAGCTCACATACTTCATAAAGTGTGTTGTGCCCATAACAGTATCAGGAAAATATGCCTCTATATCAAACAGCTCACAGACTTCATAAAGCGCATTGTGTCCATAAGAACATTGGAAAATATGCCTCTATATCATACAGCTCACAGACTTCATAAAGTGCATTGTGCCCATAACAGTATCAGGAAAATATGCCTCTATGTAAAACTTCTTCACCAACTGTGTTAAAAACTGTGCACCATCATCCCTCACATCCTAAAATCTCAACAGGATACTAATGTTATACAAATGCAGAATACCTGCAAAATCAAAATGTCCAGTAATCACACTCATTATCACCTGTTCTGAACAGGTTCAACAATTCTGTACCACTCCATCAAAAGAAATGTATTCCTCACACCGCAATATGTAAACCTTCCTGAAGGATCAAGACACCTAGCTCCAAGCAAAGTTGAAAAATCCACTGACAACAAGCCTGCTCTCACCACCTTCTGTCTCCAACCAGGAACATGTTTGTTTCTCGCACACCACAGTAAGGATAAAACTCTAAAACTGAATGCCACACCGTACAACAAGTAAAACAGCAGATGGAGATGAACAAGTTTCTCACAAAGAGACTGGACTGGACAAATGGAAGAAACGCAGCAATAAAAATAACTGAACAAAAGAACTATACGATGATGTACACATCAGACAACTGCCGAAAACAGTTCAGAGCGAGGAATCCACATTCATTCAGAAACAGATGATCACAAAGAATACCTCCTGAACGTACTTACTCTTCAAGCCTCCTAACCCATCTGTCTCTAAATAGACCCACAACTCACAACATGATACAAAGCTTGACACAGCACACAGGACAATACAATACAGTGGAATAACATACAACAGGACACTATTCCTGTGAATTTTACTGCACTTGCCCCTGGTACAAGGTAACCATAATCCTACCCTGAAATGTAAACCGACTCTGACTGGCCATGAAAGGTCATTCACTCCACACTCTTCACCTCCACTGTACCTATTTCCTCCCCACTCCCCACCCCGATCCTGTAACCCCTTGGCAGATCAATTTACGATCTCAACGTCCTGATACACACATCACACAGACAGGGATAGTCCTATTCTAAAACCTGTCAGCTTTCTTTGGCAAAGAGGGCAAGACTACCAACACTGAGACGAGGTTGTAGGGATGGGGAGAGAGGACAGCAAAAGAAAAAGAGAGGGGGGGGGGGAGAGGGGGGAGAGAGAGGGGGGAGAGGGAGAGAGAGAGGGGGTAGAGAGAGATCATATGTGTGTTCTCCTGTTCGTTCTTTAAGGTCTTTCACCATAAAAAGCTTGTTTATATGTATGCGTGTGTGTGTGTGTGTGTGTGTGTGTGTGTGTGTGTGTGTGTGTGTGTGTGTGTGTGTGTGTGTGTGTGTGTGTGTGTGTGTCTGTCTGTCTGTGTACGTGCCTATGCATGTGTGTATATGTGTGAGTGTGTGTCCGCACCTGTATATGGCTGCATACACAAGTGTGGACATACAGCCATGTGTGAGTGTGCACACTGTGGTGTGTGTGTGTGTGTGTGTGTGTGTGTGTGTATGTGTGTGTGTGTGTCTGTCTGTGTCTGTGTGAGTGTGTGTGTGTGTGTGTGTGTGTGTGTGTGAGAGAGAGAGAGAGAGAGAGAGAGAGAGAGAGAGAGAGAGAGCAAACGCACACATGTGTATGCGTTCATGCATGCATGCATATGAGTGCATAAGAGTTGAGTGAATGAGTGAGTATGTGCATGTGCATGCATGTGACCTTTGTCCACGACCTTTGTCCCAACGAACACAACCCCCATTATCTCTGCTCATCAGCTACCCCTATCAAGCATTCTGTCCCTGTCTTATCTACACGTGGCCAGATCCAACTGGAAATGTCCACACTGAGAGAAGCATAAGACGTCATCCTACTGTTACTTTCCTGCAGTGTTCCAGCCCTGGAACTTTCCATCAACCCTAAAACAGCACTCCACAGGACCCTGCACCAGCACCACTTAACTCCCCATCCTATCATCCAAACAAACAGCCTCGCACAAGACGCTACACTTGTATCGCTTTAACCCCCCCCCCCCCCCCCCCCCTCTACCATTCCAAAAAGAGCACTACATAAGACACTTGTGTCCCATTAATCTCCCCTTCTACCATCCCAAAAAGAGCACTACACAAGACACTTGTGTTCTCTTAATCACCCATTCTACCACCCCCCCAAAAAAGCACTACATAAGACACTTGTGTCCCTTTAATCCTCCATTCTACCATCCCCAAAAAGAGCGCTACATAAGACACTTGTGTCCCTTTAATCCTCCATTCCACCATCCCCAAAGAGCGCTACGTAAGACACTTGTGTCCCTTTAATCCCCCATTCCACCATCCCCAAAAGAGCGCTACATAAGACACTTCTGTCCCTTTAATCCTCCATTCCACCATCCCCAAAAGAGCGCTACATAAGACACTTGCGTCCCTTTAATCCTCCATTCCACCATCCCCAAAAGAGCGCCACATAAGACACTTGCGTCCCTTTAATCCTCCATTCCACCATCCCCAAAAGAGCGCTACATAAGACACTTGCGTCCCTTTAATCCTCCATTCCACCATCCCCAAAAGAGCGCTACATAAGACACTTGCATCCCTTTAATCCTCCATTCCACCATCCCCAAAAGAGCGCTACACAAGACACTTGCGTCCCTTTAATCCCATTCCACCATCCCCAAAAGAGCGCTACACAACACACACTTGCGTCCCTTTAATCCCCCATTCGACCATCCCAAAAAGAGCACTACACAAGACACTTGCGTCCCTTTAATCCTCCATTCCACCATCCCAAAAGAAGCACTACATAAGACACTTGCGTCCCTTTAATCCCCCATTCCACCATCCCAAAAAGAGCACTACACAAGACACTTTAATCCTCCATTCCACCATCCCAAAAGAAGCACTACACAAGACACTTGCGTCCCTTTAATCCTCCATTCCACCATCCCCAAAAGAGCGCTACGCAAGACACTTGCGTCCCTTTAATCCTCCATTCCACCATCCCCAAAAAAGAGCGCTACATAAGACACTTGCGTCCCTTTAATCCTCCACTCCACCATCCCAAAAGAAGCACTACATAAGACACTTGCGTCCCTTTAATCCTCCATTCCACCATCCCAAAAAGAGCACTACACAAGACACTTGTGTCCCTTCAATCCTCCATTCCACCATCCCAAAAGAAGCACTACATAAGACACTTGTGTCCCTTCAATCCTCCATTCTACCATCCCTAAAACAGCACCGCATATGGCTCCACACTTGTATCACTTTAATCCCCCCCCTCTCTCATCCAACAAACAGCCCTGCACAAGATGCCACACTTGCTTCATTTTAATCCCTCATTCCTCCATTCCAAAAAGAGCACTGCACAAGGCCTCACACTTACATCACTTTAATCCCCACTTGCAACACTTTAATCTCCACACTCGTCTCACTTTAATCCCCACACTTGTCTCACTTTAATCCCCACATTTTGTCTCACTTTAATCCCTACGCTTGTCTCACTTTAATCCCTACACTTGTATCAGTTTAATCCCCACACTTGTCTCACTTTAATCCCCACACTTGTCTCACTTTAATTCCCACACTTGTCTCACTCTAATCCCTATACTTTTGTATCACTTTAATCCCCACACTTGTCTCACTTTAATCCCCACACTTGTCTCACTTTAATCCCCACACTTGTCTCATTTTAATCCCTACACTTGTATCAGTTTAATCCCCACACTTGTCTCACTTTAATCCCTACACTTGTCTCACTTTATTCCCCACACTTGTCTCACTCTAATCCCTACACTTGTATCAGTTTAATCCCCACACTTGTCTCACTTTAATCCCCCTACACTTGTCTCACTTTATTCCCCACACTTGTCTCACTCTAATCCCTATACTTTCTCACTTTAATCCCCACACTTGTCTCACTTTAATCCCCACACTTGTCTCACTTTAAACCGCACACTTGTATCACTTTAATCCCCACACTTGTCTCACTTTAATCCCCACACTTGTATCCGCTTAATCCCACACTTGTCACACTTTAATCCCCACACTTGTCTCACTTTAATCTCCACACTTGTGTCACTTTCCTATGCTGTTCTGAGTCTGTTTCCATTCCACACACACCTCTGCACAAGACTTGGTCTTTACACCTCTTTACTACACAGGTATGAACATATGCTAACTCTGATGCCCTTACACCTCTTTACTGCACAGGTATGAACATATGCTAACTCTGATGCCCTTACACCTCTTTACTACACAGGTATAAACATATACAAACTCTGATGCCCTTACACCTCTTTACTACACAGGTATGAGCATATACAACTCTGATGCCCTTACACCTCTGTACTACACTGGTATGAACATATACAACTCTGATGCCCTTACACCTCTGTACTGCACAGGTATGAACATGTACTAACTCTGATGCCCTTACACCTCTTTACTGCACAGGTATGAACATATGCTAACTCTGATGCCCTTACACCTCTTTACTACACAGGTATGAACATATACAAACTCTGATGCCCTTACACCTCTTTACTACACAGGTATGAACATATACAAACTCTGATGCCCTTACACCTCTTTACTACACAGGTATGAACATATGCTAACTCTGATGCTCTTACACCTCTTTACTGCACAGGTATGAACATATGCTAACTCTGATGTCCTTACACCTCTTTCCCACACAGGTATGAACATATACTAACTCTGACGCCCTTACACCTCTTTACTACACAGGTATGAACATATACAAACTCTAATGCACTTACACCTCTTTAGTATGTAGGTATGAACTTATGCTAATTCTGATGCACTTTCCACCTCTTTACTGCATACTTATGAACATATACATTTGCATTTGCCCTAAAATCTAAACAAAACATGACCATGTCATAGTCCAATATTTATTTTTCTGCAATTATATGAACTGATATAACCTTTAATTATATGTTTGAGTTATTTGCTAGATCAACAACAATGGCTTTACCTAATATTTGCTTCATTGTAATGTCACTTCTTTGGCTCCTGGTATCGTAAGAAAAAAATGTTTGAAATTTACTTACTGAAAGCAGCAGGTAATAAAAAAAAAAAAAAAAAAAAAAAAAAAAAACCTTCAAAAATCCTTCCCTGCACTTATGCTATGCACAGAATAAGGGTCAACTGTGCTAGATTTGCACCAAGATTGGTTCTGGTCAGACGCACACCACCATTTGCATTCATGTACAACTGATGTTGGGTCAGGTGCCAGGTGAAAAGAGTTAAAAAAAAAATGTATGCTTCTAACCAACAAGCCATTTGATAAGGGGCGCATGGAAGGGAGACATGGGATACATGGAAGGGAGAAAGCGCTATCAGTTATTTTTCTGAAAATTGCTGAAAATGATTTTTAAAACCTTTTCATCTATGGCAGCACTCACCATAGAGACTGGTGCAAATACAGAGCTGAAAACGCTGCCATGCTTCTGGATATTACACTGATCAACATAGCAGCTACTGAATGACTCTCACTCATGGAGCCAGCACTTCCCTGAATTTTTTTCCTTTTTTTTTTTGCACAGCAGTTGAAGTTATCAGTTTGCTAAAAAACACTTACCTCCTCCAGTTACTGTAAGCATAGCAGACAACTCAACAGAAGCAAGCCAGAGTTATTTCCCTTCTCTGCTCATAAATTTTAGAAACTTTGGAAAGAAAAAAAATAGCAACAAGAATGAAAGAAGTATGCTGCAGTCTGAAACTTGACACACTGGTAAAATCCTCTGTTCAGAACACACCATTATAGCAAGAATCAAAATTTTAAAAATCAATTAAAAAGTATAATCCTAATACCAAAAAAAAATCATCTCTAACCAACTTTCACCTTGCATAAAAGAAAGAAAACCTGTAAAATCTATCCTCTAACATAACCAAAATGAAAAGAAGAACCATCAGCATTACCATGCAGCAGCATATGAATTACCTGCAACATGCAGCAGGATGAGGCCAACACCTGTACAAAACTGTTCCAATACAATCAGCCCTGGTACAGCCACTATGGTCAGCCGGGGAGGCAACAACATGACCTGACCCTCCAACATTGTAGAATGGCGTCGGCCACCATAAAGTCTGCAGGAGACGTTTGCCGGATGACCAGTGCCATGCGACCACCCATACCCACTTACACGTCACGCCACACAGAGAGGAAGCAGAAAATAAGGTCCACATGAACAACACCCCACATTGTGGGCACCTTGCCAAAACATACACATGCTGAATCAGCGGAATGGGGGCAAACATCAGAACAAATGCTGAACAGAGAAAGCACTGACTGAAGCATCAGGACCACCTCTTCATCCTACTGAGTGTGTGTGTGTGTGTGTGTGTGTGTGTGTGTGTGTTCTCTTTTCAGTACCTGAAGCAACTGAAAGTCAAAATCTTTGAAACACCTTGAACATCCGCGCTCATCACTGTCCCATGATTTTTCTTTTCTTTTTTTTTTGAACTGAACTTAAATCAACCAATCACCAGCACACACTGAGGAAAGACAAGAGCAAACAGCAGTGAAGGCAGTGGCCGCACCAACCACTCCTGTACCACAGTGTGGAGGACACAGCCCAGCCATGACTCTCACTGAGCTCTCTATGTCCCAATGGGGAGTCACCCAGGCTAACAAAGCTGCAACTTCCAGCCTACAGAAAGGAACTGTAGGAACAAACCACAGCTGAAGACACTGACCCCAAACCAACAGAACAGAGCCAAATGACAGCCAGTTGGCGTCACCAACTAACCAATGAACAGACGCCACCCGCTCAACAAGCATCATCTTCCACCAATCCTAAAACACCCAATTCATACACCTATTCCGCTAGCGTCAGTCAATATGGTAAGTGTAACACGCCAAGAAAAGTGGTGACCCTAGAAACTGAAGGATTTCAGCATAGTAACCCCAATACATGACAGGAAATCAGTAAGCACACTCACTCCTTCCCAGCCAATTGTTGATAAGAACAGGGAGAGAACTTGAAGGCATGGACAGAGGAGAGAGAGAGAGAGAGGGAAAGAGACAGACAGACAGACAGACAGACAGATGGAAAGCTCTAGGACAGCGTCTCCTGAGGAGTTCTTTCAACGCCCACAATGACAGATAACGCTTGCCCTCAATTCAAACGCTGTTTCCTTCCCTTTCTTCCCTGTAACTCCCACACCTCACCCCACCAAATGAACACACACACACACACACACACACACACACACAGAGGGAATCTTTATTTCAGAAACTGTCACTCTTACTCAGTCCTGTCTACTACAGATATACTTTCCTACATCCTTTCCCCCCACACTATGCCCCCACCCCTGTCACAATCACCTACTCTATTCCTCACACACACCCTTCACTTACAAATGGCTTTCCCTCCCTCCCTCCCTCTCTGCTACCACTGAGTGGCGTCTCCAACTCATGGAAGAGCGGAAGACAGCCATTGTCCGAGATAAAGACAAGAGGACTTGGTGAGGACAACACAGGTAAGCAAGCCCATGCTACCTCCACTTCCCACATCTTAACCCCTGATCCCACCCGCCGGTCTCTTGTTCAAACGCAAGAAAAAGATTTGGTCTTGTGCTTTGTGAGAGTGACTCACATATTCAACTCTCCTGCAACAAGTTTCTGCTCTTGTTCAAACGCAAGAAAAAGATTGGTCTTCTGCTCAAGCTCACTTACTATGGAGGTCATGCTTGTCGTAGGTCGAAAAGCAAGCACTTGAGCAAAAAGCTCACCTTGTGTGACACAAATGTAAATTCTTCTCCTCACACTGTGAAACAGAGAGGGCAGAGACTGCGGAGGGGGTGGAGGAGTGGCGTTTGAGGTGGGGAAAGAGGAGGTCTGCTATCCAATTGGAAACCCCACAGCTTGCCTCCTGATCCGAGGACAACAGTTGGTGACCTGATTATCAAGAGCAGCAAAGCTGACCTATGCTGGTAGTGGTGGAGGTGGTGCTTGTTGAAGTGTGTAGTGTGTGTGTGTGTGTGTGTGTGTGTGTGTAGTCTCTGATGTAAGTCTCTGTATGTGCTGTATAAGACAGACAGACAGAGAGAGAGCAAAAAAGACAGACAGAAAGAGCAAAAGAGACAGAGTTCTTTGTGTATCTGTACATGTGTAAATGTCAGTGTGTTACACATCCTCATACAGTTAAATTCTATATGGTGTGCATTACAATGTATTAAAGCTTTTCCAAGCAAACGCGTGCACACACACACACACACACACACACACACACACACATGCAGACAGAATGGGAAAACAGAAGGAGAGGGAGGGAGGGAGGGGAGAAAGAGAGAGATAAATACCTTAACTAAGATTGCAGTTTTCACAGAAGAAGCCATTTGTAAATGTAAGCTAGCACTGTTAAGCAAATACAATATCCAAATAAATGAAAATAAATAAAATCACATCGTCAGCAAATTGTCAGGAGAAAATAAATTTCACTGTGTAACAGAAATGACAAATCACTTATACCCCCACACTTTTCCTGCTTCTTGTCACAGCCAGCACAGGCACACAGCACTGGGTGTATCTAATAACCATGACACATGCGCAGGTGGGCTTTCCATCTTCCACACCACCTGATCCCTCTCTCCCTCTATCCCCCACCCATCTCTTGGCCCCTGAACTGCTTTTCTTCTCCTGTTGCTCTGACCTCTTGAGCCTCCCCCACCACCCTCCCAAACAGAGAAACTAAACTTCAACTACAGCTCTTTAAAGTACTCACAAGTGCATGTGCATGCATGTGTGTGCGCGCTCGTGCACGCACACACACACACACACACACACACACATACACGCAGGCTCAAACAGGACCCATGAACCAAACCATCAGGGAAATGAACTCAACACTTCCAAAGCAAAACAACAGTAACCCAATGTTTGGACCGAAAGAGATCAAATCCCAACAGAGCCAAAACCTTCAATAAGGAGACCTGAAAGAACCACAACAAGCAAATACAAACAATGTTTCCACACCAGATGCAGCCCTGCTCTCTCTATGCCATTATCCTCGACACATAAAATTACAGTGTATGTAGAGAACATGATTTTTTTTTTTTTTTTTTTTTTTTTTACTCTTCGGTATCTTATCAGTTTTGCACTTCACAGACCTCAAGATTAAGAAACCCCTTGTATATACTAAAATCTTCCTTTCCCTGTAGCAACTCGACAGAAGATAAAGAAACTGCAGAAAACGACCACAACCTCAACACAGCATGGGAATCACAGAGCATCAGACTACAGGGTTTCAGTGGGTTCAGTGCACAGCAACATGCGGTTATGGCCGGCCACCATGAGCTGGAAGAGTTAGATCTGGCAGGTAACAGTGGACTGCTGTGAAGACCTGACCTTCCAGCTCATGGGAACAGGGCGTCCTGTACCACCCCTCCTCAGTTCCCTCAACTCTGTGTCACGGGAACAGTGTAACAAGTCTCCCACTGCCTCCCCTTCTTCCCCCATGATATAATGAATAATCATGGACCATTTCCTTTCTGACAAATTCTAATCGCTAGAATTCCACTTTCATGCTAGGGTTTGTACTGAGGAACTAGGATGCTACAGACTGCTGCAGAGACTCTTCCCTTCATGGACAGCTCAGACAGCAACACAGTAATCTGCTCTACAGACTTACACAATTACTGGCATGGTCTACAGCTTGGTTCAAAGCAGCCTTCCACTTACCACAAAAGAGATAAGAAGAACCAAGGATACTATACCTAGATGTGTAGACGAACACTGGCTGTGACCATGGATCTGATGTGGGCACTGAAAATAGTGCTGGATTCACATCATCAACAAAGAAACTGATCTGCATCCTGACGTGGCTTTTCATTCTTCTTTGACTCCTTTTTTCTTTTTCTTTTTTTTTTTTTTTTTTCAAGACTTGGAAAACAGCCAACCAACCATAAGTAGCATCTTCTTTTTATACTGAGCAACCCAGAAATCATTTGAACCAGCAGAAAATTAACACCCGTGAACAAGGAGAAGTGGAAAACCTGCCTAAAAAAAAATCTTCTTTCAACAAATCTTCTTCCAATTTAACTTGCCTGGGAAACTCAGGTCTTGTTAGATAATAAACAGAGGACTTTCCCTTGCACAAAAACACTTTAACAAAACTTTCCGTTTGTATAGTGCACCATTCCTGTCTGGCCATCTCCTTGATGCAGACTTTCTATTTCTGCGTCCTGGCAAGTTGTCAGTGATGCTCTTCACTGATGAGATGAACACTGGCATGAACCTATGCAGCATACCAAAGCCTGATCCAATCCTTACCACCCACTGCCAATGGAAGTACAAAAGCCAACACAACCCTAAAACTGACTGACTCGGATTCTAACTGTCACTCGGATTCTAGCTGTAAGCTACACTGGTCTGCAGTCTTCTGAGCTCCCTTCAGTGTGGTGGTGCAGAGACGACTGTCAGTAGCGTGGGGGTGGGTTGCTTTATGAAGCCTGAACCTTGCCCTTTTGCACTTTGCCTGGTCTGCTAATCTCATTATCACCCCATTGTTTTCCTACCCAAAGCCCCTCTCCCTCCACCACCACCTTGTCCATATCCACCCTGGGTAGAGAGCTACCCCGACTAAACTTGCAGTGATAAGTTTAGACATGATAACCAAGCAGGAACTATCAGACAGACCCGTGGAGAGGGCTGTCTCATATCTTATCCAAGCTCTCTCTCAGCTTCAAACAATGCCTGGTCCTCAATCCCTTCTCTCTCTCTCTCTCTCTCTCTCTCTCTCCCCCCCTCCCCTCTCCCTCTCTCTCTCTCTCTTGCCTTCTGTTCTTTTTGGCTTAATTATGCATTCAACTTGACAAAGATTAAAATGGCATATTAATGGATCAGCAAACTTCTGTATCATGCTTAGAGACTATCAATCAACAGCAGTTATCTAGTCACAAGATGGTGTCACTAAAGATCACAGGATTTCTGTACTTTGTTCAGTTTATACATTATCCATCAGTACCATGCTGTTACCTGACACAGTTCTTCTTGTGTGGTACAGTCAATGTACCTGCTTTTTCAAGATAATCTTTTGGACAAGAACTTTTTTTTTTTCAAGATTATCCCCAGGTCAAATCAATCTTAAGTGGAATATGCAAATCACCCTATGCTGCTCTGAACCCACAGTTTACCCCATGGTGCTACTCTCAATCAAGATTTAACCCCCGTGGTGCTACTCTCAATCAAGATTTAACCCCCATGGTGCTGCTCTCAATCAAGATTTAACCCCCATGGTGCTGCTCTCAATCAAGATTTAACCCCCATGGTGCTACTCTCAATCAAGATTTAACCCCCCATGGTGCTACCTCTCAATCAAGATTTAACCCCCATGGTGCTACTCAATCAAGATTTAACCCCCCATGGTGCTGCTCTCAATCAAGATTTAACCCCATGGTGCTGCTGTTCTCACCAAGGTTTCACCCCCCATGGTGCTGCTCTCATCAAGATTTAACCCCCATGGTGCTGTTCTCAATCAAGATTTAACCCCCATGAGTGCTGCTCTGGACCAATCATTTTTAACCCTTAAGATGCTGTTCTGACCAACATTTCACCCCTGAGATGCTGCTCTGGACCAACATTTCACCCCTGAGATGCTGTTTTGACCAACATTTCACCCCTGAGATGCTGCTCTTGACCACCATTTCACCCTAGAGATGGTTTTTCACCCCTATAGACGCTGTTCTGACCAACATTTCACCCCTGAGACGCTGTTCTCTGACCAACATTTCACACCTGAGTGCTGCTCTGACCCCACATTTCACCCCTGAGATGCTGCTTGGGACCCACATTTCACCCCTGAGATGCTGCTCTTTGACCACATTTCACACCTTAGATGCTGTTCTTGACCAACATTTCACCCCTGAGATGCTGCTTCTGGACCCCACATTTCACCCCTGAGATGATGCTGCTTGGGACCCACATTTCACCCCTGAGATGCTGCTCTGGACCCACATTTCACCCCTGAGATGCTGCTCTGGCCCCACATTTCACACCCCTGAGATGCTGCTTGGGACCCACATTTCACCCCTCAGATGCTGCTCTGGACCCACATTTCACCCCTGAGATGCTGCTCTTGACCCACATTTCACGCCTAAGATGCTGCTTGGGACCCAACATTTCACCCCAGAGATGTTGCTCTCTTGACCCACATTTCACGCCTAGAGATGCTGCTCTGATCACCCACATTTCACCCCCCAGAGATGTTGCTCTTGACCCACATTTCACGCCTGAGATGCTGCTCTGACCCCACATTTCACCCCAGAGATGTTGCTCTTGACCCACATTTCACGCCTGAGATGCTGCTCTGACCCACATTTCACACCCCAGAGATGTTGCTCCTGACCCACATTTCACTCCTGAGATGCTGCTCTGACCAACATTCACACCCCAGAGATGTTGCTCTTGACCCACATTTCACACCCTGAGATGCTGCTCTGACCAACATTTCACCCCAGAGATGCTGCTGCTCTTGACCCACATTTCACCCCTGAGATGCTGTTCTGACCAACATTTTACCCCACATTCAGATGCTGTTCTGGACCCCACATTTCACCCCTGAGATGCTGTTCTGACCAACATTTCACCCCTGTCTGATGCTGCTCTGGACCCACATTTCACCCTGAGATGCTGCTCTGGACCAACATTTCACCCTGAGATGCTGCTCTTGACCCACATTTCACCCTTGAGATGCTGCTCTGGACCCACATTTCACCCCTGAGATGCTGCTCTGGACCACATTTCACCCCTGAGATGCTGCTCTGGACCCACATTTCACCCCTGAGATGCTGCTCTGGACCACATTTCACACCCCTGAGATGCTGCTCTGGACCCAACATTTTTCCCCTGAGATGCTGCTCTGGACCAACATCACACCCCTGGATGCTGCTCTGAATCCAAGCTCACTCCATATTGCTGCTAAGCAGCCAAAGTTCACCATATAATGCTGCTCTGAATCTTCAATTCCACAGTTCACCCTGTGGTATTGATCTGAACCTACAGTTCACCCCCATATACACTGCTCTGTACACAGTTCATTCACATGGTGGTCTTCCCAGTTCTCTCCCCCCCCCCCCCCCCCCCCCACAGAGCTGTTCTTCAAAATACCCCCACAGAGCTGTCCCTGACCCAGTTCAAAAATCATCACCATCTGGTTCACCCATGACACTGCTCATGGTGGTCTCTGCACACACACACCCCCCCCCCCCCCCCTTGACTGAACCCCCCAGAGCAAGGTGTCGTTCTGAACCCCAAATTCACCCCTAACGGTACTGCTCAAGAACCCAGAGTTTACCCTCATGGAGCTGTCCACTGAACCCACAGTTCACCTCATGGAGCTGTCCATTGCTGAACCACAGTTCACCCCCATGGAGCTGTCCTCTGAACCCACAGTTCACCTCATGGAGCTGTCCACTGAACTATAGTCCACCCATGGAGCTGTCCACTGAACTATAGTTCACCTATGGAGCTGTCCACTGAACTATAGTCCACCCCATGGAGCTGTCCACTGAACCCAGTCCACCCCATGGAGCTGTCCACTGAACCCACAGTAACCATGGAGCTGTCTACTGACCCCACAATCCCCCCATGGAGAGTCTACTGACCCATGGAGTTTACCTCATGGAGCTGTCCACTGAACCCACAGTTCACCCCATGGAGCTGTCCATTGAAACCACAGACCACCCCATGGAGCTGTCCTCTGAACCCACAGTTCACCTCATGGAGCTGTCCACTGAACTATAGTCCACCTCATGGAGCTGTCCACTGAACCCACAGTCCACCCCATGGAGCTGTCCACTGAACCCACAGTCCACCCCCATGGAGCTGTCCACTCAACCCACAGTCCACCCCATGGAGCTGTCCACTCAACCCACAGTCCACCCCATGGAGCTGTCCACTGAACCCACAGTTCCACCCCATGGAGCTGTCTACTGACCCACTGTCCACCTCATGGAGCTGTCCACTGAACCCACAGTTCACCTCATGGAGCTCTTCACTGAACCACAGTTCACCGCATGGAGCTGTCCACTGAACCCACAGTTCACCTCATGGAGCTGTCCATTGAACCCACAGTCCACCTCATGGAGCTGTCCACTGAAACCACAGTTCACCTCATGGAGCTGTCCACTGAACCCACAGTTCACCTCATGGAGCTGTCCACTGAACCCACAGTCCACCCATGGAGCTGTCCACAGACCCACAGTTCACCTCATGGAGCTGGCCATTGAACCCACAGTTCACCTCATGGAGCTGTCCATTGAACCCACAGTCCACCTCATGGAGCTGTCCACTGAACCCACACAGTTCACTCATGGAGCTGTCTACTGACCCACAGTTCACCTCATGGAGCTGTCCATTGAACCCACAGTCCACCTCATGGAGCTGTCCACTGAAACGACAGTTCACCTCATGGAGCTGTCCACTCAACCCACAGTTCACCTCATGGAGCTGTCCACTGAACCCCACAGTTCACCTCATGGCGCTGTCCACTGAACCATAGTCCACCTCACAGAGCCACTCAATAAACTAACAGTCCACCTCATGGAGCCACTCACTGAACCCACAGTCCACCTCACGGAGCTGTCCACTCAACCCATAGTTCACCTCATGGAGCTGTCCATTGAACCCACAGTTCACCTCATGGAGCTGTTCACTGAATCCACAGTCCACCTCATGGAGCTGTCTACTGACCCACTGTCCACTTCATGGAGCTGTCCACTAAGCCCACAGTTCACCTCATGGAGCTGTCCACTGAACCCACAGTTCACCTCATGGAGCTGTCCACTGAATCCACAGTCCACCTCATGGAGCTGTCTACTGACCCACTGTCCACCTCATGGAGCTGTCTACTGACCCCACTGTCCACCTCATGGAGCTGTCCACTGAACCCACAGTCCACCTCATGGAGCTGTCCTCTGAACCCACAGTCCACCCCAAGGAGCTGTTTACTGACCCCACTGTCCACTTCATGGAGCTGTCCACTGAACCCACAGTTCACCTTATGGAGCTGTCCACTGAACCCACAGTTCACCTTATGGAGCTGTCCACTGAACCACAGTTCACCTCATGGAGCTGTCTACTGAACCCACAGTCCACCTCATGGAGCTGTCCACTGAACCCACAGTTCACCTCATGGAGCTGTCCACTGAACCCACAGTTCACCTCATGAAGCTGTCCACTGAACCCACAGTTCACCTTATGGAGCTGTCCACTGAACCCACAGTCCACATCATGCAGCTGTCTATGAACCCACAGTTCACCTTATGGAGCTGTCCACTGAACCCACAGCTCACCTCATGGAGCTGTCCACTGAACCCACAGTCCACCTCATGGAGCTGTCCACTGAACCCACATTTCACCTTATGGAGCTGTCCACTGAACCCACATTTCACCTCATGGAGCTGTCCACTGAACCCACAGTTCACCTCATGGAGCTCTTCACTGAACCCACAGTTCACCCCATGGAGCTGGCCATTGAACCCACAGTTCACCCACACCCACAATATTATCCTCTGAACCCAAACATTGACCAAAATGTAATTCTGAACCCTAAATTCACCCTAATGGCACTGCTCACTGAATCCACAGCTCACCTCATGGACCCCAACAGTTCACTCTACTTCATCATAAAATGAATCCGCAATGTTTTGGTAATAGTACTGAAGTATGTATTGCCAACTGAGGAAAAAAATCATCATGCTGCAGACCCCCATCCCCTCCCCTACACACACAAATGCATGTGTGTTAAGTATGTGTGTGAGCTTGCACACACACACACACACACACACACACACACACACACACACACACATGGAACACAGATGAAGATGACAGTGGCATGGCCCCACAAAACTTATCACAGTGGTCCAGCCCATGTTGAGGGAGGGAGGATAATGCACAGACAGCCAAACACAGACAGACTGACAGAGACCCCCTCCATTTCCAGCTCTGGTCATGTCAGTCTTCTAATCAGGGCTTTACATGGCAGCCCTCTTCAGGGACCCCTTCAGATTAGACGGCACATGATTGTTCACCACCAACAAGTGGAACAATCTGATAGAACTTCCCTTCGCTTGTTTTGCACATAATAATACAACTCACAACTTGCTGCCCAACAATGTTAAAAAACTAATTGTGTGTGTGTGTGTGTGTGTGTGTGTGTGTGTTGTGTACCCATGTGTGTGTGTACCATGTGTGTGTGTGCGCGTGTGTGCGTGCGTGCGTATGTGAAGAACATCTGTCCTAAATGTGCCACATTTTGTGTGTGTGAGACAGTGTTATGTACATGTGTTCATTACATGTGACCAGTTTGTATATATACAGATAAACTAACAGACACAGCTTCGATGGTTCTTGTTTATTTCTTTTTTCTTGTCATTTTATTTTGTGTAACAGGTGTTTGTGAGCAAGACATGCAGAAATGCTGCTGATGTGTCTGATTTTGCACACTGTCCTCTTTCTGGGCATTTGTATGCTCTAATTGTTTGATTATGAATTTAAAAAAAAAAAAAAAAAAAACAGACAGAAGACAGACAGAAGAAAGACAGAGTGACCCAGTTTAATTCACTTCATGTCATTTATACTTCGATCGACCACAGGGCGGGTGGGGGGGGGGGGGGGGGGTATAGCACGGCTGTCACATCATCAAAAGTAGTTCCAAACACCTTTGTTCACAAAAACAAACATAAAAAAGACAGATACATGTAAGAGCCGCAGACTGTTATGAGGTATCAGGATAAGTTGATCCACTGAAACAGTGGGGGTCAATTCATTCAAAGGTTCAGCTGCTGCTATTGTTAATTTCAACTTTTGCCTACAGTGAAACCAGCATGAAATGAGACGACTATTTGAGTATTGACAAAATCAGAAGAACTAATAAGCACCAGGATCCCTCGACTGAATCTTCGGTGACTGCCACTACAGCCAATGCTGCAGTAGTTGTGACATTAACATACACCAGGTTATATGTGATAGAAATAACTAAACTCATGATTCTAAAAATGCACATGTAACTGCTTTTTCGGGGTGAAAACACCAATTCAGTTTGAATCAACTTCCCTAGTTTTCCTTTGCAGGAATGTTGAAATGATCTGTATGTACACAAGTAAAGTCAATGCTGATGGGTTATGCAACAGGTCAACTGGAACAGATGGTGCAATGCACTTCCACTTAAAAAAGCATCTGATTTTGTAGCTGCAGTCCCTAGCTCTATGAATACTGACAGTAACTCATCACAATGATCTAACATCAGCTGATCAGTGTGCACCCAACAGGTGTGCAGCTGGTCACAGTGCCACACTCCTTTCCATTTGTTTACAGTGTGTGTGTGTGTGTGTGTGTGTGTGTGTGTGTGTGTGTGTGTGTGTGTGTGTCTGCGCGCGTGCATGTGTGCGTGCATGTGTGTGTGTGTGTGTGTGTGTGTGTGTGTGTGTGTGTATGAATGTGTGAGCGTATGTGTGTGTGTGTGTGTGTGTGTGTGTGTGTGTGTGTGTGTGTGTGAGCGCGCGCGCGCACGTGTGTGCATGTGTGAGTGACTGAGTAAGTGCATGAGTGTGTATGTAATGTATCCACAAGTGCATGCGTGCATGCATGCGTGCGTGCATGTGTGCGTGCATGATGTGCCTAAACTCTGTTAGTGAGAGTGTTAAAAATCTGTCTACATTTATCTTCATCTTTGCGTTGCTTTTCGGTCTGCCTTCTTGCCTTCATGCAAGCTGACAACCTTAGTACTGTCGACACACTCTCACCAGTATCCACAACAGACTTGCAGAAACATGTCATCCAGCTATCTTCCTGTCCAGACCATCAACCAGATACCATACACTTTATCAGGAATCCCAACATTGTTCACCAGATTATTTATGACAGGTATGATAATCATAGGGGGGAAGAATGTTGGACTCTGACCCACCGGACTATAATGCCAAACCTTGGCAGCAATCAGTGGGCGAAGGGTGTCACTGGATTGTTCTGATGTGCAGGCCCATCTTAAGTGCCGACCTACTAATGAATAAACTGCCACTCTGTGTGCAAACTCAGTTTTGTCATGCAATGCTGCAAATCACGCAGGTGTAAGGACACAGTTCATACCTGGAAAGTACATTTCAGAGAAATCTGTTTCTAATTGTTGCAGATTATTTTCTGGTGTCCCATAAGACATTAAATCTGAGTACACAGTTAAAGTCATGTATTCAACTCTGTTAATCTTGCTGTTCAGTCTCTTTGTGTTTTTTAACCTTTCAGCCATTGTGGTTACAACAAACACTTCTTTGTGCGCTGCTGTTGGTACTACATATTTATGAAGTTTCCATTGGTTGACTCATTTTAGTTCGTCTTCCATGCCCCTAAAGGTAATTGCACACTAAATGATGTGAACGCATATCTGAATCTTTAAAACAACTATTATAAGCATGCTGATGATGAGATATCATATTAAACGTTCTTTAATTCAACTTATTTCAAATCAGTGTTAACTGGCTTGGGGAAGATACATTTTCTAGATCTCTAGAAACCCCAGCGATAGCAGTCTTTTACTGGAAAACGTCTCTTACACCCAACTATAGATAGACAAAGAGAAAACTCTGTAAAGAGAAAGATGTAAATCTAGACGCAGACACAGAGGAATAAAGTCCAGAAGCACACACACGCACGCATGCACGCACTCACACACACACACAAAAGAAGGAACCTGTTCCAAAAAAGGAAACAGGTCTGTAAAGGAAGGGACTCTTTCAAGAGAAATAAATCTCAGTACTGACAAAGAAGACAAGTGTTCCGGAGAGGGGGGGGTGTGTGTTTTCTTACAGAATCTTTATGGAGTCAGAATCTTTTCTCAGAGCCAAATCCAAGTCTGACAAAGGAGAAAAGAGGCAACCAACAACAACAAAAAAAAGATAGGGACTTTTTCCCCCGAAAGGTAATCTAGGAGAAAAGACAAAAGAGAAAAAAGTATTCCAGAGCTGGGAGGAGGGGAGTGGGGTGCAGGGGGGGGGGGGGGGTTATGGGAAGGGGGGGGGGCAGGGGTGGAGAGGGGGGAGGGTGCCTTTAACAGGCAGGAATCTTTTCCCGGGTGTACATCTTTTTGTAGACAAACAACAAAAAACTGTTCCAGACAAGTAAAATCAGTACAGATTGGAGTTTCTCATTGGTATTAAATGTAGAAGCCAGCAATGACAAAGAGGGTTCCACTTCTGTGAATAACATATAAGATCTTTAAATGGAGACAATCTTTCCTGGCAGATAAATCTTGGTGCTAGCAATGCAAACAAAACAATAAATAAAGAAAATACAAACAATTCTGTAAACAGAAGGCGTCCTTCAAGGAAGATAAATCATGACACAGACACAGGAAGGTTTTCAAAAACAAACAAGTCTTCAATGGAGTCATTTATGGGAGGTAAATCCAGTGTGGACAAAAAGAAAAAGTGTTCCAGGGTTAAAAAAAAGAAATCTGAATTAAAACAAAACAAAACAAAAAATCAACTGTGTTTATTGACGTGTGAGATGTAAGATTTAACCTGAGACAATCCTATGATGACATTTAACATACAGTTAATTAAATCCAGTTTAATCTGAAACTGAGTTTGTAACTTATCAGCGGTTTTCATTGAGTGTCCTAAACATTCAAAATGTTTTAGAGAAGGAAAAGAAACAACCAGAGTTGCAATATTTTACACAAATTAGCCACACATCTGATGGAAATAAACTGTCTTTCAAAAGGCAGTTATCTCATGGGTTTTGACTGGGGAAGGGGGAGGTATATGGTGAGGGTGGTGGCAGGGGGGGGTGGGTGAAGGACAGAAAGAGGGCAAGAGGAAGAGAGGCACAGAAGGGGGAAGGGAATGTTAAACTTCAGTTTCACCATGGGACAGAATTTATCAATCAGTAAGGCACAGTCAGCTCACTCCCTATCTGTCTTCACCACTGAGCATGGCTGTACCCGAGACTCGCTTGTCATCAAGCTTCAAGTGAATGAAAGATAACAGGCACTCCGTCTTTACCAGGGATCTCTTTCACAGTAGACTCTCTCTTCTTGCTACAGGATGGTCACCATTTGCACTGAGTGTTGAGCATGCTTGTGTGTGTCATCTTTCTCCCAGGATGCTGAAGATACCATCTGTGTTCTGAGCTTTTTCAGCAGTGTGAAAGGTGTGAATATAAATGAATTTAAAACAGTTTGTTTCTTTTTTTTTTTTTGACTCTGCATGATGGGAACATGTCTAGGCATATTAATGTAAAACATGCACACACACATGCACACACAAAAGCAAACACACACATTAATTTTTTGCAGCTGCACTGGATACAAAAATATCAAACAACAAATTCAAATAGCAGATTTCTGTGTGTTAAACCAGGAATTATTTCTTACAAATCCATATTGCAAAGTGTGTCTGAGGCAATAATGGCACATGGTGTAAAAGCACATACAAGTTTGGGGAAGATAAACAATAACCTGACTCAAAATGTGTAGACTGTCATTACCATGATGTGTTTAAAGGCCTTTCTGAGTTTGGGGGATAACAAACACTGAAGTCTTACACTATACACACACACACACAAACATGAAATAATCACAGAATGTGGAAAACTGTAAGGAACACGTCCATAACAACATATTTATTTAGTGTTTTGTATATATCAAAAAAAAATACTTAAAACCACCAGCACCTCATGGTGGCATGTATTCATATGCATAAACTGCATCTCCAAGAATGAAATTTCTCTGACGAGATATATGAATGGCCACAGGGAATGTGGGAACCTGTCTTGATAGGTTTGCACTCAAGACGAGCAATAATTTGTTGGAAACAGGTCTGCACACTGTGTAACTACAGTATGGGGTTCGTTTTGCGAAAAAGTTTGTTGTGAAAATGTAATGAATAGAAAATGCTTTCACTAACCTAAAACCAGCACTGTAAACAAGAAACTGTGATGTCACTTGTGGGGCTTTCTGCCTTCTTCTAATGTTACAAAAGTAACAACATTTTAAGTGGAAATAGGCGCATGATTGCTGTTCAATGTCTCACCCAGAGAATTCCAGTCACAGAGCCCAGCTGGAGACTGAAGTGAAATCTATAGCACCTGCCTTTTGTCTGGGACTGTCCAGAACGCATGTTGCTGAAAGACAGCAGTAAGACACAAAGAATGACGTAACATGTGCACCACATAGATAGCTTTTTCAACCTCAAAGAGTGGGAAGCAGACAACAAAAACAAAGAACGTTTTTGTCTTTGCTGAAATATTCTCCTCGACTCAATCCAAAGGTTGTTTCGGTCTACATGTGAACTTAAATATCACTGCAAGATGGAGTAAAGAGTTCCATCTGGTGGACTGATCTGACTCCCATCAGCAGTCAACTCGTTTCAACACATAACTGACATTGCATTTAAGGGAGTGAAGCAGCAATGACAGGATGTGGCTGACCCCTTTCTTTCTGCTTGAGGACAGGTAAAAACGCCCTTGTTTAAGGATCAGTTTGGCTTGACAGAAACATTCATGTGTTTATCTTTCTGCTTGAGGACAGGTAAAAAGCGCCCACCTTTAAGGATCAGTTTGGCTTGGCACAGAAATATTCATGTGTTCATCTTTACTAATTGTCAAACACTTGCTATACCCCAGTCAAGCTGACAAATTATTGCCAAAACGTATGTGACACAAATCTGCATGACACCACCACATCACACACCACCACCACCACACCACCTAAGACCACCCAGCATGGCACAACACTGCAAAACACCATCTCGCTTTACACCACATAGCACAATGCCACATCAGATGACACCACATTACAAGGCACCACATACGTCAACTCACCACTCTGGACAGCTCCACACAGTTGAGGTGCTCAAAGTAGAGCCTCTCTGGGGTATTGTTGATGCACACACCAAACTGAGGCTCCACCCAGCATTCCGTCACAATCTGGCTTTCCCTGTCCGCCTCTGTGGTCTCCATCTCATCCATGTCTTCTTCTGAAACACTGCACCAAATCCCGACATTAACCCGGGTGTTCTTCACATACTCCACACAGAAAACCTTCCTAAAAATTCCCTGCCCACATTTGTCCTAGCAACACATGACTATCCCAGTATGTAGAACACTCGGTCATTCCATATAAGAAATTGTACTTTGAAGGCACACATCAATTTGTAGCCCCACTCTGTTTTGCATGTCTGTCGATTGTGTGTCCTAACGCATGTGGCATGCAGCAGTCAACACTTGTTACATGACCAAGCTTAAATCACGGCAATATCAGGCTGTCAGCAGACTAATTCAATGTCACAGGCTACACATGAATTTGTGAGAGAGAGAATAAAAAAAATAATGTGTTCTGGATACCTGCCTGAACTTCTCCTGCTGCTCCCCACCATCATTGTACAATCAGTGCAGGTGTTACAGTTATCATTAACTGTTGAAGTTTTCAGTCTATAATTGTAAAAAAAAAAAAAAAAAAAAAAACTGATGTATATAACTAGCACCACCACATACTATTTATGTCCAGTATGTAAAAAAAAAAATGTTACAACACAAAATGTTAGTAATTGTAATCCGCTGTCTTCTTTCACTAGGATCAACACTGAGCCGACATTATGTACCCTGGCGTACCTGTCCCTGGAGGTTTTGCTGTGTGGAGGGAAGAGAATGTACTGCACCACACAGGTCGGGTTTTCGTCCTCAAACATGTCCCCTTCAGAATCTGACCCTGGAGCAAACTTGCTGTCCTGGAGGACAAAACAAAACAAACAGTATTAATGCATGCATTTCTCCGTCTGAGCAAGGCAGAGCAGTGGGTACAGCCATGTCTACAAGGCGCTTGTCTAGAAATGAATTCTCAGATTTGGGAATAAACATACATGCAAGCAGCACACACACGCACACACACACACACACACACACACACACTGTATACACATACATCCTTTTCATGGTCGTTAGACCGTTTCTAACTAACTCTACTCAGCTGTGGCTGCTGTTTACATCTCAACAGAGCAAATAGTTGCACTTACCATCATGTCCACCTCCACGACCATGTTGCAGATGCCAGAATTAGCAGAGGCAAAATGGAACCTTCTTGAAGGCGAATCCTAAAAAGAAAAAAAGTATATGCATGTAAGTAACTGAGCATGTTCAATTCAACACAAAATCTGGAAAAAAAAAAAGGGCTACCATTCCACTACACTTTGACTTTTCTTAATAACAATTGATTGTATCCTAACCTATTGACAAAAAAAATGTTATCATTTTGTTCATAAAAAAAGGATTACTTGAAAGATTCTGAAGTAAGCTTAAGTACAAAGTAAAACATGTGGGTTGACTATAACACAAACACACATGCGCATGCATGCATGCACATACATGCACACACACACACACAGACACACACACACACACACACACACACACACACACACACACACACACTCTCTGCCTCACCTCCACACATCCTCCCCACAAATCTTATGGGCCGTCCACTGACGTCATGCATTTTTTCTTGAATTTTCATTCGTTACTATTCCTATCAAAGGACTGAAATAGAGTGTGCGTAGTAAGCCTTATATGTCTGCAGTATTAAAATGATATGCAAATGACCACACGTGAGGGGAAAGACCATTTTTTCCTCATCACTGACTGGATGACCAGCCTTGTCTCGCTTGCAAAGATGGCGGCGCAACCTTCGACGAGCGTAGCGACCAAATCAACGTACTTACACAGCTGAGCGGGCTCTGCTAATCATTTTGACAAAGATAATAATCTTTTATTCAGCGACTCACTCGAGCATGAAGGAGATGATGATAGATAGTGATGGAATTGCCGACCATATTCGTCAGTTATTGAGTCGTGCTGTGCGATCTCAAGAGTGTGTTCAGCTGACTGGTTACCAACGTCGAACGAGCTAGCCTAGTGTACTCTGCACTGTGTGCGAGTGGCCAGCGACGTGTTAGTCAGCGCGAGAGGGGAGCGCGGCCTGCTCGCGGCGTGACACGGGCAGCAGGAAAGGTAGGGAAGAGGAGGAGTGAAAGAGAGGGTTGAAGTCCAGCAAGGGGGCGTGGTGGGGGGGGGGGGGGGGCGTGGTCGTGAACTGACCTGTCTGCATGAGGTGTGAGCGTCTGGATAGACTCTAGACTGTTTTACTTTCATTACTTTTTTACTTTCATTTACAGGTGTAGTGTGACAATACAAACTTTATTTTCAACTTTTTTGCTTTTGTGTTCTTTTTTTGGATGTGAAGCTGTAGTGGTAATACATATGTTTTTGATTGTGCAAAAAAATCTATCCAAATCTAAATGCCTAAATATTTTTTTTATGATCAAAATTAAAACAAAAGAAGCCCAGATTCAAAATCTCCATTCAATTTCCTTCAAAAATCATATATATTTCATTTTTATATCTTTTGTAGTTTCTGAGCTAGAATTTTTGTTACATCCAAGACCTTCATCAGACTAGCACATCTCCAGTATGATCAAACACTGAGCCTAATTACAACAGACATTGCTATGCTCCTTAGTAATTACTAACAGGGAAAAAAAACTCTCAAAAAAAAAAAAAAAAAAGACTGTTCCATGTTCTTGTTTGAATGGTGCGTTCAGTTCGTTATAAGCTTGCGGATAGCTTAAAATACTAAGCAAAGTTGCATACTAACTTTAGGTATCTACGTAACAGTTTGGGGACCCAATATTGTGACTATACTCTTATCCAAATGTCCAACCTCTTTGCCACCCCCTCCCACACATCTGCAAACACATGTGCATTTACCACTATCTTACTCTCCTTATCTACCCACATGCACCACCCACTCACAACCACTCACCTTTCCTTCTCTCTCTCTCTCTCACACACACACACACACACACACAGAGGTTTGGAGGCTTACTTGGTGAGGGTCTGCAGCACTTTGGCGATGGTGTGGGGGGAGAGGGGGACGGAGGAGTCGGCCTGCACGGACCACACCCAGCGGTGGTGCACCAGGTAGTGGGACAGCGTGGTAAACTTGCTGTGATGATGGCCGCTTTATCGTCATCACCCCCTGCCCTCCCCCTCCCTCCCCTTCTTCTCTTGGCATGGTGAAAGTGTGATCATCCACCACTGTCAGATCCTCTGGCTTCTGTTCGTACTGCCAAAATTATAAAACTGGATTTTTTTTTTCTCATTTTATGTGCCAATCAGTTGTATGTTATCATCCTTTCTGATGTCCTTTCTAAGCACATGGAAGAGTTGCTATTCTTTAACTTTGTTTTGCTTTTAACTGTTACCTAAACGAGTCATCTAGATAAATACCTCAAACGGTTTTGCATGTTCTCAAGGCTTATTACTAGTGTGAGGCAAAGAAACTTTTGTGTGTGTGTGTGTGTGCTGTCCCATCTTCTCCACTGGCATTACCACCATGCTGTTCATTCTGATTTTCCACCACAGTCACAATCAGGTCCTTCCAGTCGCAGTCCCAATACCAGCCATTCACAGGGACAGTCAATGTCACGTCTTCAGGAAATCCACTGCTGCCAAGTCATTCCAGTGGTATTCAGTGGTCTGTTACACAGGATACCACTTACCAAGACCCCTACTGATGACACAGTGAGTAAGTACCCCCTCAAGAGAATACCGCCATGTCCATCCAACAATAGTGTCCATGAACTGGCCAATACCAGTGACTCCACACAAACACATCAAGAGCATACTTGTGGAGAGGAAACTGAGACTGTAGTGACCATGACAGCAGGGATTGAGTGGCACTGAATTAGAGACCATTTTACACTAATTCATGAGGTTGAGGATGATGAAGATGATGCTTAAGAATCCCTTTCCGATCTGAGACTACATGAAGGCACTGTACTCTATGCTTACATTCATAATATACCCTGGCATTAACCAGACCTAAGAGTCACAGACACCTGCATGTTGGTTATGAAATTTGAGGGAACACACAACGCTGCCATGTAAGTGAACAAAACTCAGCTGTTAACTCCAGGCAGTTGCCAGTCAGAAGGAATAATCACACACACATAAAAGTATCTGATAGAAGTCAAATCTACAATCTTCCAGCTGGGAATCCATGACATTAGCCATTGCACAAGGGCAGCGTAAGGCCAAGAAACAACAACTAAACTGAATGGATGAATGAATATGCAGATTGGAAAAAAAGGACAACCAATGGAAGAAAAAACACCACCACCTTAAAAGCATCGTCCCAACCAAAGTCCTATCTTCCACATATTCCAGTCTCTGATGATGTTAATCACACAACTTGTAGAAAGAAACATGTTTTGGAAACATCACAGTCTGCATCAATCTCAACACTTCATTATCAAATCTGCATCAATCTCAACACTTCATTATTAACTGCCCTTTTTGTAAGGTTGTGGATCTTTCAGTGAACAAAAAGCTATAAAAAAATTCTCATGCTCTCTCGTCTACCGTCTAGGGGATGCAGCTGCCATAAAATATTTAGAACAGGGTTCTAGCCACTGGGAGGGTAAGTTTACATGCACTAGCGATGACCTTTGTGACCTTAGAGCAGTCCGAACAAAGAGACCCGTCTGGCACTGTAAGGCACGTGTGGAATTTCCTGCCTCACCAACATATCGGGCAGAAGGAGAATGACATGTGGTTTTAGAACTGGTTCAGTAAAGTAGTTCAGAAAATGAGGGGGTAAAAGTGTGTACACACGTTTTTCGAAAAGAATCTGAGCTTCATTTTTATTTGCTCTGTGTATTTAATAGTTTTATAAGTCGTATCATCTGAAACAAAAACAGTGAAAAGTGTGTACTGTGGGCAATGATTTAAATGCCTTAAAAAAAAAAAAAAATTCACTTGGATTACACATATTGAATACCTCAGGCTTTCTCTGCATTTGTTTAAAGTAAGAGCGAAGTTTTATGCCCCTTTTCTTCCTCATTTGCTGTTGTCATACTAACCAAACAAACGTAAACTAGATTGTGTTCTCCTACATTTTACTTATGTTGTTTCCGTAACAAAAGCATTGCTATTTTACCAAAAATGTATTTTAATTCTATGCTCATTACAAAGTACTTTACCCTTTCCGTTGATATATAACAATTGCTTGTTAGGTTTATATTAGGACACGTAAAATAAAATCAAACAAGTGCGAAAATCGCACGTCTGCAACGGTTGTAAGCACGTGCGGTGCACGCGCATGCAGGGAAGCGGCGTTGCTCTGCCGCGCTCGTCTGGAAAGTATTAACAGTTGTGTAATAATGCTTAGAACAAAAAAAATCATTTGTCTTAACATTTGGACAGTGCAAACATGTTGTAACAATACTTCATTGTGGTCTTCATACAGAAACAAAATCGTTTTTGCATAAACATTTGCACAATGATAATCTGAATCACTAATCTTGCTGACAGGCCAAGTTTTATGCTAAAAGGCAAACCAAAACACTGCGCACATTCTGGATACAAATCTAATATGTTTCTATAAAATCGGTGACTTCAACAAAACAATGTTGTGATCCCAACGGTGTCCATGTAGTGTCAAAGTCAACTGATGGAATGACAGCTTTCCAAAAAGAATTATCCATTCAACAGTTTTACAATCCCAACAGTACACACCACAGTAAGATATGATAATTTGGGGGCTCAATTTTACACTGACTATTGAAAATTCTGTGATGGCATTGTGCAGTTTCACTGGCTCCCCCCGAAATGTCAAATTCTAGTTTACTTAGCATTCTGATCAGTAGACTTGACTGCCTGTGCCATTGGAAAATTGAGTTTCTGAGAAGGTTTACTTTAGTGACTTTAATAAGATCAGACGTATGTACCAGCAGAGGAGGAAAAAAAAGACAATGCCAATGATTTACATATTTGTACAGGTATGAAGTCTTACTACAAGGTGATTACTGACAATATTTTGTGTGTGTGTGCGCGCTAATTTCTTATAAGAGATATCTGCATGGCCAGAGGGCAAGGAACTATACAGCACCATTGTCGATGAGTATTTTGATTAAATCAAGAACATAATTTTTGCAGACTGAGAAAAAATCAGTGAACAGAGACAATCTAAATTAAGACACAATTATAATCAATCATTTACAGACCAAGTGATAATATTCAATCAGACAACAAATGACATCTAAGACACACTGAATGAACACAAAATGCAAACCCAAGACACAGGCACAGAGAAATACATACTGAGGAACAACATACCAGCAGGAAAACACACAAACCCAGAATGAAAGACACTGATCCTACCCTATCAAAACCATGCATGCCCCTTCTTCCCTCCTTTTCCTTCCCTTCCCTCTATCTCATGGCAGCCCCACACCACCAGGACAATAAATCAATAAACAGACACCACCAGAACAATAAATAAACAACAACAGACACCACCAGAACAATAAATAAATCAATAAACCAACAGACAGATTTTCCCTGATACCTGATCAGGATTTTCTCCACTGGCTTATGGAGCAGAGTGCAGCAGTTGATCTCTGACCACTCCCTCTGCAAGGGGGCTTTGCGCTCCTGCTCCCGCCCACTGTTGGCCGTCACCTTCAGGGCTGATTTCTTCTCCGACTTCTGTGTGTTACGCTGTGGAAACTTCAGCTGGGCCAGTGCCAGTTTCAGGGCCTGGATCTCCTCCCGGCGCTTGGAGCTGGGCGTCCCCCAAGGAAAGCCAGACGCAGGATGACATATGGTGGTTTGGAGGTCAGCCGCAGGAGGCAGAAAAATGAGGGTGGCTTGTCCGGACTCCTGAAACAGAAAAGTCACTTCAGCTTGCAGAACTGCACGACATCAACATCACAGCAATAAACCTTTTTCTACTGACTGATGATGATTTCCACACCACCAGAGCAAACAAAAACGTTTGTCAGAACTGGCCTGAAAATATGCAAACAAAACAGCTGTCAATGCAACCAGACAAAAAACAAACAAACAAAAAACCATCTGTGGCATGTTCCTGAAGCTCACATCACCTATCCCAGAGTCTTGAAGACCACTGGGGTACCACAGAAGACTTTGCAACCACCTTCCTCCACTCCTCCCGGTTTTCAGACGCTCTTAGGCAGTTGCTGAGTGTGAGGCCAGTCCATGCACTGATGTTGTCCTCCTACCTCTTTCTCTGCCTTCATCTCCTTCCGCCTCCTCACACTGTTCATTACAGAATGGTTATACATGAACATACTATCTAATTTTCCTTCTTTTCATTGTGGACAACAGGTTTTCATACGATCCAATGGCTTGCCTTACTCTGGTCTGGACCACCAAGTTGGTGATGTTGTCTTTGCATGAGATGCCAAGGATCTTGCGGAAGCATCTCATCTCTCATGCCTGAATCCTTCTCTCAAGTTCAGCTGTCAGAGTCCATGTCTCAGAGGCACAGAGACAAATGGCAAGTGACCTCTCAAGTTCAGCTGTCAGAGTCCACGTCTCAGAGGCACAGAGAGACATATGGCAATGACCTCTCAAGTTCAGCTGTCAGAGTCCACGTCTCACAGGCACAGAGACATATGGCAATGACCTCACAGAGTCCACGTCTCACAGGCACAGAGACAAATGGCAATGACCTCTCAAGTTCAGCTGTCAGAGTCCACGTCTCACAGGCACAGAGACATATGGCAATGACCTCTCAAGTTCAGCTGTCAGAGTCCACGTCTCACAGGCACAGAGACAAATGGCAATGACCTCTCAAGTTCAGCTGTCAGAGTCCACGTCTCACAGGCACAGAGACATATGACCTCTCAAGCTGTCAGAGTCCACGTCTCACAGGCACAGAGACAAATGTCCTCTCAAGTTCAGCTGTCAGAGTCCACGTCTCACAGGCACAGAGACAAATGGCAATGACCTCTCAAGTTCAGCTGTCAGAGTCCATGTCTCACAGGCACAGAGACATATGGCAGTGTCCAAGCAGTGCATCATCTGATCTTGGAACTGATTGTGATATTTCTGATGAAGCTTACATAGACAAGTCTACATGCTGTGAACTGAAAAAGTGTATCTGTAAGCTAAGTTTCAGTCTCTACCTGGTCAAGGAGTTCTCATGAACTAAAATCACAGATATTCAGACTCTTTCAGACTTCAGAAGTCGAATTTACTGACCCTCTCTATTAACTGTGAAGAACAAACAAAAAAAAAAAAAAAAAATAATAAAAAGACACCTCTACCTACCCATCCAAGAGATCCCCTCCCCATCCTCACACACACACACACACACACACACACACACACACACACACACACACACACACACACACCCCCATGCAAACAAACACAACCACGCACGCACACAGAGCAGATACAGGTCCCACCTGGACAAGAACTTGATGTAGGAGTGGTTCTCTGCCAGCACAAAGGTGGCCCAGTGCCGCAGCAGCTGGGTGAGGGAGGCCAGGGCCTGGCGACACTGCAGGATGTTGAAGCGGCCGGAGGAGTTGGGCACGTGCAGGTAGCGGGGTAACGGCAGGTCCTGCTCCAGCACCAGACCCAGGCGGTGTGAGTGCATCCACTTCTGCCAGATGTTCGTGTCCAGCATCACCGCACGCTTCCAGAACGAGGCGAACGATGACAGCTTGGTGTCACTGGGGGAAGGGAAAGAGGGAATGTGGGTGAAAGGTGTGGATAAGATGCATGAGAGAGGGAGGGACTCTACCAGTGAGTCCAAATAAAGATGTGCATATGCCTCTCCCTGAATGGATAATGAAAAATATGATTATGACGATTATGATGATTCCTGTTCTTCTCATGTTGTATTTTCATTACCATTATCATCACCAGCAGAAGTATTTGATGAGTGTGATCATGATGATGACAATGATTTCTATTCTTCTTGCATTGTCTTTTCATTCCAAACCATTTGTGGCAGAAACACCCCATCATCATCATCATTATATTCATAATCATCATCTTATGCAATGCTATGCAATATACTGGGCAACATTAATGTACTCATTAATCATCCACACAATAATATACCGTTTGAAATATCCCATAAAATCAGTTCTCATGTTTTCAGCCTTATTTAAATTATGCATTCACAAAGCAATGTTTACTATTATTCTATCATCAAACAAATGTCATTACACTAGCTTGCTGCTCAAAGATGATCGATATCCATTTGCAATAAATTCTGGCACCAATGCCATTTTTGTCAATGATGACATTCAGCATTTCTTCTGATGCTTAACAGCTTCCTTGGTGTTTTTGGAAAGAATTAATTCAAAATCCACCAAAAAGAAAAGACCACAGATAAGACTTTGGATTCCCCGAAGTTGGAGTATGGCTGCCTTAATGGGAGGATAAAAAACGGTCATGCACACAAAACTCCACTCCCTATACAGGGGGTATCCGCAGGAGTATCAACCTGCATATGCACAAGGAGAAGACGACGACGTTGGTGATGATCTGGTTAACTTTGGTACAGGTGACAAAAATATGAATGGAAGAAGAATGAAAAACTTCACGAGCTCCTGTTGTCCGAAAATCTGTTCAACAGGACATGTAGAACAGCTAATTAAGAACAAAATAAAACCAGTAATACAACATTTCTTAACACATCAGATATACAAACATAAATGTTGAAAAACATGTGCACTGTGTGGGAATGAGATGTTCAGAATTTATCAAAATGGGATGTCCAAACTAGAGATTATTGAAAATCAGTTGAAGGCCAATATCATCAACACTATTGTTACAGTGGATGTAGCCATTATAAAAATATTGATCTTTCCATTACTGTTGATGTACAGTTTGAGAGATGAATGTTGATTCTGTGTAATCAATTGTTGTGAACTGTGTAAACTATCTAGAATTTTGTTGCGGATGGGCCATATGACCACATACAATCAACTGTCATGAATTCATTAAGTAGATTTGTGTTGGGGATGGGTTATGTTGGCTATACATAATCAACTGTTGTGAATTGCATTAACTCTGTTCCTGTTGGGGAATGGGTTATGTTGACTATGTATAATCAACCGTTGTGAATTGACTTAACTCTGTAGACTCCTGTTGGGGATGGATTAAATTTGTATAATCAACTGTTGTGAATTGCATTAACTCTGTAGACTCTTGTTGGGGATGGGTTATGTGACTTTGTAAATCAACTGTTGTGAATTGCACTAAAAAGCATGTATATTGGTACATTGCACAATGGCAGATGTAGTTTTTATGATTCATTATATACATTTTGCTTCCACTTCTGTACAAAAAAAAGAAAAAAAAACAGTGCTGGCATCAACCACTCACTTGCAGCTAAGCTGAGAATTGATCACCGGGTTGACAGGGTCCAGCACAAACAAGGGGACACCACTGCGAATGTACTCTGGTACCTCATAATTGGCAGGGTTACTGTCAAACGACTGCAGGTGAGCCAGTAACTTGTCCGTCTGACCAAGGCTGAAACCACAGTGAACTCACAATTAACACTCTCTTCCTTCAATCTTGTGGAAATGGGCCTAGACAGGTAAGATTTACTCACTGAAAGGCACAAAATTCCACCAAGAACACCAATGCAAGAACTGAACACATTAACTCTCCTCATACCACCGGAGGTAGCTACCGCCGATGACGTTTCCTATACTTGAGAGCCAAAGGTGGTAGCTACCGCCGAAAAGCACATGGCACACACTAAGCTGATTTCAAAGCTGATGTCACTCCCCTGGACAGCCTTGCACATGAGCACTTCAACTACACATGGCTACTCCCTTTGTCTGCAATTTTGAGCAGCAAAACATCAACTCCGTGGAAATCATCTTTTTTTTTTTTTAGCAGTTTCCGTAATAGAGGTAAGCGAAGCGTTTCTAGCTGAACTCTTTGGTGACTTAGGGAGTGATGACGAGTATTTTGAAGAATTAACACTGGAGAAATGTTTTGAGGCGAAAAAGAGAAGAGTGCTGAAAGGAGAACATGTGGCTGAACTGATCAATTCCGATTCAGAAAAAGAGGATGATGAAGTGACAGGCAATCCAAAAGCTTCATGTTACCCAACAGTTGTCACCATCTATAACAGCAACAACATTACCACCAAAAAAACACAAGATTATACACTTGAAATTAATGTCAGAACAATTTACATGCATTTCTGCATAATTTCACCAAATCTCATGGCAATTCAATGAGAATTGTATTTTCTGGATTTTTTTTTTTGCAACGTAGATATAATATTCTGAATCAGTAAAAAAAAAACTTGGTTTCCATATGTATAGAAACAGTACTGGAATACTGGCGTGAGAAGACTTAACTCCCTACGGCTTCAACTGAAGAATGTATCACTTAAAAAGAAATGTATCGTCTCCTGAACACAGTTGCCATCACTCGCAGATCTTCACTTTGGCTTTATTCTGTGACAGCGTATCACCTCCTAAAAAATCGGTGACACCCAAACCCCTCTGGACTTTCTTCCATCAAATTCAGAATTAGAGGAAATATTCATAAAACTGGCAAATGCCTGCAAAATTCAGGATTGGCGATATGGAAAATGAATAATGTTGGCTACTTCTAACTTGCTAAGAACACTGAAAGCCATCTGGATGGAGCTAGCGGATGAAACAGGAGGCTTGGTTTCATAAGTAGCAAAGTTAACAAGTCCTATAATCCAGAGTATTTTATTTTTGATCTTGTGAATATCAGCAGAAACAATCAAGTGGGGTGCTCTTTATTCTGAATCACCATGTAGTCAAAAAAGTTACAATCCTTATATCACATTAACTAGAAAAAAAAAAGAAGTATCTATGCACAGATCATCGTCTTCACTTTTGCAGCCGAAAGTCACATCATCTTTTCTCATATGTGCTCCCAACACACACCCATCAAATTCCCAAAATGACATGGCTGCCATCTAACAAAAATTTGCACTGTTGTTAGAGAAGCTTAGTGATAACCATGAACACTACATTCAATGAAAAATTCAGTGACATACTTCTTCTGTAAGAGCTGCCAGAACTTCTTCATGTGAGCAGTGCGGTAAGGGCTGTGGATTTTGCGGTTCAAGTTGCAGGTGATCTCATGCAGAAAATCATAGGTCCCCTCCACAAAGATTTCTGCCTTGGTTGGAATCCTGTGGGGGGAAAAAAATAATAGAAATAAACAATTTATAACTGGAAACGTAAGTGCAGACCTCTGGGAAGCACTAGTCAGGGGAAGAGGATGCCCCCTCCTCACAACCTGGGGAATGTGACGGTCATCAGTTTGTGCTGCACCCTGTCATTGAAGGGAAACAGTCTGACGCTGGTATACAGGGAATACTATCGTCATACTAGAACATGGGGATCTGCAGCAAACCTCTGGTATACATGGAATACTGTAGTCATACTAGAACATGGGGATCTGCAGCAAACCTCTAGTATACAGGGAATACTGTAGTCATACTAGAACATGGGAAGCAAACCTCTAGTATACAGGGAATACTGTAGTCATACTAGACCATGGGGATCTGCAGCAAACCACTGGTATACAGGGAATACTGTCGTCATACTAGAACATGGGGATCTGCAGCAAACCTCTAGTATACAGGGAATACTGTAGTCATACTAGAGCATGGGGATCTGCAGCAAACCACTGGTATACTGGGAATACTGTAGTCATACTAGAACATGGGGATCTGCAGCAAACCTCTAGTATACAGGGAATACTGTAGTCATACTAGACCATGGGGGATCTGCAGCAAACCAGCAAACCACTGGTATACAGGGAATACTGTCGTCATACTAGAACATGGGGATCTGCAGCAAAACCTCTAGTATACAGGGAATACTGTAATCATACTAGAGCATGGGGATCTGCAGCAAACCACTGGTATACAGGGAATACTGTCGTCATACTAGAACATGGGGATCTGCAGCAAAACCTCTAGTATACAGGGAATACTGTAGTCATACTAGAGCATGGGGATCTGCAGCAAACCACTGGTATACAGGGAATACTGTCGTCATACTAGTGTGGATCTGCAGCAAACCTCTAGTATACAGGGAATACTGTAGTCATACTAGAACATGGGGATCTGCAGCAAACCACTGGTATACAGGGAATACTGTAGTCCTACTAGAACATGGGGATCTGCAGTAAATTACTGGTATACAGGGAATGCTGTAGTCCTACTTGTACAAGGGGATCTGCAACAAACTAACATCTTTTTCCATTCTCTTTCTTTTCTTTTTTTTTCTTTCTAAGTTTAGTTTGTTTTTTGTTTTTTTTAAATTGACGGAAACAGCAATCCATAATAGTCATGCTAGAACACAGGGATCTGCAACAAACTAACATCTTTTTCCACTCTCTTTCTTTTTCTTTTTTCTTTAGCTCTTTTTTTTTTACTCATGGAAATAGCAATCCACACTGAAACTTAAATTTAGTAAAAAATTGCTGAATTACTGAATTAAAGCAAAAAAGAAAAAAACAAAACAACGAGGAGGCCACCTTACTTGTTTTTCTCCATAGGCCAAGCAGCCACGGGCAATGTACTCCACTTTGCCATTATCGCGCCAGGGCAGCACCAGTTTCACCTCAATCTCACTGCCCCCTGGAAAACAACCAGACCACATTCACCAACATCCTAACAGCGATTAAAAAACATGACAAAATTTGCTGTCTTAGCCCTTTCAACTCCTGAAGACAAAATGTCTTGTCAAAATGAATAAATTCTGCATGCCCTCGTCCTGGAGAGTATGACCAGGATAATCTACTTTGTTTTTTTTTTATCGTTCTTCTTTTTTAGGTAAAAAGCAGTGGTATTTTAAAACAATGTATATACAAGTGTAAATTTCATGACTGCAAATGGAATTATGATGTGTTGAGGTTCTTTTGCAACTACAGCTGCTATCACATGTATGCATTTACTTCGGCTAAACAGAGGAAATCTATCCAGGAGGTGACCACCTAAGACTGAGCCCCTCTACCTGGTACCCCTGGAAAGAAACTAGGCAGGCAGGGATCTGTTCTTATTTCCACGTTCATTTAATTTCATGTCCAATTATTCAAAACTAATTAATACTTCGCAGTTTTACATCTAATGCAGACACAGCACCAAAAAAAAAAAAAAAATCGATCGATTTTCGAGTTTCACTTCAAAAAGCTCCTCAAAGAAAAATGAAGTAAAAACACAATGCCAGACAGCAAGTAATATGTGTGCACATGGGCAGATGAGATCCTCTCTCTGCTGTCATTTGACAATATAAACTTGCGTGGCTCCTGCATGCATTTTGTTCCAACTCCTTATCAAAGACCATCCTACTGTGTGAACTGTGGTGCTGGAGGGTGGACAAGCCAGAGGCAGACGGAAGGAAGAGCAACATGAAGAAACTGCACATGTTACACCTCTACCCTGATGCATATGACCGGGGACAGACACCTGTGAAGATCCCTGACAGCCTGTGTCATGACACTCTATGACCTACACCCATGACACGACAATGACAACCAGGTCCGACTGACCTTTCAGGAAGCGAACTTCCCTGATGGTGTAACCTTCTCGCAGACGCACAGACAGAAACGTCGCTAAGTCCCGCCTGCACTGTTCGCTCTGAGATCCTCTTCCGCAGAACCTCCAGACCAAAAGTGCTGCCACGAACAGGGTGAGTGTACAGGCGCCTGAAAAAAAAAATAACAACAACAAAAGAAGAAATAAAACAGGCAGCACACCGGGTCACTCTACCTACACCATTCTCTGCACTAAAGGAGGAAATTGTACTGCACTGAACATTACTTATTCATTGCTTACTCACTGTTGTGACCAGAGAACTCAGACAATTCAGCTCCTTTTACACACCAACTCTTAAAACCACCTAGTACAATCTGATGATGCTATGTCCATTTGTTGTTGTTTTTTTTTTTCAAACTGACTTGTCCAAACTTGGCGTGAAAACATTATCACATCATCAGCATCCCCCACAAAACAAAACTGGGAAAGCAGGAGCCAACCTCGCTTTCATTCCTAGTTAGCCTTCAAAAGTGATCATCCTGGAGAGACCACTTAATCAAAACCTATTTGAACTCGTTCAGTTTTCTCGGTGCTTTGGTCCTCTCTCTTAGTCATTTTG
This sequence comes from Conus betulinus, assembly GCA_016801955.1. Classification (NCBI taxonomy): domain Eukaryota; kingdom Metazoa; phylum Mollusca; class Gastropoda; order Neogastropoda; family Conidae; genus Conus; species Conus betulinus. Next base: position 1,045,835 of record JADBJO010000049.1, on the reverse strand, counting down.
GATTCAGCTTCTTTCCTCCATTCTCCTTCCTTTTCCTGGTACCTCCTTTTGAGACCAATGGTCAGTCTATCCAAAGTCTCCTATCTCCTCCTAATTGTTTTTTTAAAAGACAGAGAGAGATGAGCAAGAGAGGGGGGGAAAACGTGTACATTATATTCATTTCTTTATATAAATATTCTTTTTAATGGAAGTGATAAAATGAAAATGAAAGTGGAGAAAAGAAGGGAGCAAGAAATTAAAAGAGAGACAGACAGACAGACAGAGACTGACAGACAGAACGTTGAACAGAGGAGAGAAATGAGGTGAAGAAAGCAATTTAGAATTATTTTCTTTATATCATTCATAAATAATAAAGGAGCCCCTTGCAACTGCCCTTCGAAAAGGGTTCCATCTCGGACTGTGGTCAACATGTGACTGTCTTCGGTCTTCGGAGTGATTCTATCAGAGATCATCTCTTGGCCTTCCATCAGTGTGAACCAACAAGGTTTCTAGAATCCAAGCGGTGGGTTCCATCCTTTGAAAGGCACCTCTTCAGCAGTGCCTCTTCCTGGTCCCCTGACATTTTGTTGCCATTCTTTTCTTGCTTCCAGAAAAATGGGAAAGTGGAGGGCCTGCATCAACCTCAGCAGACTGATCCGCTGTTTCTTTCTCCACCAAAGTTTGCTATGGAGTCAATCTAAGGGCTCTTGTGAGCTCCCGTTCTTCCCGGATTTCATTTGAAAGTATGGAAAGAAATTATAGGTACCTGCAAATGAGCATTATTTCTGTACCAATCACTAAGACATCCTATCCTTTTATCGTACTTTATAATAGCATTAACTTCTTCACATCACTTCTATTTTCTCAATTGTATTATTTCTACTAAAACGAACCACAAAATTGTATATGGCAATGGGTGTGATAATGGGAATACAAATGGTGAGTTCTTTCATTTGTACTGCGATATTGTATTATTTGGTCCAGCGTCTAAGTACTTTTGGTGGCAGGGTTCTTTTTTTGTGAGTCCTTCCCCCTGAAAAAAAAAAAAATGATTAAAAAAAAACCTACAGTCAAATGTAGTCAAGTCCACTTGGAGTATAAATATCAGGTGGTTGATATATGCCAGAGAGAATATATGAACTCTGACCTGTGAATCCAGCTAGGAGAGCCGATGACGTCCGGGTCATCCTGGGAGCCATCATAACAGAAGCCCTCCAAGCCTTTCTGGAAGGACCAATAGTACATGGCTGGTGGGTAGACATTGGGGGCGCCACTTTCGTCTTCACTCTGTGTCAAAAGAACCATTTTTTTGCATACCCAATTCAGTAATAAAACATTGCAAAATATGTACATAAACGCATTTACACAAAAACTCTGTGAAATGCATTCACTTTTATCTGAAAATGGATTTCTGCGTTTCTTTTTTGCTGTTTTTCTTTGTTTCTCAAGCCTGTAACTGTGGTGTGTGTGTGTGTATGTGTGTGTGTGTGTGTGTGTGTGTGTGTGTGTGTGTGTGTGTGTGTGTACGTGTGTGTGTGTGTGTGTGTGTGTGTGTGTGTGTGTGTGTGTGTGTATATGTGTGTGTGTGTGTGCGTGTGTGTGTGTGTGTGCGTGCGTGTGTGCGTGTATGTGTGGGTATGTGTGGGTATGTGTATGTGTGTGAAAGTATCTGTGCAGGTGTGCACACTTAAACTTTTCCAATCTCATGTATCTTCTGGAGCATACTTCTTTGTCAATTTGCATTGCGTGTACTGGATGCTCTGTGATGAGTTAATACAAACAAATTCAATCTAAGAGACAGAAAAGCAATTCTGCAAAAAGCACTCTTTTTCATCACAACATGTTCAATGTGCCTGCAAGACCTTCCACTGCTGCCGGCTGTAGTGACCACAGGATACACCAACAGATATGGAGGTTAAAAGAGATGGGGAAATCAAGCAAACAATTCCCCCTCCTCTTCCCCTCCTCCTCCAACACACACTTGCCTCCCCATTCTCCAACACATAAATAATGCTGCTAGTGTTTGAGGGCTGTAATCCCTTCACTTCCTCTCCTGAAGGTCTTCATTTCTTTTTTTTTCACTGTGGGTTTACCTCCCACTGCTTCAACGCCCCTCCCCCACCTTCCTTCATTCTCATCCCCACCCCCTTTTTCCCCTTGCCAACAATTGTTTGGTCATTATCTGTGAACACTGACCCAACATATAATCATAGACCAACCCTCTCCTGTGTCAACTGATTTGTCCTTGGATATGGAAGTGATGATGTGCCAGAGGGGGGCAAATGTGTGGGAGGTGGGGAGGATACTGTTTTCCATTTACAAGCAGTTTTCTGCATAAACATGCACGCACACACGCACAAAGCAAACAAAACCAACACAGGAAATTACCACATCAGGACAGGAAAAGAAGTAGCCACCAAAGGTTGCCGTGGCAATGAACTGCATAAGTTCAAAGTTTTGAACGTGACCCAGCTGGCGCTGGAGGTGGAGGGCAGAGCCGACCTTCAGAAAGGAACAGGTGATGGTGCTGTTCCGTAACTGTGTCAGCAGTGCTTCCATCAAGTTGGCCTCTGGAACTCCCACCACTCCGTCTGTGATCACCACAATTCCTGCACACACCAAAGTGGGCATCGTGATCACCACAATTCCTGCACACACCAAAGTGGGCATCAGTGATCACCACAATTCCTGCACACACCAAAGTGGGCATCAGTGATCACCACAATTCCTGCACACACCAAAGTGGGCATCGGTGATCACCACAATTCCCGCACACACCAAAGTGGGCATCTGAGATCACCACAATTCCCGCACACCAAAAACTGGGCATCGGTGACCACCACAATTCCTGCACACACCAAAGTGGGCATCGGTGATCACCACAATTCCCGCACGCACCAAAGGGGGCATCGGTGATCACCACAATTCCCGCACACACCAAAGTGGCCATCTGTGATCACCACAATTCCTGCACACACCAAACTGGGCATCGGTGATCACCACAATTCCCGCACGCACCAAAGGGGGCATCAGTGATCACCACAATTCCCGCACACACCAAAGGGGGCATCGGTGATCACCACAATTTCTGAACACACCAAAGTGGCCATCTGTGATCACCACAATTCCTGCACACACCAAAGTGGGCATCTGAGATCACCACAATTCCTGCACACACCAAAGTGGGCATCGGTGATCACCACAATTCCTGCACACACCAAAGTGGGCATCGCCATGTAAAATTTTACATTTAATCAGCGCAATTTTTTGAATTTGTAACTTTTGGTTTGAATGGCTTATAGCCTGACTTATGTTCCAGTGCTTGGGAAAGATTCTCTGTGTCTGGTATAAGGAATCTACGCCAAAGACTGTCACGCAGCAGGCCAACACATACGCAGTCAGACAAATGCTTCAGATGTTTTGTAATTTGTTCCTATGTCCATTTGTTTGGTTACAAATAGAGACTGCGTGTGTGTGTGTGTGTGTGTGTGTGTGTGTGTGTGTGTGTGTGTGTGTGTGTTTTTGCGTGCATGCGTGCATGCATGCGTGCGTGCGTGTGTGTGTATGTGTGTGTGTGTGTGTGTATGTATAGAATTAATAGTGATAGTACTTTCCATTTACATATCTTCTTAAAAGTATGTGATGTTAGACGAGGACACAGACTGACAGACAGAGAGAGAGAGTGACAATGTGTGTGTGTGTGTGCATATGCACATGTGCATGAATGAGGACTCTGTGTGCATCTCTGTGTGAGGTGATGTGGACTTAGTGAGCAGGAATTTACTGCCTGTAAAATCCATTCTCTTATTTGTTTTGTTTGTTGTTTGTTTGCTTATGATCCCCAGGTGACCACACAGACACATGGTATACACCATCCTCACATGTCAATGATCCCCAGGTGACCACACAGACACATGGTATACACCATCCTCACATGTCAATGATCCCCAGGTGACCACACAGACACATGGTATACACCATCCTCACATGTCAATGATCCCAGGTGACCACACAGATCACATGGTATACACCATCCTCACATGTCAATGATCCCCAGGTGACCACACAGACCACATGGTATCTACCATCCTCACCATCCCAGGTCACACACAGTCAATGGTATACACCATCCCAGTCAATGATCCCCAGGTGACACACAGATCATATGGTATACACCATCCTCACATGTCAATGATCCCCAGGTGACCACACAGATCATATGGTATCTACCATCCTCACATGTCAATGATCCCCAGGTGACCACACAGACACATGGTATCTACCATCCTCACATGTCAATGATCCCCAGGTGACCACACAGACCACATGGTATACACCATCCTCACATGTCAATGATCCCCAGGTGACCACATAGACCACATGGTATACACCATCCTCACATGTCAAAGGCCAGTCACTGACTGCACATCACAGAGTCACAGGAATGTGTGCAGGGCTATTTCTGATTACCTGGCCACAAAGACACCACATTCCATCTTCAAAGAATTCAACTCCTTTTCATCAAAAAGACCATGAAGTTAACTACAGCTGAAGGCAATTCCAACCATCATGGCATTGTGTAACAATCTTATGTAAGCTTCAAAATCTGGTTTGTCTCAAACACGATCAGCTCAAGCCTCAAGCTAACTCCTACTTTCAAGTCAAGTCCCCAAAATGCTTGTAAGCACCTTCAAAGAACACTGGAGCTCTCCATTACTGTGAGTCATAAAGCTGTAAGCTGCAGCGCCATGTGTGTTTGTGTCTCACCAGAGCTGGAGTTTTCAGGCAGCATCTGCAGGGCCAGCAGCCCACAGCGCAGCATGTCCACCAGGCCCAGCTCATGGGCGTACTGGATCTCCTCCGTCAGCTTCTGCATCATGTTTGCCCGCTGCTCCTCGTCCTCATTCATCTCCGTCGTGCTGATTCCCCCCTGCCATTTTCTGAACAGAGAGAAGACAAGACTTGCTGGGACACACAGGACGGAGAAAGAAAACACTGATTTTGATAAAGCTGAAAACATACACTTGCAGACATACAGTTTCAATTAACCCTTCCACATCCATGCCTATGGTGAACCCGTGTCAAGACTGTTGTATTCACCAGATTCATAGACTGTCATTGCATGCATGATGTGGTGCCTTCCAAAGTGGAACGCTCGCTCATGCTGGTTCCATGACTCGATTCACTATTATCAGTAGAAGGCTTAGCAGGTGGTTTCCTGTAAATGCAGACTCAGAACAGACACCACTGTATACCTGGCAGTGCAGCAACTCCTCTTGGGGGTTGCCTGACCACAACCTGATACTAACAGACCTGTCCCAGTTTCTGGGTCAAGATCATTATACAATTTTGTGCATGTATTATTTGGTAAAATAAATATCACATCAAACCCAAGATGATCATGCAGATCTGAACTGATGGATGATAATAAGCAAAGTGAAGCTGTTGGTAACCCAGTGTCTGCATTACATGAGCTGTTTCACACCCCCATGTTTTGGTGTTTCTCTCTGACTGAACTGTGATGCTGATTAACAGGGCAAAACAGATCTGTTCTCAAAAAAAATTGGGAGAAGATAACTCATATCCTTCCATTGCAAAAACAGTTACTTTTTCGCAGTTTATGGCCAAGAAAATATATCTACAGAGTCAAATGTTTTGATTTGAAGCACAGTCCAAAACGATCAGGTATCAACTACCTGCATTCCACGCACACACTGATTTCTCACCCATGTTTTGGCATTTTCTCTCTCTAGTTGAACTCTTAAACTGACGGAGAGAGAGCTAAACTACTTTGGGTATAACCACCAGCACCATTTGTCTGATAAAAACAACAAAGGTCACTCTCGCTGAACACAACCTATAACAGATTACTTCGCTTGCAGATTTCTGCAGATCGTCCCTTGTTCCCTGAGTACTGCTTGCTGGTACTGGGGAGTGCAGCACACAAAGCCTGTGTGTGCTGTGATTGGGACATCAATAATGAGCGGCAAGGGAGTAATGCCACTGAGGAGGTGCGATAGGAAAGAAATATCCTGAATCAGTTGTAGTACCAACTGTGTGGAAGACCAACTTGTCCACATGGTCTACAATCATCTTCAGTGTCTGCAAGTCAATGCAACAAATGAATTAACCCTCAGTGAGCATGGCAATTAGTATTAGTATCTCTTCTTCGGCTTTGTGTGCTCAAGCATAACTGCAACGGCATGTGCCAGTCATCAGGATTACAACATATGCAAACTCCATTAAACATTAATTAGTGGGTTTGAATCAGTTGTAGTACCAACTGTGTGGAAGACCAACTTGTCCACATGGTCTACAATCATCTTCAGTGTCTGCAAGTCAATGCAACAAATGAATTAACCCTCAGTGAGCATGGCAATTAGTATCTCTTCTTTCGGCTTTGTGTGCTCAAGCATAACTGCAACGGCATGTGCCAGTCATCAGGATTACAACATATGCAAACTCCATTAAACATTAATTAGTGGGTTTGAACCCATTCTAGGCAAAACACGAAAGTCACACACACTGAAAATGCAAATGAGCGAATGTGGCATTGCAGACTGAAGTGTCAAAGAGGCATGTACTATTCAAATCAATCAGAATAATCAAAGCAATTCCAACAGAAAGAAACATGCTGATTTCAGAGATGTAAACAAACATATCAGTGGTTCAGAAATTGCTAACTAAATCTATCAACAACGCAGATGGAAAGACAGTGAGAGACTGAAGCACTGCTGGTAATTTGCTTTTATACATAGTGACGCTAGTGTGCTCTGTATTCTGCAGTGCCAATTCATGCATCAAAAACATTTTTTCCTTAAAAGATCAAATGAGGATTGATCTCCACCTCTAAACTGTCTAGCAATCTAAACATTATGACAATCTCAAAATGTGTCCCAACAATCTACACTCCCCTGCAGAAAATTGCAGTTTCAAATAATTGCTCAGCGGAATAACCCTTACATGTGACCTGAATCAGTGACAATGAGGTTTTTCTGATTGTTGATTATTATTTATGTGTTACATTTATGCAGGGCATCAATCTTCTTCTTTTCTTCTTCTTCATCTTTGTTCCTGACTTAACACAGAAGTTTTTATTTTCATCTGGGGTGGTTTTGTTGTTTTGATCGTTTGTGTTTCAAGAGGCATACCTAGCATCACTCTCAATAAATGATAAGTATCTTTTCAAAAATATTTTCTTCCCAGGAAGCTATATCAGTGTGATGACAAGACTGTAAATCAGACCAATGGTGAAAAAAAAGGACTCACACAAAAAATAAGAAAAAAAATAAAAATCACATTTGCAAAACTTCTAGGCAGCACGCAAAAACAACTTTCCAATCAGGATTGCAAAGATGAACAGCCTGGAACTCTCTCCCTACTTCGCCCCCTTCTCCTACCTGCTCTCCAAACGTTTTTTCCCTTTCAATCATTCCTTCTCACCCTGGCACTCAGCAGATCCAGAAGCTTGGTGAAGCTGACCGACAGCTTGTGCTCCAAGCCCTGCAGCTGATCACGCGTGTACTGGAGGATCCTGTCCACGTTGTCCTGGGACACGCTCACCCCTTGCACCAACACCTGCACAACCAAGGCCACTGACAGTTACCAGGACTCACTCACCCACAATGAGAATGAACATGTGCTCCACACCAAAGTACCTGTCTAACACAATAAACAAGTAATACTAATAACAATAATCTTTCACAGGTGATCAGCCCTTATGGTTCAAAGTTTGGCATCATGGACTGACACCTTTGGGAATCTGTGTTTCAATCCTCATCAGAACTGTCATCACAGGATTGTTTTAGATCAACAACCAGCACCAAGGTTGTTTTAGATCAACCAGCACCAAGGTTATTTTAGATCAACCAGCACCAAGGTTGTTTTCAGATCAACCAGCACCATGCTGCTGTTTCAGATCAACCAGCACCAAGCTTGTTTTAGATCAACCAGCACCAAGCTTGTTTCAGATCAACCAGCACCAAGCTTGTTTCAGATCAACCAGCACCAAGGTTGTTTTAGATCAACCAGCACCAAGGTTGCTGAATGCACTCTGCACTCAAATGGGAAAATGGGACCCATGCAATCAAGTTTTACACACTTCATGAATGTGTATCTGACAGGGTTGCTCAACCTCCCCTTGAAAAATGGCAGCAGGTCTTTGATCTCACAGGCCTGGTTGATGTTGAGAAATATGAAAGGAAGCATAAAGCACAGCCTTCTCACACTGCAGTTGACAGAAAAAGCAACTACACACACATCATCATTTCTTTCTGACATCTTCACTGGTTGCAAAGAAAAGTTTTAGATTACATGAAGACCTGATCTCGTAGTGACTCCAATTTTGACTGAGTTTCCATGTCCATGCCTTTGGTGAGCTTGAGTCAAATCCTACAGCACTGGCAACATCAAGGACACCAGCACTGAAAGCATATGATGATGGCAGCCTATAACTGATGGACACTGACTTGAAGGCTTTGCAGATGGTGTCTTACAAAGGTTATAAGCACCCTACGGCATGGAGTGACTCTACAGCTGAGGACCGTTTCCTCTAGTGGGTTGCCACATGGCAACCTGATACCCCAGGTCCCTGAGAACTACTGGTTCTCAAACAACAACAGTACGAACCTATGTGTGGATATATGTGTGACAGGGAGTTGGTGTGAGTGACAGGAACACTACTACGAAGCTTGGATCATGGGACAATGAAAGACAAAGAATTCACCCATCACTTGACACTTTAATTGGGTGCAGCTGTTCTAGAGGAAGTCCAGTGTAATACAAAAGAAAATCTGCATAACTCTGATGTTTCACATTAGTTCCCTCCACAAGAAAACAGCAGCATGCAATTACACTTAAGATTTAAGGCCCCATGTGGTGGCACTGATCCAAACACCTGGAAGAAGCTGTGCAAAAACTGGCCCACCTGGCGAACCCTGGTCAACTCTGGGGTGATGGAATGTGGGGGGAGGGGGGTGCATCTGAAAGACCAGAAAGAGAGTACCAGTCACGAAAAAGCAGAGCAGCACCTTCTCTGGCCTGATGCACCCTGGCAGTCAACTGTCCCCATTGCAACAGACAGATCAGAGAGCAGACTGGGCTGATAATCCATCCTCAAACATAGAACCCCCCGTGATTCCAGAAGACACGGTCCTGCTTGCCAGCCAGCGAAGGATCAACATCTCAGCATGCGACAAGTGGCTGCTCTTTCATCCTGACAGAACCCTTCTGGCTGGCTGTCTGGCTGCCAGATGCAAGACATACACATGACTTTCCTATGCCATTCTCCAAACTGATTTTCTGAACCCACACAAGGGAATTCTGTGCCATTGTCAAAATATGATTTTTGAGCAGACAGTATTTCTGTGTCATTTCTCAAGACAGTGTTTCTGAACATACGTTTAGTATTTCTAAGCCATTCTCCAGACACAATATTCTGAACATACATATGGTATTTGTGTGCCATTCTCAACAAACAATATTCTAAACATACATATGGTATTTGTGTGCCATTCTCAACAAACAGTATTCCGAACATACATATGGCATTTGTGTGCCATTCTCAACAAACAATATTCTGAACATACATATGGCATTTGTGTGCATTCTCAACAAACAATATTCTGAACATACATATGGCATTTGTGTTACATTCTCAAGAGACGATGTTCTGAACATACATATGGCATAAGTGCCATTCTCAGAGAACAGTCTTCTGAATATACACTGTCTTTCTGCGCTAGTCCTTAGAAACAATTTTCATAAATATGCACAGTATTTCTGCACCATTCCCAAGGAACAGTCTTCTGAATATACACTGTCTTTCTGTGCTAGTCCTTAGAAACAATTTTCATAAATATGCACAGTCTTTCTCTGCACCATTCTCAAGAAATCATTTTCTGAACACCTTCAACGTCTTTCTCTGCCATTCCAGAGGAACGATTCTCTGAACACACATATTTTCTTTCTGCACCATTATCAAGAAATAATTTTCATAACATCCATGTGGTATTTCTGCACCATTATCAAGAAACCATTTTCATAACATCCACATGGTATTTCTGCACCATTATCAAGAAACCATTTTCATAACATCCACATGGTATTTCTGCACCATTATCAAGAAACCATTTTCATAACATCCACATGGTATTTCTGCACCATTATCAAGAAACCCACATGGTTTTTTCATAACATCCACATGGTATTTCTGCACCATTATCAAGAAACAATTTTCATAACATCCACATGGTATTTCTGCACCATTATCAAGGAATGAATCACAAGGTCCGATTTACCCGAGACCGATTTACCCGAGACAGAGACTGACCTGATCAGCTGCGCAGCAGACAACAGGCGTGTGAGCAATGACAGTGATGAACAACTTGGGCAGGAACATCAGCTGACTGCCTGGTAGCTGGAACTGCATGAAGACAAAGGATTCACATCTCTTTCCTTCATCTTTTCAACACCATCATTTTCAGAGTTCAGGTTGAAAACTTTCAAATTCTGACCTGGGAGTCATGCAATCCCTGTAAACAGCTGAATTAACCACATGTCCCAGCTGTAAAGCAGGCATTTGAAATCAGTAAGCCTGAAATCTGAAGATTCTTTTCTCTGAATGAAATAAGCTGAAGATTAAGAGGGACAAAGTGGGGAGGAGGAAGGGAAAGGCTTTAGTTATTAACTTAAAACTAATGGTACATCCCTTTTTTTATAAAATGGGAATTAATGCAAGAATTGATATACCAAACTGGACTCAGTTTTCCCAGTGACGCATGTATGTGCATGAAACATATAAGTTCAACTCTGATGCACAGAAATATCAGACAGTGTATCACTGAGTCGAATTATTTTTCAAATCATCAGGAAAAAGCCAGAGTTATTTCCCTTATCTACCCATAGGCGCATGCATGCACTGTCTCAGTTCAAAAGTGGCTCCAAAAAAGTACAAACATGAACCGGCCACAGACAAAACAGATGTTAACATGACACACACCCACACCCTACACCACAACTGCCACTACCCCTAATCCCCCACCAACCCCCTCTCTCTCTCTCTCTCTCTCTCTCTCTCTCTCTCTCTCTCTCTCTCTCTCTCTCTCTCTCTCTCTCTCTCTCTCTCTCTCTCTCTCTCTCTCTCACACACACACACACACACACACACACACACACACACACACAGTGAATACACAGTGGCTGCCAATGACTGGCAATATCACTGAGGCCTGCAAAACAAATAATGAACAAACTAATCATTATTCATTCCATCAAACTGACCAAGTCATATTTCCATTCAACAAACATGACTGAATACAACCACCAAACAAGCACTTACAGGTTTGACCAGGGCGCGTAGACATTTGCAGAAATTCTGGAAAATTTCCTTGGAGATTAGCTGTCCTCTTGCAACATCCTGCACACACACACACACACACACACACACACACACACACACACACACACATATGCGTACGCGCGCGCGTGCACACACACACACACACACACACACACACACACACACACACTCAAAACTTGCTTTACATAAAGCTACTTCTTCTTTTTCCATAACTTCTCCCAAAATCAATCAGCCACTCCCACATCACTTTCATCGGCTTCAGCCTGAGGTATCTAACAGTAATGGATGTTAATACACCGTCCTCCACTTCTAGCCATCAGTGTACACCCACTTCCGTTTTCTCTCATTCCATGGCCCAATGTTTAACAAGACACTTCTATCAGGACTTTGCTCTGTCTTGCTTTAAGATTTTAACACTAGCGTTCATTTCCGAAATCACCTCAACAGCAACACACTAAAAATAAACATGCTGCTTCATCATTAATGCACTATTTTAGCCATTTATCCATTTAAATTTCAACATGCTTACATAAATGGGCTATATTTTTTTACTTTTCTAATTCCCATTTTTCACACGTGCCACTTGTAAATTTTGCATTTTCTTTCAAATTCATGTCACTAAATTCAAACTCAAAAAACATGCAAATGCACTTACCTTAACAAAACTGTGGACCAGCAAATACCGTGGAAGAAGTAATAATGCATGTACAGAAAAAAAAGACCAAAAAAAAATCCCTATTGTTCCCTTTATCATATGAACACATTCAATGAAGAATCTTTCACCCCAAACCAAATTCAATGATCAACTTTGTTGCCTCTTGTCTCAGACACTGGTCCTATTTGTTTGCAAATGGTTTATCCTGGTCAATTTCATAAAGAAATATCAAAATTTCATCAACAGTAAACATGGACTGTACAAACAATACTGTACATTTATATATCAAGAATATCCATCTAACTGTCGTCCACATACTAAAAACAAGGTTTCAGTTTCAGTTTCATTGAGGTGACACTGCGTGCGGACTAGTCTATATATGCTACACACCGCATCCGCTAAGTTTTGAGACCATGCTGCGCATGATTTCACGCTGATGGATAAATGAAATGATAACCAAGATGAGAGAATTTAAGAAGAGGGTCTCATGGCTATGGCTTAGCAGTTGTTTGACCTACACAAAAGTCCAACGAGCCGGTGGTCAGACCTTGAGAACAAAAAACAAGGAACATACAGGACTGAACAGTGTCCCCCGCTCGACTCCACAGATCTTTGGCTGCATGCAGGATTCTAAATGAATCCCCAAACAATGAACTACCAAGTACCATACATACACAAAAAACTTCAAAACATGTGTAACACCATGCTATAAAATATATAACAGTATGCTATAAAACATGTAACAGTATGCGTTAAAACATATAACAGTATGTTACAACACATCACATGCTCACTATTTGGGACAGCCACCAACATAACATCAATGTTCTGTATGCCCAATGCAAAACAAACACACTACCCACCACAGCGACCACCGATGGACTTAGGTCAAGGGTGAAGGCGATGCGATAGCGGGAGGGAGGCCAGGAAGGTGACGGTGGTGTGGGGGGGATGACCACTCTGTAGCTCTGGCTGCTGTCCAGCATGGGCTCTCCATCCGCCGGGATCAGTGAGGCCAGGGTCAGGTCCTGGCACAGGCCCTGCACAAAGTCACACGCATCATGCTGTGTATGTGCTTCGCGAGGCCAGGGTCAGGTCCTGGCATAGCCCTGCACAAAGTTACACGCATCATGCTGTGCATGTGCTTCTACATAAATCTATATTGCAATCTACACACACTCGAAGAAACATCCACATAAATGCATACTTTCAGATTTAAAAAAAAACAACAGAAGCACACATACAATAATACACAGATATGGATGTTCATGCACACACAAAGTCCTTCTTGTTCTCTAACCCTTCTGCCTCTCTTCGTATTTCTTTCTATTTAAATAGTTTT
>JADBJO010000049.1:1012500-1030000 GCA_016801955.1 Conus betulinus | reverse complement strand
GAGACAGAATGCTGAGTAAGCTGGAACAAATTTCAAACCTCAGTCTTTACACCTCTTCACAGCAAAACTAAAATGCCACTGCTCAAGTTACAGCTGTAATTACAGAAACCGAAGCATCTGACTTCTACTGATAGTGATATACTGATGGTAACAATTCATATCTTGGTCATAGACATTGGCAGATGGCAACATGAAGAATGTTCTTTTCCCAACATTTCGAAGTCATTGTTTGTTTGGTGTCTTTGAGAGGCAGATACTACTTTGGTTTTGGTGATGCCATGGAAGCAACTTTCATATGCTATCAAGCCAATGAAAGTCATTGAACACAATAATCATTTTGAAATATTGCAAATAAAAAAAATTCCCCTTTTCCTGGACAAGAAAATGACCTTCTCTTGAGCCAACTCAATGTTAAGAAAGTTCCATTATCCAGGCAATTCTAACTGGGAAAAAGACCGCTTTTCTTTTGTTAATGTAAAATTTGTCCACTTAAACAGGGTCATTATTCTCCAACTATGAAGATTCCCGTTACTAAAACTGGACTCTGCTCTGTTGTGGTGAATAGTACAGCACTAGATTTTTTTTTCCAAACCAGCGAGGCAAACTCAGCAAAGACAAACAGATTAAACAAAACCAGTAGGCTGGTCATGGCAATCATCGAAAGTCATGAGATAAACAAAACGATCCCCACTTTCCCGCTGCCAACATCCAATCATAAAACCAATGTCTAATATTCCTGTCAGTCTTTCATACTCTGAACCCATGAAATACTGGTAATTACCAGTAAATGTGAAGCGAGTAGTGTCATTTGACACAAGACACTGTTTTAAGTGCACGGCCATGTAGCAGAGAGAAGAGAAATGAATTCCTATAACTGGAGACCGATGCTAGGGACATGTACACTCGGCAAAGTGATAGCCTGGACCATTAGATGTCACAACTCTTCCATCATCCTAAACAGTATCAAAGGTCATAATGTCACCGATTATGGTTTGTGTGATGAATTATCAGACAAGCTCTAAACTGCAGTGCAAGTCATCTCTACAAAGCCTGGTTGAGGCTGTCAGTTTCTCTGTCAGGTCTATAGATGCAAAGGCTACGCACAGACCCTGGAGTGACTGATTTAAGTAGTACGAGACTGAGGAAGGAGGAGGAAAATCAATCTTCAGCACCTGCCATGACTGCCTGGCAATCTGGCATCAATCCTTGAGAAAACTGGCAACCCATTCATGTAATACAGAGGGTTTTGTTTTCTTAAATATGGTTAAATCACTGAAGTTTCTTCTCTTCAAGTTCAACTTTTACGATCATTTCTGTTTAGTGGTCTAAACAAACTTTTCACAGAAAACATTAATCTGTATATGATAACCACCCAAATCATTTCTATAAATTGTGTGAGCTGCCAATAAGCATGCAGCATATGCTTCCTATCTTTCTGTCCATCTACTAGATCTGAATCAGCTATTCCATGTGAGTTTAAGTTTCATGATGCGAGTTTAAGTTTCATGATACGAGTTTAAGTTTCATGAAGTAGGCATCACTTTGCACATGGACAAGTCCATACTGCTTACCACATCTGATAACCCATGAGACCAGAGAGAGTTCCACATTTTCCTAATGAAAATGAACCCTTCCCACACATGGCAAGTGAGTGCAAAAGATGGTGGATTCAACGAGTTGTCAACAGCTTGGGTATGAGTCAAGGTATGAATGTTTCAAAGTAGCCAGTCAGCCATGGAGGTCACATCAGGCTGCAAACATGTTAAAAATGGAAAAAATAAAAAGTAAAATGCAAAAATTAACATTCCAAACCAAGTCAGTGCTACCCCTTTCTTTACCATCTTGAAGAACATAAAACCAATCCATGCCAACTCAGATTGCAGGGCCAGTCTCTTTCCAGAATCAATACCATAACGTACCTGGGTGTGGAACTGACAACAGCCTTTTGCTTGATTCCTACATCTATGCCACAGCTACAAAAGCTTAAGATTCCAATCTTCTTCAACAGAAAACATCTGTAGCTGCTAATTCAGAGTCCATACCAGCTGCTAAAAGATCTCATTTAATTCGTTTGTATGCCAAATGCTAGATTCATTTGCCCACAAGCAATACCTTGTTTTGAGTATGTCCAGAAACCCATCATGCAGGACTACAGCACCACTTCATCATACAAGTGCCTCTGAGCTTGTCTGAAGACTCATGCTGGAACC
Source organism: Conus betulinus (assembly GCA_016801955.1). Lineage (NCBI taxonomy): Eukaryota > Metazoa > Mollusca > Gastropoda > Neogastropoda > Conidae > Conus > Conus betulinus. The sequence goes on along the minus strand of JADBJO010000049.1, from coordinate 1,027,790 downwards.
TTTCAAGAGCTACAAGACAAAACTAAGGCCATCCTGATACAAAATAAGCAATTGCTTTGTTGATCCACAACCTCTGGACTCTGCACTGATCTCAAGACACACACTGGAACCTCTCAAAAGCTGCAAGACAACAGCCAAGGCCATCCTGACAAACTGACCTGCATCCTTTGGACCGTACTCAGCTTCGACCACCTATGGATAGCCTGAAAAACTGATATTAGTACACTTATTGAAATGCACTAATACTACTTCAGCATTTGAAATGTGTCAGCTATTAATATATCTCAGCTTTCTCTGTCAATTGCACAAATGACTTCTATCCCTTCCCCCTTCTCCCACACTCCCTCCATTCCTACCCCTACCCCAACTGGACAGTATGTTTGTTGAAGGCTGGGGATGAATCAGTTGGGTGTACTGCCCAGGAGCAAGGAAAAGATGTCAATCTGTCAACCTAAAAACACACACACACACACACACACACACACACACGATATAAAACAAAGTTACCTTACTCAAATGCCTAGAAGGAACAAGAAAGATGGACTAGTCTTGACAAAGTGAGATTGATTGATTGATTGATTGATTGTTAATCTTTACTTCCAAGGGTAACAGAAAAGCAACTATATACTTTTTCATGTCCGGCCCTTGCCCTGCTGAGTAACTGAGCGTGACCAGCAACTAAGCATGACTGGCTACTAAACCACACAAACAAGAGAGACAGAGAGCGGGGTGGATGGGATGAAGGTACAGAGAGGTATATGGGGATAATAGGAGGTTGGGAGACAAATGGAGGAAGAGGCGGATGAGGCGGAGGCCGGGAGCGGGGGTGAGCGGGAGTATCTAGAGATCCATCTCTTCACAGACTCCTACATCTGTCGTATATATATATCCATCATCCAGGTTCAAATAGAACTTTGAAACCCTGAGGTCTGATTTACAGCCTGAGGCGCTTTAGGTAGGTCACTCTGTTTTCAACTAATGTCGGCATGGAGTTAGATAAAGGTTAAAATATGATTCTAGGTGAATTTGGACGATAAGACTATCACTGTGATTGAGTGAACTAAAGTTCAACGCTCATGATGATGAGCGAATCATCTGCAGTCAGAGGTTTAAAAAGAAACTTTCTCTCAACAGTAAAACCATTTTGCATACCATTTCCTTTTCTGTCGAAGAATCAACTTCTCCACAATCATCTTGCATCGTGACACCACCTCTGTAATACGCTAGGTTCAAAATGTGTTTGCCCTTGAAGATCGAAGCACTCACTCACATTGTCTGCTGACATGTTTATAATTTCAGCACAGGTGGTTGTACTCCACAATCACAGAATGGTGGCCATCTTCTTCACTCGTGAAAGACCTCAAGTAAGTGTCTTTGGGGTGATAACTGTACAAATGAAAGTATGAGAGAGAGAGAGAGAGAGAGAGAGAGAGAGAGAGATCTGGTCATGAATGTTATCCTTTCATATGTCTCCAGAAATCAAGGAACTGTTATGGATAAAGTTGCAAAGTGAGACGACTGCAGGCAGAAATCTAAACAAATCCTAAATACATGTCAGCGAACCGCCCAGAGAAACGTGGACAAACGAGTCACAAGACAAAACACCTTGTAATACGCTAGGTTCACTTGTGACTCGTTTGTCCACATTTCTCTGGGCGGTTCGCTTACATTTATTTAAGATTTGTTATGGATAAATTATGAAATTCACATAGTCAAAATGCCGATTACCGCTGATGTAATAAAGAAAAACTGCGAGATGGAGTCTGTAGCTGCAAAATTTATTTTGAATTCCATTTATGGAGCGGCGTGTCAGTTGACGCATGTCGATGGCTGATGAGAATTGTTAGATTTAAAAAATCATCTCGGAATGACTCTTTGTGCCTTTTTAATACTGCAAAAGAAAATACAGATGTTCTCATCATTATCTTCTATTGGCAGATCCCAGTAACATTTACTTTTCTTACCAAAGTTTGAAACGCCGTATCTATTGTGTGAGCCTTGTAGTGATATATCCAAGGGTTGATAAGGATTTCATGGTCATCTAGGCTTGTAACAGTCTGACCTGTGACACGCCCCACAGTGTTACACATTTCATATACACTGTTAGATCGTGACTGAAAACAGAAAGGAGATATTTTGAACCAACGCATGTTCCTTGTTTTAATCTATTTATTGTTAATTAATTAATTTCTTCCTTCCTGTTTATTTATCTAATGGTTATTTCCTTTGTTTGCTGCTTATTATTGAGGAGTGACTGATCAGATTGGGTGTGTAACTGAAATCACTGGTCTGTCACTATAGATGTTTGATTTAACTATAACTTTCATTCGATACATAGCTCAACTTTTTTTCCCCATACTTTGAATGCCAGTGCATGCGAATCATATTTTCAATTCAAGAATTGCGCCAAATCATTTTTGAAACAGATAGTTTGTCTCTGAATCATATAATTTGCGGCCCCACTCGAAAGAGGTTATAAATAAGACGAAATAGAGACTGATTTTTTTTTTTTTTTTTTTACTGTGTAAGAAGATCTGTGTATGTATGAATCTAAAAGTTGTTGATATATGAAGGGAGTGAAAAAGCATATACATTTTCCGTTTATCACTTGTAAATAGGCGTTCATTAGTTTCTTTATTTGAGTAAGTGAGTAACTTCAGTTACTCTGTGTTTGCATGTACATGGGTGTGTATGTGCCTGCGTGCATGAGTGCGAGTATGCATCTGTGCTGTTGTGTCTCTGGATGCCGTGTGTACGTGGAGGAAGAAGGGTGTGTGCGTGTGGTGTGGGGGGGGGGGGGGGGGGGGGGGGGGGGGGGGGGGGCGCACGCCTGCTGCCTGCCTGCCTGCGTGAACGCATATATATGATTGTGTGTGTGTGTGTGTGTGTGTGTGTGTGTGTGTGTGTGTGTGTGTGTGTGTGTGTGTTGTTGTTTGTTGTTGTCAGCCAGAATCTTGGACTCGGTTAGCTCTTTATGTATGTTAGAATGTGTGGACATAAGCCTCAATGCAGTCACTTCCATCAGGTTGTGTCCCTTTTTGGTCACACACCTATTTCACACGAGAGTGTTCGGTTCCAAAGTTTGATAAAGATCCTGGTCCAGAGATACAAATTAGACTACAAACACAACATGCCATATTTTCTATTATATTAAAAAGTTTAATGTAGCACCATTCCGAAGATCAGCCTTCATTTTAACGAATTCATTGCACAGTTCAATCCTTAAGACTCTAACGCACGTTCAGTGTTTTGTTTTCATTTGCTAGCAAAACCTTCATGACTTTCCCGTTCCCCCAACTCCTTTTCTTGCTCCGATTTTCTCTCAAACATATGTACTTCCTCTTTTACATACGCTTCTTTCTTTCATGCCTTTGACTGGCGTAACTGCCCAGTTGTCTTCTGGGGAATGTTGCAGGACAGGTGGTTAAGAAATCCAGAATATTCTCCTGATGTTGCGGCCTTGCCTGTAAGCCCTGCTGGGTTGGTTTGTCATCAGGGAAGTTTGTCTGTGTGACCTTTTCTCGTGAAGTTCTCGAGACAGTTCACAGTGTTATTTGAAGTTTTCGAGGTAGAATACTTATATTTTTGAAGCTGTTGTGTCGGTATTGCAATAACAAGGACATTTTAGCTACTTTGGTCGCAATTGGAAATGAAATGAGGCAGGGAACAGTAAACAAGTGGGGTAGTCTTTGCTCCCATAAGGAAACCTAACACAGAGTAACTTTTATTCAAGATTGGCACAGCCTTTAAACTTGAATAAAGTCAGACAAATACGAAGCCGAACAATCTAATAGTGGGGGAAAACAAGCGGAGGCCAACAACTAAATTGTCTTCATAGTAATGACTTGGCAAAACTTTGAATTTAAGGAAGACAGGAGGAGGGGGGGCAGGAGGTTGAAGATGTAAAAACTAGGAACATGAAATTAAAAAAATATGAAAAAACTCTTCACTGGCCGCATAAGGAACCATCACAATCCCTTTTAAAGGCAGATATATTTGTATTGCCTGCTCCGAGGCCTTTCGTCCGCTGGGTCGGAAACTCATCAGGGAGACACGGCTGGCTGTATCTACCCTCCTGGCGTCAAATAGAGACACACCACAGTCCATAATACCGTGGTGTTCTCGCCACCAAGGGTGCAAAAAAAATCCAATAGCACCCCCAAAGCAGCCAGCGAAGAGTAGTAAAAGAAACCAAACGAAAGTGTGAAGAGGAAAAAAGTTGCTGAAAAACTACAGATATTATGCAAATAGTATAAAATGTAGGGGGCAATCTTTGAGCCTACGCTTGGAGGATCCACCCAAAGATGCAAGGGAGATCAAAAGACAAACACATAGACAGACAGAAACAAATACAAGTAACCTCGATTTAATCAAAACGAAATTGGAAATGAAATGAGGCAGGGAACAGTAAACAATAAACAGTAAACAAGTGGGGTAGTCTTTGCTCCCATAAGGAAACCTAACACAGGGTAACTTTTATTCAAGACTGGCACAGCCTTTAAACTTGAATAAAGTCAGACAATTTAGTTGTTGGCCTACGCTTGTTTTCCCCCACTATTAGATTGTTCGTCTTTGTATTTGTCTGACTTTTATTCAAGTTTAAAGGCTGTGCCAGTCTTGAATAAAAGTTACTCTGTGTTAGGTTTCCTTATGGGAGCAAAGACTACCCCACTTGTTTACTGTTTACTTTGGTCGCAGTTTTATGTGGGACGTTTATCGAGTCCCGTTTTTGTTTGCAAAAGTACGTGCGTGTGGGTTGGCTGGAAAGTTAGCCACGGTCAGCACTGTAGGAGTCACCTTTTGAGACTTGTACTCTTTAGTTCTGTTTTCTCAGTTCCCTGCCGTCCTACCCTCGGACTGGTCGTATGCTCAGCCTTTATTAAATCTGTACGGTCTTTAGATGAAGCTGACGGACGACGGAAATGATCGTCACGCCATGTTCTCCTGGTCTGCCTTTTGATTTCCCGTTGTTCCCGCATGTTCAAGTTCAGCTGAAGGGTCTGCCACTCAGTTTCGTCCTATTGCTGCTGCGCTCCTTTACGTTCGGCGTGACATTTTGTCGAGGTCGACCAGGTTTCACGATTACTTTGCCTGTTAGAAATCAGTTACGTACCATATCCCATTCATGCAAGATCTGCATACCTGCCTTCTACATTAGCCCTGTCGTGTTAATCAATATCAATCGAGTACATACGTCAATTCTGTGAGCGATTCCATATTGTAAAGTGTGCACAAAATCTCAATCAGCGACTGTAGAAAAGAAGTTTTGTGATTTGCACGCACATACAATACAATCCCGCTACTGCACTCCCAACATTGTGTTTCCATCTTTTTCTGCCATAGAGTAGCAGTGCTCCCCGCGATGTTTTTATCTTAACTATCGTCTTCTGTAGAACAGCTGCCATCAATGAGCTGATGATTCTACTGCTTCTTTGTGTGTGTGTGTGTGTGTGTGTGTGTGTGTGTGTGTGTGTGTGTGTGTGTGTGTGGGCGGGGGGGAGGGGGGGTCCTGTGTGTTGTTTATCGGGGTGGGTTGTTTTTTTTTGTGGGGGGGTGGGGTGAGGTGGGGGGGGGGGGGGGGGGGGACAAGTCAGTAACCCTATTAGCTTGACCCAGCTACAGTGAGGAGCTGCAGACCTGGCCAGAGGCACTCGCAATCAGATCCGCCAGTTCATAAGGAAAGGGAGAGCCTTCACCTAGCGCCAGATCCCCAACTCCCGCCAACCTCTCCAACCCCCCCCCCCCCCCCCCCCCCCCCCCCCAAAAAAAAAAAAAAATCTGAATTAAAGATGATTGGAGCAGGACATGATCGTGTACGAGATGCAGGGCTTAAAAACTATCACCCAGCAGTGAGGTCAAGTTCCGCAGGATTATTTGAAAGGAGAACTCTGTATTGTGCCCTGCAGGAAGTGAGGGTCAGTCCCTGGTTGTATCCACATCTCTTGCAGCGTGGCAGGGGCGTCAGCTGGGCTCTCAGAGGGGACGTACGGACTATTCCAACTTTCATTTTGAAGACCATTGGTGGACACACTGTTTTTTTCTGCTTTGCTTCATTGAGGACCACTCTAGTCGATCTAGCATTTGTTGGTAGGTGGCTGTTGTTGTTGTTATTGTTGTTGTTGTTGTTGTTGTTGTTGAGTTGTTGTCTTGCATGTTTGTTTGGTGAGTGGTATCTGTTTAGGACAACGTGAGCTATATGGTGCTGAATTCCTCCAGGCACACCAATGTGTTTCTGCACTGAAGGATCCTATACTGTGACTGTGTGTTCAATAGCGGTCATACTAGTGTTTTGTAAGCCCTCTTTTTTAACAGACGGGGAACTGATCTTCAAATCCCTCCTCCAGAACCCTGACATTTCCTTAGGAGCAGATGTTGGAAATATGCCCTCCCAGTTCAGGCAATTCTCAAATGTCTTTCTTAGATTATGGTAGAAGTCGACATTTCGCAAGTGTGGCCATGGAGTTGGTAAGAGTGATACGATGACCTCCTACTTTGTGCGACTGGCAAAGTGTTCCATTTCCCAGGGTGGAGCTCCATTTCCCAGCTATTTTCTTACTCTGCAAGCCTGTGAAGATCTTTTTGCAGCTGATGATGGCCTGTGCAGCGGCCAGAACATTTACACTGCCTTGTCATCCGCAAACAATCTTGTCAATGATGTGAATCTCCCAGGGAGCTTAATTCATGCTAGACACGAACACAAACCTAGTACTTTACTATAAGGTGCTCCTGAACGAACACTGGCATAGTGAGTGCCATCCACCATCACTGTTTGGCGTCTGTCTTTTAGAGAAAGCTTTATATCCATCTGTTGACTATTTTCTGGAGTCCGTAGTATCTAAGTTCATGAAAGAGACTATGGTTAACCTTTATCAAACGCCTTGGCAAAGTCCGTAATAAGTACGTCATTCTACTTTACCTCTTCCATATTCTCCATAAGCCCGTCGTCGACAAACTCGAGAAGCGTTATCTCAAAAGTTCGCTAAGAAGCTGTTTTTTTTCCCGTGATCGCCCTCTTCTGACGATGATCTGATGATCACACAGGATTTCATCGCTCTCTAAATGTATCATAACATGGCTGATGGTAATGTATTCAAGCACCTTACAAGGACACCGGACGATAGTTGGCAAAATCGCGAAGTTCACCTTCCTTGAAAAATAGAGATGTCACAAAGGCTGTTTCTTTTTCCAGTGAGATAGGACTTTGATTTTCATGGAGTACTGGTAAAAGGTTGTCAGCAGCTGTTGGGCTACTTTCACAGCGAGTTTTCATTCATCTAGATCTTTGGTTCTAGAGTTACTGTATTGTGGACACGGGAATGTCTTCGCAAATAATAGTTACAACAATAACGATAATAATAATAATAATAATGATGATAATAATAATAATAAATCAATAAAAATAAAGAAACTTTTTAAAAATAAAAAAAAAAAAAAAACATGAAAGAATTATGTTTGAATGTGGACTTGTTGTGCATATCATTCAAGATGGGTGAACAAGTGTGTGGGTCAACAGTATAATCAGAATTTTACGCAAACTATAGAGGGAACATTGTAGGCTATTTCTTTTGGTGATAATTTAGTTTTTATTGTTGCAGACTATGAGCAGTTGTTGGAAAGGTTGAAATTTCCCTGTAGGAAGCTGACTGGCATAGTTCCGAAGGATGCTGATTTCCTGTGAGATTAGAAGATATGCGAGACTGCGGCTGCGAGACCCGTAGCTGGATATGAAGATAAACTGCATGAAGTGAAATTACTTCTGTTTCCCTTGGAGTGGCAGAATGAATTTTAATTACAAAAAATAGATAAGAAGCTAGAATAATGTTAGTCAGTTAAAATTATTTACACATTTCACTATATAGCTGAGTGGAATTCTTATGGTAATAACGAAAATGATACGCTTTCTTTTTCGTGTGTGTGTGTGTGTGTGTGTGTGTGTGTGTGTGTTCTCTGTGTTTTACATCGGATGCTTAGGTGATGGTTTTGAAGACAAATGACTGTGTCGTTGTTTTGTGTTGAAACAAGCTCTGGGAACTTAGAGAGGCTGTTAAATTGTGTAAAATAGTGGCAAGCCTGCGTTGCGTGACTTGGTCTTGCTTTGGTACGAGTATTGATCGACTGGCTGAACTGGTTCAAACATTGCTGTTTGTAAACATGGTGCGAGTTGTTGGGTGGTTGTGGCAATATATTTTGCATTGTACTTAAGATCATACTTTTGTTGTATGTCTGTTGTGTTTTGGTGATCGTCTGTTGTTAGAAGTCAGGGACTGGTAGCGTGTACAGAGACCGTGACGAACTAGAATTTGTAGGCCTGTTTGTTATGAAAGACTTTACGTCTAAACATTTTTTTGTTAGCATACTTTATGAATGAATAGGCCTTAGATTCAAAGCCTGTTAATTGACGTTATTCAGTGGCTGGAGTGTGGATGCTTGTGGTGGTGGTGTTTGTGGTGGTGGTGGTGGTGGTGGTGTGTGTGTGTGTGTGTGTGTGTGTGTGTGTGTGTGTGTGTGTGTGTGTGTGTGTGTGTGTGTGTGTGTGTGTGTACTTCAAAGTAAACATCGAATCCTGACACCTGTGCCAAGGTAAATAAGACCCTGGGCTTTCTCAGACGAAACCTACAGATTAGCAGCACCAGCACTAAAGAGTGAGCCAAAGCCTTTGTGCGCCTCTTCTGGAATACGTGTCTTCCGTCTGAGATCTCTACCCACACAAAGAACAAATTAGAGGCAATCCAGAGACAGCATGCTAATCCTCAGCCATTACAACAGGAACACGTCAAATTAAGTGTCAACTGCCTGCGGGCTATAGAGACTCTGGTCTGGGTTTGCCAATACCACTGGAGAGCGGATGGCAGAAAGCTGTTGGCCCCGGCCTGCAAGCAAATTTGTTCCCCTCCGAGGGACAGCACCGGCAGCTCTGCCTCTCCCAATCGAGAACCAGGCACAAGACCCCTTGCTCCTTCCGAGAACAGTCAGGGAATAGATCACCCAGTCAACAGAAGTTGTGCGGGCCATTATTTGGAATGCGTCAAGTATAATGTTGGAAGCGCAAGTCTGAACAATGCAACGAACAACTTTCCCCGAATCTTGTCCTAACCCCTAATTCCCCCCCAACCCATTATCCCGGCCTGCATGGAAAATCTACCCCCCCCCCCCCCCCCCCCCCCCCCAAGGGAAAAAAAAAACAAACACACACACACACACACACACACACATATATATATATATATATATATATATATATATATATATATATATTGGGGGGGGGGGGGGGGTAGGAAACCGGACTTACACATCCTCGCATGTTTCAGGATAACTGCAGCCCCACTCCTTTTCTCTGTCACCTGTCAGAATGATCAAGGAACCAATTCAGACAGAAGAAAGTCAAGTATTTCGGGCACGTAGTCAGTGAGGACGGGATCGAGCCTGATCCAGCGAAAGTCAGTGCCATCAAGGACATGCCACCACCCCAAAACCAGTCGGAGCTGAGGACAGTGTGCGGCATGTTCAACTGTCTGACAGGATTCGTGAAAAACATGGCAGACACTCTGAAGCCTGTGACTGAATTACTGAAGAAGGATCGAGTGTTCAGTTGGGGCCCAGAACAACAGAAAGCATTTGATGCTGTGTGAAGAACTGATAGGCAACGCAGGAGCCAGAGCGTTCTATGATCCCAAGCTAGAGACTGTTGTGAGTGCAGACAGTAGCAGCTATGGTCTAGGAGCATGTTTGATGCAGAAGTGTGGACATAGACTGTGTTTCCCATTGCATTCGCGTCAAGAACATTGAGTGAGGCAGAGAAGCGCTATGCGCAAATTGAAAAGGAATGCTTAGCGTCAGTGTGGGCCTGAGAAAAATTCGCAAAATATCTGATTGGCCTGGACAAATTTGAACTGCAAACGGACCACAAACCATTGGTCCCACTCATGAAGTCAAAGGACATTGATCAAGCTCCAATTCGCTGTCAGAGGCTGTTAATGAGACTTCTGAGGTTCAACTTTGAAGTTGTGCATGTTCCAGGTAAGAGCATCGTTGTAGCCGACGCTCTCAGCAGACAGCCTGTTGCTCATACTGCAGCAGACGAAGAGATGGAGACCGAATCTTACGTGAAAGCGTACGTTGATTCAGTGACGTCGTCATTTCCTGTGACTGACAGAGACTGGAGAAGCTGAAGTCAGAGACTGTACATGACATAGAGCTTCAACAGGTGATCAGCTACGTTTGCAACGGGTGGCCAAAGACAGTTTCCACTCAGCTGCAGGCGTATCAGCAAGCACAAGGGGAGCTATCTCTCATAGATGGCTTGCTAGTGCATGGAAGACGGATTGTTGTTCCAGCAAGACAACGTCAGCACATCCTTGAGAAACTGCATGAATCTCATCAAGGAATTCACAAGTGCCAGGAGAGAGCACTACTTTCTGTTTGGTGGCCAGGTCTCCGGCGAGATATCAAAGACTACATAAACAAGTGCAGAGAATGCAGAAAAAACAGGCCAGCGCAACGCAATGAGCCACTTCGTCCTACTGAGCTACCTGAGCGTCCATGGCAGAAACTTGGAGCAGACATTCTCACACATCAAGATAACGACTATCTGGTAGTTGTTGATTATTACTCCAGGTGGCTAGAAATAGTCCGCCTACACAGCAAAACAGCAGAAACTGTCATAGGGAAGTTCCGTGGCGTTTTCAAAACTCATGGGATTCCAGATGTGGTTGTGTCAGATCACCAACCTTTCCTTTGTCGTCAGTTTCGTGATTTTGCGCGGAAATTCGGCTTCACGCAACAAGCCAGCAGTCCTGCATTCCCTCAAGCCAACGGCGAAGCAGAATCAGCCGTGAAAATCGCCAAGAAAATTCTGAGCCAGCCTGAACCAGACATTGCACTGTTGAATTACAGGGCGACTGCACACTCTAGCACCGGGGCCAGTCCTGCCAGAGTGTTGATGGATGGGAAGAGAGCTGAAAACTAAGGTTCCAGTTCTCCCAGACGTTCTACAACCTAATCCGCTGAGGGACGCAGATGTGCGAGCGGCAGACGAGAGAAAAAACCAAGCGTGCATATAAACTGAACTATGATCACAAGCATGGTGCAGTCAGTCTCCCAGTGCTGAAAACAGGAGATCCAGTATTGATAAAACTGGACAATGAGAGAAAATGGGAGGCCCAAGGAACTGTTGTCGCAGCAGATCCGGAAAATCGCACTTACCTGGTCAACTCGCCAGCAGGTGTCCTTCGACGCAACCGTAAACACCTGCAGTCGCTGCCAAAGGAATCCAGCGGAGGTGTGCCAGCCAGCGGAGGTGTGCAGCCAGTGGCAGTCCGCCAGCAGCAAGCAACGACGATGGGGGACCAGATCAACATCCCTCAGCAGTGCCAGCACCACCGTCTCCACAACCTTCACCTCCATCCCAGTCAACTAACTATAACACCAGATCCAGCCGTGGTTACATCGCAAGGAAACCGCAACGTTTCCGGGAGGAAGAAGGAAGGATCACGACATAAATTTTCTCTTTTTTTTTTTTAGCTCTGTGTAGCTAGAGCTTTGCTTTATATTGCCAAGCTCAGTGTAGTTGGAGCTTGTGCAACTGATGGCCTTTTAGGTTTTCTGCAAGCTCGGTGTAGTTGGAGCTTTGCAGTATTTTATTTCAGTTTAAAGTTTAAGGCTCAGTAGAGAGAGCCATTTGCATTTGTTTTAAGCCAGGTGGAGTTCATTTCATTTCTGTGGAAGAAGTATTTTCAACCTTCAGTTTGTTTAATACGTGTGAATGATTAACTTTACGGTGCTGATCCGGATGAAGCTAAATTATGTTTTGTTTTCTTTTGTGTTTTTTTCTATCCAGTGCGTATAGAATTAAAAAAAAAAATTATATTGGAGTAATAAGAGGTATGAATGTGAGAACTGGGCATGAAAGCGAATGACTGAAGTCTGACTGCGTTATAATACTTATACAGACTGTGTGAGCGAATGAAGTATGCATGCATGATGATTGCTGATCCTTTAGAAAGTTTAAATTGGAGAAAGTTTGAACTGAAATTTTATTTGTTCAGTTTCTGATATACTGTCGGCGTAGAAGATTCACAAACAAAACAGAGACAACGAAAATTAACGAGAACTTTATTTCTTTTGAAAAAAAAAAAAAAAAAAAAAGGGAAAGATGTTCCGGACTGTAATCTATTTATAGATATTACATCACTGGTCATATTTATAATATGTAAAGGAGAGAGAACCCGGATGTGAACGTTTGGCGGGCGACGCGCAGCCATGTTAGAGAAATAAAAGAAAAGTTCAACTCTCGACATGTGTTAATGCGTATCATGTTGTAGGAACCCATACACAAACGCGCGCACAGATCGTGAGTCCTCAACCGAGAAAAAAGTTCACTCTGAGTTGACAGAGATGAAAGAATTTGGCGTTACGAGAAAAATAACAACAACAACAACAAAAAAAACGGAACGGAACGATTTTTACAACAACAATTACAACAACAACAATATCAACAACAAAACACACACACAAACACACACACACACGCGCGCGCGCGCGCGCGCGCGCGCACGCACGCACGCACACACACACACACACACACACACACACACACACACAGCAAAATGACGGTTAAATTTGATGCACATTGCCGAAAAAAAAAATGAATGAAATTAATTTCCGAAAACTTTGTCTTCTTCTGACAGCCATCTGAAGAGCATTGCGTTGTACGGTTTTTAATTCTTTGTTTTCAAATTGCTACGCATGTGTTTTCACGTTTGATGAAAATGTATTCGTTTTCACTTATTTCGTTTTCGCATCTGTTGAAGCTATACTGACTTGCAAATGAATGTTAAAATACTGATCGAGCCGCCAGATGAACGGAGCAAATGCTAAAGTAATGATCCTTCTGGACAGACATAGTCAAATACAGAATGCAACAGAGCTCATTGCTGTCATTAAAGAATTTCATAGTTACATCCTCAATTTCTTTTTAAATCCCGACTCAGTTTATTTTCTACCCCTGCCACAAAAGTCCTGTGAAGGTACCCTTGTCAAGTGACTCGATCCCAACTAATCGAGAACTTGTTTACCCTCCTTTTTTTCTATTATTTATTTCCCCTGTTGTTTCTGTCTCCGTTTGTAGTGCTTGACCCGAAACAGACCGACAGGTAGAGGTTGTTTAATTTTTGTGTTCGTTCGTTTGGTGTTCGTTACGTTCATTTTGCGGCTCAGAATTTTAAAAAATAGGCTATTTCATATTTTAGCCTCCGTCTGCTATCATTATATATATATATATATATATATATATATATATATATATATATATATATATATATATATATATATATATATGTCATAATTCACGTGTCTGTCCTACATAGTATATTATCTAAGAGTTACTTTGCATTTTGTTCTGTGTTAAATTGTATCGTGACTTGTTTCGCTCACCACACGTCAATAGCCGTGTGACAAGTTGGCGAAGTTGCACGAGAACGGTAAAGTAGAATGTCAACATTTTCTCCCCTAACATTTTTCTCCCGCCAGCTACAACCAAACGTGTAGCTTACATGTTAGTTCAGACTGCATATAACTTTAATTTCAAATGGACTTTTTTTTTTCTTTTTTTTTCTGAAATTGTTTGTATTTGGTTGTCTTCTTCTGACAGCCATCCGAAGAGCACCGTGTTGTGCGGTTTTATTTTTTTGTTTTGTTTTCGAATTGCTATGTTTTTGACGTTTGATGAAAGTGTATTCGTTTTCACTTATTTTGCTTACACGTCAAATACTTAATTAGTAATTCTCACCACCAGTCTGCATGCAAAGAGCGAGCTGCTGTCCTCAGACAAGGACCATGCAAGATACTTGATGCAGTCCTTTTCATCGGTAATCGTCGATCATTCAGTGTGTGATGATGTAGACTGCATATTGCTTGAGCCGTTGATAAGAATGCGATTTTCTTTGAATTGACTCCATGCTTGATATCCTCTCCAGTAACGAAGATTTCATAATCATATCAATGAATTAAAAATTCTGACTTTGTATTGCATAATTAACATAATTAGAATCCTTAAAGTGAATCATAAAACCATCTCTCTCTCTCTCTCTCTCTCTCTCTCTCTCTCTCTCTCTCTCTCTCTAACGTATAAAAAGTGCATATTACTGAATGGGGAAGGGGGGGGGGGGGACGAGTGTAAGGGAGGAGAAAGGGCTAGGTGAATGAGGTGAACGAATGTCCGGGAATGTGAGTGGATGTGTACGTGCGTGAATAATGTGCATGTATATTATGCTTTTGTATGTAAACAATATCGATCGCAAGAATTAATATTTTACTTTATTTATTTGTTTCTGTATATATGCCCGTTCAGTGAGGGGCCTTGACCTAAACTGAAGAAAACTTTGTCATTGTCATTCTCTCTCTCTCTCTCTCTCTCTCTCTCTCTCTCTCTCGTGCAGACATGCGGTTTAGCATAAATTATAAGTAGTGTGCATGTCTTCTTGACATGGAAGTTATTCATTTCCTTCTAAACTGAATTATTTGTATTTACCTTTTATATACGCTCTTAGATTTCAAGGCCCAGTAAATCGTAATATCGTACTGGAACCTTGACAAAACTGAAACTGGATTAACTGTGTTCTACGTGTACCTTATGAGATGACTCAAGAGCTGAATTTTTGGCGCTTGTATCCATAGGGAACACAGGCGAAACGAAAGTGAAATGGACGAAAATGGATGTGGATCAGGTCTCAAACTGCTGCCATCTGTTCATTTATTGGTTTTTGAAATGTTTTTTAGCCCCAGTAGCCAATTCTAATATGATGCTTTCAATCTTAAGTACATTTTGCATCTCGATAGGCCAGTGACTTTGTTGTTTGTCAGTCGAGTCAGGGCAAGCTCTCACCGTCACTCGAAATCATTGGCAATTCTTGTGGTTTAGTCTTGATTTGCTCTGTTTAATGGAGTTAAAAGCAATAAAGAGTTTACAATATAAAATTTACTCGTAGCGAGCAGTTAAGGAAATATGATCTGAGAAAGAAAGTGCCTCTTTCTGGTTAGAAAAACGTACGTCTGCCGAGAGATTTCCGGATTCGGCACACTATTCAAGGAAATATAACCCATGTCCTTTGTCATGGCCAGTAGGAAGAAAAAAATTACATTCTTCCAGGCAAATGAAAATCATCAGGCTCCTTAGGATTTTGTCGGCTATTGATAATATACTAATGACTGACACAGTAAACAAACTTGTACATTTTGATGCAGATTCATCCCATATTTTGAGCGCTGCACACAGTGAGATGCATACACGCACG
>JADBJO010000049.1:1007500-1010000 GCA_016801955.1 Conus betulinus | reverse complement strand
GCATTCTCTTACTGTCAGTTTCTAAAATTTTCTAGCCAAAGACATTTTAACCTTTTATCATGTCACACACACACATACATGCACACACAAGCATTGAAGCATGCATCACATGCACTCACACGCACCATAAAGAATTTAGAAGGAAAGGTAGAATTGAACAAAGCATAAACTCCACAATTTAAAATAAAAAACAAACCAGATTTTCTAAATATGAACAATTAAATCAGTTTTTGACGGCTTTCATTTTCACAAACATATACATATTTCAGTGGACAGTGTTACACAATGAGAGAGCATCCAGCTGAAGATGACATTAGAATTGTGTATGTGTGTGTGTGTGTGTGTGTGTGTGTGTGTGGTGTGTGTGTGTGTGTGTGTGTGTGTGTGTGTGTGTGTGTGTGTGTGTGTGTGTGTGTGTGTGTGTGTGTGTGTGTGTGTGTCACATGTGTGTGTGTGTATGTGTGTGTGTGTATGTGTGTGTGTGCTGTCTCATCCCACAAGGCACCCCAGTAGCACTGCACCCATGCTACTCATTATGGTTCCCTGGTTACAGCCTGGCTCATGCCGCTGCAGCCTCAGCACGTGCAATCCACAGAGAGCAATCAGTGTCAAGTCATCATGAGGCATCCCACCAAAGGAAACGCTTCACTGGTGTGGAGTCACTTCAGTGGTGTAAGTGGGGCTGTGTTCTGATCTCAAATATGCACACACCACCTTCTAAGCTCCCTACTGATGACTATGACTTCCTGGTCTGGGAGCCAGTGTAGGCTGTCTTTATGAAGGGTGACACCATGTCCCTCCAGTGAAAGTTCTCTATGAACCAGCTGATAAGGTGACCTCGACATGAGTATCTCCAAGGATATAGATGTGGACAGGAAATTGAAACTGAGGTCGCAGTGAGAGAAGAGCATGAAGGGCCACAGAATATGACACATTTGTTTTATGCTGTTTAATGAGGATGATGAAGATGATGCCATTGATTTCCATTGGGGCCTAATACTGCATGACAGGCCTGTACTCTACGCTCACTGTCATATCTATGTGTCGACCAGGCCTGAGAGATACAGCTACATGCAAAGTTGGACAAAGAATTTGACCAGCACTCTCAGAATGCATCCGTTAAGTAGATGAAACTCAACTATGTGGTCACAGTCTTCTCAGTAAAGCCCAAGCGCAACTCTGGTTTGGAGCCAGTCATGGGCAGAAAAAGTCTACGTATTGATAGGAATCAAACCAATCAGGACTCCACGGTGATATGAAAGAGAAGATATGTGCCTGTGTTGCTCCAGTTTTCATATTTTCACACTCAACTCGTGTAGGAAGTAGAATTGTGCTTTAGAAAGTTACCGAGTGATGCTCTCCTGACAGGGTTTGAGCCCACAACCTTTCAGGGAACTGTCCTTCACACTAACCACTACGTCACAACAGCTGATCATTTCTGTCTACCGTTAAATTGAATTATGATCTATCTTTCTTAACCACAGTAAAATAAGCAGTTACTGAAATCATTACAGGGGTTCAGTTTGCACCTAGCTGCTAATGCAGAGAAACTTATAATTCAGTATGCATGTTCGTCTAGCATCCGTTGATTACAGCAGAGAATGATGCTGCTGATCTGAACACACATGTGCAGGCAGCAGCCAGAGAGTACTTCAGGGAAACTTGCTGTTAAATACAAGTATTCAGTTAGCAGCCAGCGGCTATTGCACAGAAACTATTATTGAATACACATGTTCAGTTATCACTCAGTAACCTGTAGAAAAACTTATAACGGAATACACATGTTCAGTTATATCACTCAGTAGTTATCACTCAGTAGCCTGTAAAAAACTTATAACGGAATACACATGTTCAGTTATCACTCAGTAGCCTGTAGAAAAACTTATAACGGAATACACATGTTCAAGTATCTCCAATCACCACCGCAAATGAATGATTGAATACACATATTCAGTTATCATCCACTGGGTATTGCAGAAAATCTTCTTATAGAATACATCAGTCACCAGCCAGTGGCTACAACAGGAAATTTTATCATTGAATACATATGTTTAGTTATTATATGGTGGCTACTGCAGAGAATTTCATTATGAAATGTACATGTTCAGTAATCAACAGTGGTTAATGAAAAGTTTTTTTTCAAATACACATGTTCATATAGATGTTGTGGAAGCATGCCAATATTTTGAGAGCTTTTTTTTTCACAAAACAAACATATACTGCACTAAACAATAGGTTCTTCTTTGGTTGAATTCAAATTTTGTGCTCTTTCAGGAGATTGATTCAGTTGCTGACAATGTGTGTGTGTGTGTGTGTGTGTGTGTGTGTGTGTGTGTGTGTGTGTGTGTGTGTGTGTGTGTGTGTGTGTGTGTGTGAGAGAGAGAACTGTTACAGGTGACAGCTCTGCCTGTTCAGCAAATGACATGAACAAGAGTGTGTTCCTCATGGTGTGTGTGTGAGAGAGAGAGAGAGAGAGAGAGAGAGAGAGTGTGTGTGTGTG
>JADBJO010000049.1:980000-1005000 GCA_016801955.1 Conus betulinus | reverse complement strand
TTTTTTGGAAATCAATATTTGGCTATATTCATTTTCTGATTACTGGTTAGACTTAGGTTGACGTTGAAATGTGTAATTTGTTGAAGATCATTTTCAAATTCAGTCAGATGAATCATTGATTTATTTGGAATTTACCTTCACAATGATTTCAAATAGTACAACAGGGCAGATGTACCTCAACAGAACAAGAGTTCATGGGAACTGTTTCTGAAAAGATTATGGTGATATGAAGCTGTCTGCGATGCCATTTCTTTTGGTTCAATTTCCCTTGATTTCAACTTTGGGAAAAAATATGAAAATAAAGTGGATTCAGTTTTTAGGCTGTTGACAATACGAAATAAATCAATTAAGAGATGGACCCAAACCTAGGTTAAAGTGTAAGAAGAGTCTTCGTTAATAGAACTAATTTACAAAGTTAGTGAACCTTACCTTAACAGAATGAGCATGCTTATGAAACGTGCAATGGTATCTGATTTTGTGTCGCATGGGTATTTTTTTTTTTTTTTTTAACTTCAGCAATTGCAGTTCAAACAGATTTTCAAGAAATATGCTGAAATTGCTTTGAAAGCTTTCTTCCATAATAATCTCTTCCTGGAACTAGAAAATCACAATATGCAGGACATCTCTGAACACAATTTTCGTGGAGTCTGCTGTAAAAGTGTGTATGTCTGACCAAAGATAGTTCGCCCTACGGAGGGCGTACAGTCTATGGTCTGACACACGTTAAGTCCCAACACTCAATCATAACATGCTACATAAAGTGAGTGGCACACATCACTTGGAACTTGGAGCTTCTTCACTTTTTGAAAGACACGGAGTGGCCTGTTTGCAATCGGCAAACTGTTTCTTCTTCTCTTGCAGCAACAGTAGGTCCTATCACATGGAGAAAACTCTCTAAGGTTTAGACAGATTTGAGAAAGTGTTTATATGTCTGAGTATTCCAGAGCTCTTGCCAAAGGTCTCTGACATAAGTCTGACCTTTAGGTTTTAGATCGATGCGTGGGATACGGAATCTGCTCAACTCTAGCATTCTGTGCACGTTGATCAACGACCTCGTTGCCTCGAATGCCGTAAAGCTGAACGAAGGTAACAACTAAATCCGTTCAATTCAACCACAAGTATTCGATAGCATAACAGTCAAACAGTCTGTTTATTCAGGTTCAACGTCACAGGGGTTCTATCGCCTCCTTGAGAGATTGAGGGTCGAATCAATGTTCTGAACGCCGAGGGTCGATTTCATAGCCTTCTTAATCCTGAAGGTTTTGAGCTCAGAACCATTGAATCCTGAGGGTCGAACCCATAACCTGAATCCTGAGCGTTTAACTCGGGAACTACCTGAACGGTACAGTTAGATATCAATGCCTGAATCGTGAGGGTTGAAATTACAATCTTCTGAATCGTGAGGGTTGAACTCACAACCTTCTGATTCCTGAGAGTCGAATTCACAACCTTTTGAATCCTGAGGGTCGAATTCACAACTTCTATTAATCCTTAGGGTCGAATTCACAACATTATCAATCCTGAGGGTCAAGTTCACAACCTCCTGAATCCCGAAAGTCGAATTCACCACCTTCTGAATCTGGAGGGTCGAATTCACAACCTTCTGAATCTTTAGGGTCGAATTCACAACCCTTCTGAATCTTTAGGGTCGAATTCACAATCTTCTGAATCTTGAGAGTCGAATTCACAATCATCTGAACCCTGACGACCGATTCCACGATCTTGTAAACTCAAAAGAACTGACATCACAACCTCCTGAGCCCTTAGAACTGAGCCCTCACAACCTTCTGGACCATTGAGAATTGATCTCACGATTATTTGAACCTGTAAGATTGGTCTCACGTAATCTTCTAAAAAAAATGACTTCACAATCCTCAGATCGTGAGGCCTTTATTCTCATTTGAATGCGAATGACTGATTTACAAATTAGTTGACTTTTCAAGCCCTCATGTTTTTGAAGTTTTCAAGAAAAAATCGCCACATTACAGGTGCTAGTATGTTAGCTTCTCTCTCTCTCTCTCTCTCTCTCTCTCTCTCTCTCTCTCTCTCTCTCTCTCACACACACACACACACACACACACACACACACACACACACACACACACACACACACACACATATATATATATATATACATACAAACAATAATGATAAAAACAATAATAACGATGATAATAAACAGTATTTGTATCGCGCAATTCTGGTTAAAAACTACTCATTGCATTTCATACACCATTCAAACATTCATTCATTCACATATTTCAACTATCCTACTGCAGAACTTATTGTGGACACACAATGTGTGAAAAGCACTGTTCAAAATAGTTGACCGAAAAGGTCAGTTTGGGGCTGGTTTCGTAAGGTGGGAGGCAATGAGTTCCTCCAAACAGTCGAGGCAGCGAAACTGAACGAACCCTCACCAAACGATTTTAAATTGGGCTTTGTATATACTTAGGAGTTTCTGAGTGGAAGAGAGGAGAGTGCGTGGTGACTGGTAAGCGCAGAGCGCGCAGAGGACAGGGATGGTGAAAGAGAACCATCAAAGACACGGAAGGCAACAGTAGCTAGTTTGTACTAAGACAAACTTTTACAGACAGCAGTGAAACTCCCCGAGCAGTGGTAATGTGATCTCTCGTTTACTTTTAAAAAGGGCGAGTAGCGCAATAGTGTTTCGAATTTCCTGGAGCCGGGAAATTTGCTCTGCTGGCAAAGCCACACGGTACTGAATTACAATAATCAAGGTGAGAAGTAATAAGTGGATTGACAAGTTTTGTCGTTGTATCAGTTGACAAGAATATCTATGAACTCGGAGAATAAGGCGGAGTTGTAAGAACGACATACGACTCGCATCGCTGATCTGATCTTGCATTGAAAATGTCTGGTCAGGTTGACATTTGACTGTCGCTTTAAAACTGGCACTATCTCCACAAGCGTTTAGGCCTACTAATCCACCTCTACCTGTTCCCGTGAAAGAGTGCCAACAAACATCATTTCTGTTTTGTCAGTAGCCTACTTAGCATGACCTTTTTTGCTATTCATTCAGCAGACAGTATTTTCAATGCATGATTAATATTTAAACTTCTTTCTCCGTGGCTGGTTAAATTAAAGAAACCAACCAACCAACCAACCAAAAAGGACTGGCCCTTCATATGAAGTAAAGGTAGGCCTACAACCAACCAACCAAAAAGGACTGGCCCTTCATATAAAGTAAAGGCAGGCCCTACAACCAACCAATCAAAAAGGACTGGCCCTTCATATGAAGTAAAGGTACGCCTACAACCAACCAACAAAAAGGACTGGCCCCTCATATGAAATAAAGGCAGGCCTACAAGACTGACATGAACGAGAGTCTGAAGCGCTACGAAAAGGCGCCTAGTCATCTTAATAGAAAACAGTCGAAAAAACGGCGGAAAATCAGAACATGAAACATTCGTTGGAGGGGAGTCACTCTCCTTTTGCCTGGTAAATTATCTGAAACATTAAAAGAGTTCTCTCGGTGAAGTGGTAGAGATCAGTCTGCCAATACAGTGCAGTCTCCTTGCAGCCTCAACACAGTTCCCAGATGTCACCCTCTCCTGCCTGTAGACCGTGAGGTGCGTTTCGTTTCCATCGCCGTTCACCATGTCTGCGTTGACCTCGCACCTTCCTCAACTCGTCAGACATTCACGAGCAGAAGGACAATCTCGCACGTGCCTGGTCAGCAGAAGAGCGTGGTCATCGAGGATCCGCCAGACCCCACCATTACAGGCATCAACAAGCTCCAGAAGATGAAACTTCGGAACATCGTCCTCCTGTGGCCTGTTCAAAGCTTCAGACGTCAAGCCTGAAGACAGACGTGTCCGCAGCCCTAAGGTTCCTAGAGGATAGCGGACAGATGGGAGGCGAAGGCTTTCTCTCTCTCTCTCTCTCTCTCTCTCTCTCTCTCTCTCTCTCTCTCTGTGTGTCTCTCTGTCTCTGTCTCTCTCTGTCTCTCTGTCTCTCTCTCTCTCTCTCTCTCTGTCTCTCTGGGGGCCATGTGTGGTGACACGAAGCGACAGGGCGCGTGCCTAACACCGAATCGGAAGAACACGGTACACAGCACTCTCTCTCTCTCTCTCTCTCTCTCTCTCTCTCTCTCTCTCTCTCTCTCTCTCTCTCTCTCTCTCTCTAATTAAACATGCATGTTAAGTTAATCTGTTTTCAGTGTCTATTTCCTTAGCATTGATCTGATGTTCTCTCTCTCTCCTCTCTCTCTCTCTCTCTCTCCTCTCTCTCTCTCGTCTCTCTCTCTCTCTCTCTCTCTCTCTCTCTCTCTCTCTCTCTCTCTAATTAAACATGCATGTTAAGTTAATCTATTTTCAGTGTCTATTTCCTTAGCATTGATCTGATGTAAAGTAACTCTCTTCTCCTCTCTCTCTCTCTCTCTCTCTCTCTCTGATTTTTTGTGTGTGGAGTTCTATGTACTGCTCTGCCCGGCAAACGTGTACAGGTAAAATTGAACAAAGAATTCCTGTCCTTGCAATGCGCTCCGGTCTCCACGAAAATGGCGGGACAAAAGGATCAGTCCCGAAGAAAACCAAAAGGAGAGCCGGAATAATTATGCAAGTCTGTGCAGTGGAACCCGGTGTGTGTGTGTGTGTGTGTGTGTGTGTGTGTGTGTGTGTGTGTGTGTGTGTGTGTGTGTGCGTGCGTGTGTGTGTGAGTGTGTGCGTGCGTGCGTGTGTGCATGTGTGTGTGCGTGCGCGCGCGCGCGCGCGCGCGTGTGTGTGTGTGTGTGTGTGTGTGTGTGAGAGAGAGAGAGAGAGAGAGAGAGAGAGAGAGAGAGAGAGAGAGAGAGAGAGAGAAAGCACAAGCATATGTGTGTATGTTGTTCGTGTGTGTGTGTGTTCTCTCTCTCTCTCTCTCTCTCTCTCTCTCTCTCTCTCTCTCTCTCTCTCTCTCTCTCTCTCTCTCTCTCTCTCTCTCTCTCTCTCTCTCTCTCTCTCTGTGCGTGTGCGTGTGTGTGCGCGCGCGCAAGCAAAATCACTCGATTTCTACATCGTGTAGGCATAAGGCGCTAATCGGCCTACACTGTTTTTGTTCTCATTTACGTTTTTTTTTTTTTTTAATCTCTTTTTGGATGATTACAGAAAACGTCAATTTACAGTGGTTTACCACGGGATACCTTTAAACGTAGAGTAATTGTAAACTACTGAAATAAACAAAGTCGGAGCACGCTCCTCTCTTCATCCACCTCGTCTCACTTTCCTTCTCAGTCCACTTCAACTGGAAAACCGAAAAAAAAAAAAAAATACCGCTTAAAAAAAGTTTGAATCTCTCTCTCTCTCTCTCTCTCTCTCTCTCTCTCTCTCTCTCTCTCTCTCTCTCTCTCTCTTTAAAGATGTCAGTAATGGTAGACATGGATTTCAGCTGTATCCTGACATTGTTTATTCCGCTCTTTGCTGACGATGAAGCCTTCTTTTCAGGTAGTGTTGTAGGTCTGCAGACACAACTAAATATACTATACAACACTTCTAAGCACCTAGATCTTGCAGTTAACCTAGAGAAATCTGATATAGTTGTTTACAGGAACGGTGGCTATCTTTCCATGAATGAAGAATGGTATTTTGGAGAATAAACGTTAAAAACTGTGAGCATGTACAAAATAGCTAAGAATAGATCTAACAACAAAGCTACCTTTTCAGCCTACATTACAAGATCTTGCAGTTCGTGCCAAAAAGGGTATTTGTGTTATTATGAAACTTCTATGGGCCACTGAAGAGCATTCTCCAGATATCGTCTTGAAAATGTTTGATTGTCAGACCAAGAGTGCATTGAAAGAGTGCATCTGTCTGCATTGAAAAGGTTTATGGATGTTCAACCAGAGTCTCCAAGACATTTTAGTATATGGAGAAATTTGTAGTTTTCCCATTTTTGTCGACACACATGTTCTAGGTGTGTTAAAATTTTGGCTGGGAGTGGTATATATGAATGATGATAGGTATCCAAAAATGGCGTATAAAATGCTTTTGTCCCTGCAGAGTCAAAACTATACCCCTTTGGGCCTGCCAAATTCGTAATGTTTTATATGAATTTGGTTTGGGTGTTGTTTGGGAGGCACAGGGTATTGGTAGCATTCATTCGTTTTTGAGAGAATTCAAACAGAGATTGATCGATTGTTGTTATAAACAATATTGGCATGCTATCTTGCAGTCTCACGAATTTTACAGTGTTTATTCACAATTCAAGGGCACATTGATTCTCAGCCCTTATATGTATGTTTTTTAAGAACATACAAGTTCGAAGAACATTTGCAAGATTGCGACAGGAATGTCTCCTCTGAATTCACATTTCTTACAGTGTATAGAGAACAGTGATAATGACAAATTGTGTCCGTTCTACAGAAACACACCAGAAGCTGAATTACAGTTTGTTTTTGTGTGTCCAATGTACCATGAAATAAGAAACGAATTTACTCAGCCCAAGTACTTTCATAACCCATGTATGTTCGAATTCTACCTACTTATGTCAAGTGAAAACGAAGGTATTGATTTACAGTTATCTAATTTTGTTTACAAAGCGTTAAACTTAAGGGTGCAGTTTATTCAATCAAAATGATTCTTGTTGTGCTGTTGCTCCCATGTTATGGGGTAGTGGCCTGACATTAAAAACAGTTTTTACTTTGACTCTCTCTCTCTCTCTCTCCAGTCTCTCTCTCTCTCTCTCTCTCTCTCTCTCTCTGGTGTGTGTGTGTGTGTGTGTGTGTGTGTGTGTTGTGTGTGTGTGTGTTCATTGTGTTTGTTCTACACTCAATGCTTGGTTACTCTCATTTCATTCTGAGACTACACTGAGACTACGTGTGAAGCTACATGCCGGCATTATGATCATGTTTGTGGTGCTTTTATGCTTATTTGAAAGTATGAATAACATTCATTGAAATGATGTGTGCGTGACAAGGAGATATTGAAAGATTAGGCCTCGGCTTAAATCCTTTTCAACATGTGTATTAAGCACTCCCCTCCTCACACACACACACACACACACACACACACACACACACACACACACACACACACACATATATATATATATATATATATATATATATATATATATATATATATTATCAATGAAGCCAGCAAATCTCTGTTCATCTTCTTAAAGTAATCAGTAAACAAAATTGGGGCGCAGATACACAAACTTTAGTACACCTTTCGACATCTCTAGTACGATCAAAATTATCATACGCACAAGAAGTGTTCTTCAGCGCACCAAACTATTTACTTAAAAAGTTGCAAAGCATAGACTGCAAGGCATTTAGACTCGCACTAGGTGTCCCATTTCATGCCAGTGCATCAGGAACGTATTACGAAGCCCGGAGTTCTGCCCCTTGACGACTATAGAAACTTGGCTTGTGCTAAATTCATCCTACGTAGCTCAGCTGTTCAGAACTCAAGCAAAGATGAATTAGCTTACGATCAGACCTCCATTTCCCGAAGCGAGCCAGATCTATTAAATCTAATACAACTATAATGACATATTCCTCAAAATTATTGAAAGACGCCGAGATTGATCCCAAGAAAGATATGCTGATCGTTTCCCTGTATCCCCGATTCCAAACTGGGAGCTGCATACGGCATGTTTTGATTATAAATATACTGATCTACAAAAGAATGTTAACAATAATATATTGTCCTCACTTGCCAAATCTCATATCGATAGAAACTATCCACATCACCTTAAAGTTTTCACCGATGGATCACTGTTAAATGAAAAAGCTGGAAGTGGTTTTTTTGTTATTCCTACCCTTAAAGTTGAAAAATCTTTTCATCTCGGAAAGGGGTATTCTATCTTCACTGGCTGAGCTGGTAGCAATTCTAATGGCGCTTAACCTTCTCATTGATACTCCACTTACTATCTACAAAACACTTTTCTGTGTGGATTCTAAATCTGTCCTACAAGGCCTTGAATCTATTGCTGTAAAAAATCGAGGGTGAGGTGATTTTAGAAAAATAAAACATCTTGTCAGCATTCTTATATCAAGAGGTACAACAGTTGATTTTTGCTGGATCCCATCTCACTGTGGGATTTCTGGTAATGAGTGGGCTGACCGGGCTGCCAGAAAAGGAGCTCGAAGGTCCGATGAATCCATAGAAATCAACATTCCTCTGTGCTTATACGAAGGATATGGTCTCTTAAAAAAGACGTGTACTGAAAAGGTTTATGAAGCCTACAAAAAAACTTGGTTCTTAAAAAAATACATCCACCTCACTCCAAATTGCTCTGCTGTGACAAATCCCAGTCAGCTATGTTTTCTTCTAGCAATGCAGCTAAAAGTGGAAAGATTACCTATCAATTGGCCAACACAGACGTACTTGTAAAAAAATAACCGAAAACTTGAATCCCTGTTTTACAGGCTTAAGCTAAACGCTTTCCGTACAAAATTTCGCAAAAATTGAATTGCATCTGCGGAGCAGTTTGAAAGTTTCACAACCCAGCATCTTCTTTTCCACTGCGCATATTTCAAAAGGAAAAATCCTGACTGCCTACGACTTGATGGCACGTGTATTTTCCAGAACTTACCAGGTCTTGTTTCTTTTGTTAATTCCTTGATGATTAGCCCAATGGGCTCTTTTTTGTAACAAGTGTTCCTACAGATATGAGCACTTAACATTTTGGTGATACTAGATATCCCGTACACCTTTATGTTTTAATACCTGCTTTGGGTAATGTTAATTGTAAAGAATTTTAGTATGAACCACTGTGTATAGTTAACTGCTTGTAACAAATCTCTTATCGGTCCATCAGCACATATACACGCACACACATGCGCACATACACACACACGCATGCACACACACACGCACACACACACACACACACACACACACACACACACACACACACACACACACACACACACACACACATGCATGCATGCATGCATGCATGCATGCATACGCACGCTACTTCCCTAACCCTGTCTAAAATCACTTTATGTGAATATACGTTAAATTGAAGAACTAACACACACACACACACACACACACACACACACACACACACACACACACACACACACACACACACACACACACACACAATGCATGCATGCATGCATACACACGCTACTTCCCTAAACCTGTCTAAAATCACTTTATGTGAATAGACGTTAAATTGAAGAACGAACACACCACACACACACACACACACACACACACACACACACACACACACACACACACACACACACTAATTATTATGTTGGCGCACATGACAAGCAAGTATATTTGTATACGTGGTGTTTAACTACTCACGCAGGGAAAATCTTAGCAAGCGATGGGTAGAAAACATTCACACAAAGGACGATACGTTAGTAAGATTAAGGAAGCCGAGTTGTACAGACTTGGCAAGAAACATCGACGGTATCGGGTTTACTACCCAATAAGCCGAGAGAAGAAGCGGGTTCATCGTTGCTTAATTACACCAGCAAGCACTTCATAGCTAGCTATCAAGCCAGTAACTGGCTGTCTTGAGGGTGTCATCGGATTGACGGCAATGACTCGGTAGTTATTTTTGCCCGCAAGCCTAAATCACAGGGGTCAGGGACAATGGATAGGCCTACACCACAGTTTTTCCCTTGAACCCTGCAAGCACTCTTACGGTTGGTTAAAACATTACAAATCCACAGTCTGACGGCCGTAGGTACACTGAACTGTCAGATTATCACAGACTCTGGAGGCATGGCGAGGCCCATCCTTCTCTCCTTCCCTCTCCTGTACCTCAGCTTGCTTGAATCAAGTATCCATTTACGACCGGGTGGACAGAGAGGTGTTTCAAGTGGTAGAAATACCACTCCACAAACGTGCACACATACACGCAGACATGTGTGCATATAGTACGACATACATATATTTGCAAAATTTACGGGCAAATCAAATCTTGAGAGAGAGAGAGAGAGAGAGAGAGAGAGAGAGAGAGAGAGAGAGAGAGAGAGAGAGAGAGAGAATACATGGATGAAAGTGAATACATGGAATATGTGATAATTAGGCTAGTCGTCACACATGTGAAATAACATTTTGGGTGTTCATATTGATTTAAAAAAAAAGTATTAGCATGATTTTGCACGATTACAACACACGTGAACAATTACGGAAAATTAGATGGTTTATATGTCAGTATTTGACACAGAAGTTCATGTAGTCCAAGTTTAAATGTACACTGTGTCGCTCAATTCAAGTTCAGTTTCTTTTCCCCAAAAAAGGTTATTTTTGGAAGACTTCCTTCTGATTTATTCCAATAGTATTGAAAATGTGTGCATTTCCAAAACATACGGTCAAATGCTGTCTTTGCATACACCACTTAAATCGCCATCAGTGATTCCAAGTTCCTTTGAAACGACACCCGTGCTTTGACACGTGTGGTATTCTCCCCTGAAAACATTTGAATTTTGCATATTTTACGTTGTGAATTCCCAGTCACCACAAACTGACAGTTTTAAATATACATTTCAAATCCCATTTTAAATTCCATTTGCCATGGCAGTTTGCTCGGAAATTATTTTCAATGAACATATCATAGTATAATTCAGAAGCTTTGTGAATAGCATACATGTTTCTTTTTTTTTTTTAAATTAAGTGTTGAGTTAATATGTTCATTTTTTTGTGATAGCATTTGCTTTTTTTTCAAATACTCATTTATAGCTGACCTGTAGCCTGCAAATGTAAAAATATTGATGAACACAGTACAGGCTACTTTTCCTTAAAAGACCTATGAGACAGCAAGAGTCCAGTTACGCTAAAAAAAAATGGCTAAAGACAAAACAGATCTTTGTTTCCAAAGTGTTTAGAGACAATGTGTTTTTCCCATTCTGAATAGGTGTCTTGTATCTAAGTATTTCAGATACAAACTCAACAGAACTGATGATTGGTATACATTCGTGAAAGAAGGTTCTATAAACATTAAATTCGTCATTAAAACCAAAAATGGTTGTATGTAATAAATGTTGAAACTAGAACTGGACCATACCTGTTCAAAAGTAGTAAAGGGGTTTATGAATCGATTGCTCAGCCTTGCGAATTCAAGATAATTCTAGAAATGTCACATACGTTTTCAAGTCAGGAAAATCAGTACCACCAGTTTTAACGCTTTTGTGTGGCTGTCTTCCGGCCGATTTTGTTCCCCTTGTTTTTTTTTTTTCTTCTTCTTCAAAATTGTAACAAGTCTACTAACATGTCAAAAAAAACAACTCCCCCACCCCACACACCACCACCACCACCCACCAAAAAAAAAATGACATCGGGTGGTTCTGGGGGGAGCAACTACAGTCGTGTCAGCTTGGACAGAAATATAGATGTCAAAATGGCTATTCTGCCAAGAGGAGTTAACAGGCGTTTCACCCGTTGGGGCTCAAATTTATTACATACTAAACTTCTAACAGCGTTGGGAGAAGATGGCTGGTTTACGTGTGTCCCAGTTTCAGACATCAGACCCATTCTGATTAAAATGAGTAAACAGATCGAGGGGGGGTTGGGTTGTGTGTTGGGGAATAGGATGTGGATGTATTTGTGGCACTGGTGGGGGGGGGGGGGGGGGGGGGGGGGGGGGGGGGGGATTGGGTTGGAGGGGTTGAGGCAGTATTGAAGAAGCAGATCGAAAGAAACATTAAAAATCCTTTCGTTAAAGGTAAGGCTGAGGGGGGTGATGAAGTGGTGACTGGAAGGAGAGAGGTGTGTGTGTGTGTGGGGGGGGGGGGGGGGGGGGGGGGGGGGGGGGGGGGGGCGGGAGGGGGTTGGACAGGGTGGGATCTATAGAGGAGGTGGGAGATCGGGGTAAGAGGCGGGACGGGATTGCAGTGTGGTGGAACAGACGAATTTAGAGCTTGACTTCGCCAAAGAGGTTCGTAAAACACTGTCCTTGATTGACGTCTTTCGTATGCGTGCGTACAGCTGGCACGCCGTCAGGCCGAGCGGGCCTACCCACACTCCTCGCTTCGTGGGAGGGGTAGCAGAGCGACTGCGCGCTTTCATTTCAGACAGCTGCCGTCGGTTACCATTTCTTTTTGTCCCCACCCGATTGAGCTGTTTGTCAGAAACAAAAAACAAAACTGACTGTCACTAACTGCATGTTTCGAAATTCATTCGATCAAAAAAAAAAAAAAAAAAAAAAAAAAAAAAAAAAAAAAAAACCCCGCCAGCTGTACAAAGCACTCCAAAAGGTAAGACTATGATGTGACTGGCCTGTTGCGTGGTTGAATGCTGTGTGAAACAGTGTGGTGGGACAAAACTGGGGGTTTGGCCAATGGACTTCTTGAAGAAGGCATCTGTCCATCATATACCTTGTGATCAACCTTGTTGAAATGAGAAAGTTTCGCGTGTTAATGTGGCATCTTTTAGGCGGTTTGGGTGTGTTCTAACTAAATTCACTTCCATCTTTGTTAGTAGTATGAAAACGTGATCATGTTTTTTGTTTGTTTGTTTGTTTTTTTTTAATAAACTGAATTCACGTCTATCTTTGTTAGTATAAAAAAAAAAAAAACAGGACCATGATCATGCTTCAAAAACTGAAATCACGTCCCTCTTTGTTAGTATGAAAACATCATCAAGTTTTTTTTTTTTTTTTTTTTTTTTTAATAACTGTATTCACTTCCATCTTTGTTGGTATGAAAAACATGATCATGTTGTTTTTAAAAAAAAACTGAATTCACGTCCTTCTTTGTTAGTATGAAAACATGATCATATTGTTTTTAACTGAATTGACATTCATCTTTGTTAGTATGAAAACATGATCATGTTGTTTTTAACTGAATTGACATTCATCTTTGTTAGTATGAAAACATGATTTTTTTTTTTTACTGAATTCACATTCATCTTTCTTAGTATGAAAACATGATCATGTTTTTTTAAAAACTAAATTGATGTCCGTCGTTGTTAGTATGAAAACCTGACCATGTTTGCAGCTCAGTGAGAGACGTAAGCTCCATGGGGCCCCAGAGCTCCGTGTTTGCCTGAGCCGAATAATACCACACAGCTGTTTTTCATCGGTGTTTTTGTTTTTATGACCAACATAGGCGTCTGTAGTTATCATTTATTTATCAAACCTGTGTTCTTTTAACATGTTTTTTTTTTTTTTTTTTTTTCAAGTTTAGGCCTTTTGCTAAATCACAACGTAAATCACAACGATTTCATTATTTGATCATTGAACGACTATGTACTTTAGGTGAGCGTCCTAATTTCATTCTGACGAAATTACTGTTTTGGGAGGTTGCATGTTCGCGTCCGAATGAAATATTAGCCTATCTGTGACCCATTCATTGCATGTTTAAATTCTTCAGGTTTATCTACCAATGTACATGTCCGTGTATTTTTTTTTTTGCGTCTCTCTCTCTCTCTCTCTCTCTCTCTCTCCTCTCTCTCTCTCTCTCTCTCTCTCTCTCTGCCTGTCTGTCTACCCATCTGCTTATATGTCTGTCTATCTATGTATTAAGCTGCTTATAAATTGAAGAAAGAGAAATACTGGTCAATGACAATGCAGTCTACGCACACCAATTGCACAGAATCGAGAATACCAAGTATCCTTGCGAGATATGATGGTGAGAGAAAGCTATGATACAAGCACTAATTGATAGTGACCACGTGCTATTAATGAGAGTTTTAGTATCATGTGCCAGCAATGTTCCTAATGGCAGGACGTAGTCTTCGGTCATGTCTGTCTGTTGCCTAAAGGATAACTATAATTTCATTAGGGATTATCTTCAATCAGTTTAACAGGCTGATTTGTAGGGTCAGCATTTACGGCTGTGGAACTTTTGAGGTCTAGATGTTAAGCTCACACTCTCAAGAAACACCGCTCGCAAAAAAAAAAAAAAAAAAAAAAAAAAAAAAAATCGTCGAAACTGAAGGGGACGCAATTTTCAATTGTGCAGGGAATGGCTTCCCCTGACACAGTACAGGCCCCTATTCTCAAACGCCGATATCATTTGAATGACGGTTGTCCCCGACTGAGGTTTACACACAAAAGATTCAAAATTCTTAGATAAAAAAAAAAGTTTGGGAGGGAATGCCAAGACATAGAGAGTTTCTGTCTGTCTATCTGTCTGTCTCCCTCCCTCCCTCCCCCCCCCCCTCTCTCTCTCTCTCTCTCTCTCTCTCTCTCTCTCTCTCTCTCTCTCTCTCTCTCTCTCTCTCTCTCTTATATGCAATACCTCAGACGTAGATTCCCAGTCGCTAATGAACATGTCCTTTCACCCAGTATGGATTAGTTGACACGTCCCTGCCGCTCACCACGTAGTGCTGCTTCAGTGATATCCTATCGCTATGATTTGAAAGGGGGGAGGGGGGGGGATGAGTGAACAATCTGGAGGGGGGGGGGGGGATGTGTTGTGTTGTGTAGGGAGAGAGGGGGGGGGAAATCTAGGAAGCGTGTGTGTGTGTAGGGAGAGACGGGAGGGGGGAGGGGGGGGGGGTGGTGACCCTCGAGCCCCCAGTTACGGGAAAGAGCCAGATGTGCAGGGAGAGGTGGAGATGGAGGTGAGCTGCACCTTCAGGACATGGACATGGTCCAGAGCACTGGCTGGTCAGAGCACTGGCTAGTCGTCGGCGCCAATGATCTGACGTCTGGCGGGCAGAATCAATCAGTAAATGGACAGCAACTTTCCACAGGAGGGACGCGAACCGCTCTCGTTCCCTGCAAAAATTCCGAGTTTAAAAGTCTAATCTCTCTCTCTCCCTCCCTCCCTCCCTCCCTCCCTCTCTCTCTCTCTCTCTCTCTCTCTCTCTCTCTCTCTCTCTCTCTCTCTCTCTCTCTCTGTTTTCACCATTTCATATAGAACTATGATATAGATTTCTTTTGCCTTTGTGTCTTTCTGTCTCTGTCTCTCTGTCGGTCTGTGACTGCCACTGTCTCTGTTTGTCGGTCGGTCGATCGATATGTCTATCTGTCTGTCCATCTGTCTCTCCCTCTGTGTGTGTGTGTGTGTGTGTGTGTGTGTGTGTGTGTGTGTGTGTGTGAGAGAGAGAGAGAGAGAGAGAGAGAGAGAGACAGACAGACAGACAGACAGACAGACAGAGCCAGCTAAGAAGAACTGTTATGATATTCTGCTACCTTGAATGTTGAAGTGAGGAGCAAAAAGTGGAGGGGTAGAGAGAGGGGAGTGGGGGAGGGGAGGGGCGAAGGTACCTGGCGGAAGAGAAGTGTAGGGGGGGGGAGGGGGTATCAAATAAATTTTTATTGATAGAGAGTTATAGCCAGCTAAGCAGAACTTTTATGATATTGTATTACCTTGAATGGGGAAACGAGGAGCGAAAGGCGGATGAGTAAAGCGAAGGGGGGGGGGGGGGGGGGGGGGGGGGGGTACCTGGCGGAAGGAGGAGTGTAGAAGGGGTTAGTTAATACAATTTTTAACTGATAGAGAAAATGGTTCATAGACTATGCTTGAAATATTCTATTTTTTCCCCGTATAAAATGCTTTTGGCTGTGTATAGCAGGTTCATCGGTCTTCTGTTGCTTAACGTTAGTAAACCACATGATCTGTCTGACTCCCTCACTCTCTGTCTTTCGCAGCTTTCCCCCCCCCCTCCCCCCCCCCCCCCCCCCCCCTCCCCCCCCCCCCCCCCTTTCTACCCCCCCCCCCCCCCCCCACACACACACACACACACACACATACATTTCACGCATCGTTCGTCGCTCCAAACGAAACTGAAAGTTTGCAAGCCTATTGAAAGATTTAGAGATAAAGAAATTCCCCGAAAGAAAAACCCACTCCTTTATAAAACCACTCCTTTATGTGCCTGTGTTCAAACAGAGGCCTGTTCACGCTGCGCTACATGTTTGCGACATTTGTCTACACGAGTCGGTCAATCAAGTCGTCTCGGTAGGTCCTGTCAGTTTTCTTCTTAGGGGGGTATTCTCCGTCTTCTTCGGGTGGTATTTTCTCATGAAGTTTTTCTGTCTTCTTCTTTGAGATTAACATGCTTCACAGTTTTCTTCTTTGAGTGATTTTATCGTGATCGGTTGATATTCTAGTTTTCGTGTTTTTTTTTTTTTTCCTTTTTTCTATTCTATTATGTCTGTGGGACCGTGCTGTTGAGACTGAGGTGTTAACATCAACTGTACATAGATGCAACAAATCTGTTTATCCGTAGAATATTGTGTAATGTGCTTACATAACTGAGAGTCCGAAATAATGTCATCTGCAAAGATTGCATCCAGCAACTTGTATATTGCGCATGGTTCTCTCCTTCTTCTTCTTCGTCACTATCATCATCATCATCATCTTCTTCTTCTTCTTCTTCTTCTTCTTCTCTTCTTCTTCTTCTTCGTCTTCTTCTTCCCTCTTTCTTGTCTGGCAATATGGTAATGAAAAAGAATAATTTGATGCCCCGTACTCTCCATATCCCTCCATCTGATCTCTCTCTCTCTCTCTCTCTCTCTCTCTCTCTCTCTCTCTCTCTCTCTCTCTCTCTCTCTCTTGTCCAGACTAATGCTTTTAGAAATCACAGGCCGACAGGGGGAACAGTCTTGTCATTTAGTCCTTGGTATTTAATCCGAGAGGGTAAGAACGTTCTCAGTCTTCGCCACTTGAAGAACGCCCGCTGCCTTCGCATCTGTCTGTCCCCTTGTGGAATCAGGATCTGTCTCATCTTACATTCTGTCCGTTTTTTTTCTGTCTCGCTATCGTTCTTCCCGTGAAGTTCACACACTCACACCACACACACACACACACACACACACACACACACACACACACACACACCACACACACAACACACACACACACACACCACACACACACACGCGCGCGCGCGCACACACACACACACACATGCACACACACATACACACACACGCGCACGCACGCACGCACACACACACACACACACACACACACACACACACACACACACACACACACACACACGTACGTACATGCACGCACGCACGCACGCACCCACCACACACACACACACACACACACACACACACACACACACACACACAATGAGCGGTCACTATGAAAAGAAAACCCCCATTAAGTTCCTTGCATTACATAAAGATCAAATATCAACATGAATTAAACAATAGCAGTGGTTTCTTACATGAAAATGGATTGACATTCTAGGCATAAACAATCTAACGTTGTTTAGCTCTGGATATGACCAAGACAAACTTCTACAATTGACCCTGAATGGGTCGGTCTGACAATTAGTCAAATCAGTTAAATTCATAGGAGTATATCTAACACGGAAACCAACAAAATGAATATATTTTCAATAAAGCAAGAAAAAATTTTAAAACTTTCTAAAGATCATAAGCAAGCAAAAAATGGGGACAATGTAAAGAGAGTTTAACACTCCTGTCTTCTGCTCTTGTTTGGTCTGGACTGATTTATGTTCAAGAAGTCTTCTTCAGTGCTCAACAGTATCTACTTAATAAGTTACAAAGTGTAGACTTCAAAGCATATAATCTTGCACTTGGAGTTTCCACACATACACGTAACATTGGAACATACTGAAATTGGAGTTTTACCTGTAAACTAGTTTCAACAAGTGTCCTCCTCCAAATCTGTTTTAAAGAATGTTTCACACAAAAGTTTCTGTTCAAATGAAGTATTTCTAAATTCAGAGACAGATTTTGCTAAAAGAGCAAAAGACATAAAATGAACTAAATCTACTTCTGCTCTTCTAAAAAAAAATAATAAAATAAATAAAATAAAATAAAAGCCAACAACACTAACCAAAGTAAAATAGCTGTCAACCCGTCCTTTCCACCTATTCCCAAATGGGAACAAACCAAAGCAAATTATGACATAAAGTATACTGAACTGAACAAAAGCTAACCACCATATATCTTTTTTAAAAATATATAAATTCTCATTTGGAAAATCAATATAAGGACCGTCTTCAAATTTTTACAGATGGCTCAGTGTTAGATGACCATAGAACAGGAGCAGCTTGCATAATGCCAACATTGAAAGTGGAGAAATTATGTTATCTTCGAAAACATTTGTCAATGTTTACTGCAAAATTAGTTTCTATTCTAATGTCCCTAAAGTATGTTTTAAATTCTTCCATAGGAAATTGTCAAACTTTTACTGTGCAGTGATTCAAAGTCAGCCCTTTCTGCCTTACAGTCTTTAAATCCAAAGATCCGTTGTAAGACTATCGCAGAAATTAACTATGTGACACATCTCCTATTGATGAAAAAAGAATAAATGTGACTTTCTGTTGGGTGCCCTCACATTGTGGAATTTTCAACAAATGAGAAAGTTGATCAAGCTGCTCGGACAGCAGCTTGCAAGATTGAAGGCACGACTGCACTGAACATTCCGTTGTTGTAGGAGGTTATTGATAGTCAATATTATCACAGTTGTATACAACCAAATCCTGATATTCACACCCCGAAACTCAAATAGACAAATTCGAAAAGTCCAGTGTCTAGGGAGGTAGTAACTTTAATTCATAAGATGCGTTTGAATTCATTTCGAACCAAAATATAGTAAAAATGTTACATGTGTGTGTGTGTGTGGGGGGGGGAACTCTTAGTGTACGTCACCTATTACTAGATTGTAAAAGAGTAAAAGACCACACACACACACACACACACACACACACACACACCATTACACAATCCGTCTGCAACCACTTTAAAAAGTGGGAAGGCGTTTAAACTGATGAACAACAACAACAACCAATGAGCGGCAGTTCAAAATGATGTCACCGTGAGCTTGATAGCTGAATTTGATAAAGTTGTTGATGAAGTTAGTGACGTGCTTGTCTGGAGTTTTTCTCTATTGTTCTTTTCTTCTTCGACTAGATTTTTCATCTTCGTCTTCTTCTGTGTCACCTTCATCCTCGCCTTCTTCTTCTTCTTCTTTCTTCTTCTTCGTTCCCAGCTGCCCTGAAATAGCAAGTCCACCGTGTTGGGCGAAGTCCGCAGTCCACCGCATTGATTCTGCTAAGGGCCTCGGGCTTTCCGGCACCGGGCTGGACCATGCGTGGAACTTCAAGGTGCTGGCGGAGGGAGAGGACTGCAAGAGGTGGGATGGGACTGTGGGACAGGGATTTCATTCGTGGAGGAGGCGTGGATTCTGAGAGATGGCGGAGGAGCTGGCTTTGTTCTGTTTCGAGCCTGAAGACGGTGGCTTGTTGAGGTCGGTCCAACCAATGGATGCTGTCCTTCCCTCCTCCTAGTGAAGGTGTCTCCTCCACGTGGTTCTGAAGTGTCTCCGCAGGATGTTGACATTCTTTCTTCGTAATACAGGGGAGGAAGGGAGGGGGAAGAGGGGGTGTAGTGCTGTGCGTTCCAGCTGGGGGAGCGAAAGTGGGGCATAGTAAGGGACGGGGAGTAATTAGGGAAGGAGAATCGGAAGGGGAGGAGGGAGGGGAGGGGAGACAGCAGCACACGTTTCTTGAACACAATACCGAGCTGTAAATTGGTACTTTTTTTTTTTTTTTTTTTTTTTTTTTTTTAGAAACTACCCATGACCACCCAACGGTACATGTGTACCGGCACTTTATATCCAGGCCATCCAGCTGTAAATGGGTAAGGATTTTTCAATAAACAACCCCAAACCACCCGGCTGCACGTGGGTACGGGTTCTTTCTTGAGCACACCACCCCAAACTCATCAGCTGTAAATAGACACCATAGATTCTTGAACACACCACCCACGACCACCCACCTGCAAACTGGCATCGGTTCTTAAACACACCACCCAAACGATCCAGAGGTAAATGGGCCTCGTTTCTTGGACACACACCATCCAACTGTAAAAAGGTTCTTGAACACACCACTCTACCCCATCCTTCTGTATAATTATGCTATCGCTTCTTGAACGCATCATCCAAATCGCCCAGCTGTTCTTAAACACACCACCCCGGCCACCCAGCTGTAGATGGGTTTCGATTCTTGAACAATCACCCAAACCACTTGCTCGCAAATCGGGACTTGCCTTTGAAAACACTACGCAGACCATCCAGCTGTAAATGGGTTTCGGTTCTTTAACAGTCACCCAAACCACCTACTCGCAAATTAGGACTTGCCCTTGAAGACACTACGCAGACCACCCAGCTATACATGGACGCTGGTTTCTTTACACATTATCGCCAGGCTATCAACCTGAAATCAGCACACGGTTCTTCAGCACCGGTTCTTGAATATACCACCCTAGACCACACAGCTTTAAATGGGCACCAGTTCTTCATTCGCACGGGAAAGGTAAAGCAGTGAGGAGGCGGGGGTGGCACCATCATCAACATGCTGGCCACGAGAAAGTTAAGATCTCGAACACCTTCTGGCTATCCAGCAACTGCTTAGATTACGACGCCGTCTTCGCCTTTTATTTAATCAGGAAACGGAAAACTTAGGAGAAGAAAAGAAAGGAAAATAATGAAAAGCTTGGAGGAAGGTGGAAAAAGAAAACCAGCGCAAAACAGACAGACTACAATTGAAATTTTTAAAAATTCAAAGGAAGGAATCAGGAGAAAATGTAATGGAAAAGGAAGAAAGACAGAAAAACATATAAAAGGTAAGTAAAAATTGGGGAACAGAAAATAGGGGTTGAACAGGGAAAGACAAAAAAAAGGTGGGGGGTGGGGAGACAAACAGGGAAGTAGAGCAGAGAAGAAAAAAAGAGAACAATGGGAAAATGTAGAGAAAAGCGGGTAAAGAAAGAAAGACAGAGAATGGAAAAGGATAGAAAAAGATGGGGAAAAAGAAGCTATTGTTGTTAAACGAAAAAAACAAAAACCAGAAAAAGACAGGAAAAAGAAGAAGCTATGGTCGTAAAACGTACAAAAAAGACTGCTGTCACCGGAAACCTCAGTTCGATGTCTTCGCCATGTCTATGCCCTTGCTGAGTTCGCCCGAATCGGGTGTGTTATATGAGGGACATTCGTTGGACGGACGTGGTGTTGCCCGAATCGGTGTGTTTTGATGAGGGACAGTCGTTGGACGGACGTAGTGTTGCCCGAATCGGTGTGTTTATGAGGGACAGTCGTTGGACGGACGGTGGCCCGAATGTTGCCCGAATCGGTGTGTTTATGAGGGACAGTCGCTGGACGGACGTGGTGTTGCCCGAATCGGTGTGTTTATGAGGGACAGTCGCGTTGGACGGACGTGTGTTGCCCGAATCGGTGTGTTATGAGGTGAGGGGTTGTTGACAGTCGCTGGACGGACGTGGTGTTGCCCGAATCGGCGTGCCCCGAATCGTGTTTATGAGGGACGGTCGCTGGACGGACGTGGTGGCGCCCGCCGGATGGGCAGGCTCGCTCAAGCTCCCCCCCACAACTTACCGATTACTGTCGTCAGTAGGGAGTTTAAGCAGATGGCGTCCCTGCCTAGCTTGCATCAGAACAGGCACAACTGAACACTGGCGGAGTGATTCGGCAGCGGCACAGTGTCTCTTCTGGTGGGTTGTCTCATGACAACTTGACATTGACTGTCCTTTTAAATAGCCGGTACCGGGGCTTCCATGGGACAAGCCAGGGTACGACTGTGGACAAGGTTACGGAATGTACACCATGTGTGTATGGTGGTTGGGATGGGGTGGAGGGGGGGGGGGGGGGGGCTAATGCCACGCAATTGGAGTAGCACAGACGATCAGACAGGGAAGAAAAGGAAGAAAAGTGAGAAGAAGTAAAAAGGTTTGAATGTAGGAACAGTGGAGAACAGGAGATAAGATAGGAAAGAGAAGTGGGGAAAAAGGAGAAAAGACAGGAAAGAGTAGAGAAAAGGAGAAAAGATAGGAAAGAGTGGAAAAAAAAGGAGAAAAAGATGAACAGGAAAGAGGAGTGGGGAACAGGAGAAAAGATAGAAAAGAGTGGGGAAAAAGGAGAAAAGATAGGAGAGAGAGGAGTGGAGAACAGGAGAAAAGATAGGAAAGAATGAGGAAAAGGAGAAAAGATAGGAAAGAGTGGAGAAAAAGAGACAAGATAGGAGAGAGTACAAAAAAGTTAGGAAAACGTAACTAAAGAAAGAATATATAGAAATAAAAGTGAAAAATGTAGAATACAGGAAAGATGGGGCGGGGTGGGGGGGGGGATTATGAAAGACAGGAAAAAATAGAAAATATCGGAAACAGTAGAAAGGTATGGAAGCTATAAATGATTAGAAAAAAAAAACAAAACAAAGGTGGAAACACTAGGGAAAAGTCAGAAGCAGCAGAAAAAAAGTCAGCGCTTACTGAACGCGCCTGGCTCTGTTACCCCACCGTCAATAGGAGTGTAAGAGCCAGATGCCTAAAAGGCGGAGGACACGGAGCGGAGGAGGGGTGTCGGATGACCTCAGACGTTTCAGGTGGTGCTGCTGCCTGCCGATCGCTGTGCGAAGTCTGTGCGAGACACGACTTGTCTCTGAAGTCCTTACAATGTTTTGTTTGCAGCATGTGAGTGTGTGTGGGTGTGGGTGTGGTGTGTGTGTGTGTGTGTGTGTGTGTGTGTGTGTGTGTGTGTGTGTGTGTGTGTGTGTGTGTGTGTGTGTGTGTGTGTGTGTGTGTGTGTGTGTGAGAGAGAGACACACATATATATATTTTGTATATCTGCTTGCAAGTACTTGTGAATGATTGCCTTGTGGGAGCATTAATTCATGCATGTGTATGTGCATGTGTGTGTGTGTGTGTGTGTGGTGTTTATATGCGCGCGCGCGCACGTGAGAGAGAGAGAGAGAGAGAGAGAGAGAGAGAGAGAGAGGAGTGTGTGTGTGTGTGTGTGTGTGTTCGTGTGTGCTGTTTCTCGATGTGTGTGTGTGTGTGTTCAATGTCGTGCAGGCTGTTTCTCGATCAATAGTGACACGTTTTCTCTTGCCTTCAATGACCTCCCCAACCCACCCCTTCATCTCTCTCTCTCTCTCTCTCCTCTCTCTCTCTCTCTCTCTCTCTCTCTCTCTCTCTCTCTCTCTCTTCTCTCTCTCCTCTCTCTCTCACGCCTTCCTTTCAACAGCTCCTTCTCTTTCCTCCCTCCATTGTATTGCGTCTCCCACACTTGTGTGAATTGATAGCAAGAAGTTGAGGAAAATGATTAAAATCAAACGACTGCACCCACGAGAGCGCGTGTATGCACGTGGTGTGTGTATGTGTGTGTGTGTGTGTGTGTGTGTGTGTGTGTGTGTGTGTGTGTGTGTGTGTGTGTGTGTAACTAGTGCTGGCTCCATGTCAGAATTAAAAGAAAAAAAGTGCTGGAATTGAGAATGTTTTTTTTTTTTTGTTG
Source organism: Conus betulinus (assembly GCA_016801955.1). NCBI lineage: Eukaryota > Metazoa > Mollusca > Gastropoda > Neogastropoda > Conidae > Conus > Conus betulinus. The sequence continues at coordinate 981,839 of JADBJO010000049.1, read as the reverse complement.
TTGTTGTTTAAGTAAAACAATGAAAATCAAACTGCTCACTCGCAATCTAGTGGTAAGTTGTTTGTTATGAAAGTTCAAAAGTCCAAGAAAAATCAGTCATTTTCAGAAAGCTGTAACAAAAACGAAGTGAACACGCTTTATTGTTCGGCATCATGCACCATAAGACATGATCTGAATAAAATGTCACAAATTTCAATAACAAATCAACTGAGAGGAGTTGAGGAGACAGGAGCGTGCGAGCGAGCGAGCGAGCGAGCGAGCGAGAGAGAGAGAGAGAGAGAGAGAGAGAGAGAGAGAGACAGACAGACAGACAGACAGACAGACAGAGCGTACTGATGAATCGATTTTTACCATTAAAAAAAATCCCCACATACATCCTGGCCGATATTAGACCGTTCCCCACACAGTCAGGAAGCGTGTACGTCCCTATCTGATAACAGCGTGTTACCAACGTCAGAAAGCGCGCACATCGTGTCTGATAACAGCGTGTTACCAACGTCAGAAAGCGCGCACATCGTGTCTGATAACAGCGTGTTACCAACGTCAGAAAGCGCGCACATCGTCCTGTGTGATAACAGCGTGTTACCAACGTCAGAAAGCGCGCACGTCCCGTGTGATAACAGCGTGTTACCAACGTAAGAAAGCGTGCACTTAATGTCTGATAACAGCATGTTACCAACGTCAGAAAGCATGCACTTCATGTCTGATAACAGAGTGTTACCAATGTCAGAAAGTGTGCACGTCCTGTCTGATAACAGCGTGTTACCAACGTCAGAAAGCGTGCACTCCCTGTCTGATAACAGAGTGTTACCAACGTAAGAAAGCGTGCACTTCGCGTCTGATAACAGCGTGTTACCCAACGTAAGAAAGCGCGCACATCGTGTCTGATAACAGCGTGTTACCAACGTAAGAAAGCGCGCACATCCTGTGTGATAACAGCGTGTTACCAACGTCAGAAAGCGTGCATTTCCTGTCTGATAACAGAGTGTTACCAACGTCAGAAAGCGTGCACTTCCCGTGTGATAACAGCGTGTTACCAACGTAAGAAAGCGCGCACATCCTGTCTGATAACAGCGTGTTACCAACGTAAGAAGCGTACACTCCCTGTCTGATAACAGCGAGTTACCACGTCAGAAAGCGTGCACTTCCTGTCTGATTACAGCGTGTTACCAACATCAGAAAGCGTGCACTTCCTGTCTAATAACAGCGTGTTACCAACGTGAGAAAGCGTGCACTCCCTGTCTGATTACAGCGTGTTACCAACGCCAGAAAAGCGTGCACTTCCTGTCTGATAACAGCGTGTTACTAATGTCAGAAAGCGTGCACGTCCTGTCTGATAACAGCGTGTTACCAACGTAAGAAAGCGTGCACTTCCTGTCTGATAACAGCGTGTCAAAAGTCAGGAGATGTGCACATGTTGTCCGATAACACACCACTTCCACATTCAGGAATGGTGCACTACAAAAAACAGGAAGTACGTACTGATGAACGTAATCGGCATGTAATCGCATTTTTGTTTCCTTCCAATTTCATCACGGGGATTAGCAAATTGGGTGTCTCAAAATATTCCTGAAGGTCTGCGCTGTTGTGTCTTACATAAAAACACACCAATAATCAAAATGAAGTTGTTAACGTAATACGTTCATTACAGCAATATGATTATGACAGTATGAATGTCATATGCCTAACTCTCTCTCTCTCTCTCTCTCCTCTCTCTCTCTCTCTCTCTCTCTCTCTCTCTCTCTCTCTCCTCTCTCTGTCTCTCTCTGTCTGTCTGTCTGTCTGTCTGTCTGTCTCTCTCTCTCTCTCTCTCTCTCTCTCTCTCTCTCTCTCTCCTCT